>JAJEJO010005430.1:6335-33659 GCA_020662805.1 Glaucomys volans | reverse complement strand
TTTTTTTTTTTTTTTTTTTTTTTTTTTTTTTGTGGTGCTGGGGATTGAACCCAGGGCCTTGTGCTTGCGAGGCAAACACTTTACCAATTGAGCTATATCCCCAGCCCTCAAATTATCTATTTAAATTGTGAGTATTGTATTGCATGTTACTTTTTCCACAAAACATTGGTTAAAATTATAATTTTAGTTTAGTCAGATTTTGGAACTTTAAAGACCAAGTGCCATTAAGTAGCAATTGGAAATGTACATTTTATCCAAAACAGATTTTAAAAATGAAATTAAGCATTTATTTTGTTCAACATAAGCTTATCTATCAAGCATTCCTTATGATTTCATAACCATGATACTGGTGTTTTTAGGTCCAAGGCTTAGCATCTATGCAGACATTTTAAATTCTCACCGTAAGTGGCTTCCCCGCCCTAGAGGGGTACTTACAGAGAAAACAAGAGCTAAAATGTAACCTCCCCTTCCACCTCTCATTAACTACCCCACGGGAACACCCCCTTACTTGTCCCATCAGCCCCTCCTAAGTTCTTATGCAAGCAGCTCCTACAAGCTCATGCGACCTTAGCAAGCAGTCCAAACTGCCCCATAAAATACCCCAGAGCTAAGTTCTTTCTGCCTCTCTCATTTTTCCAAAGTGATGGCCTTTGTCAGACCCTGACTGGCAAATAAAACTTTCTACGTGCAAATCTCCTAGCCTGGTTTCTGCATTGCTCATCTGCATGGCATTTTCTTTTCATTTTGGTGCCATGACTCAGATTGTACTCCCCAGTATGCTTGCTCCCCTTTTTTTAAGGGTCTTGAACTGCCCTGGGACCTGATCTGACCCACTTCAGAAACCAGGCTTCCAACTTACCTTCACATCCAGACACCGGCCTCATTGGGTAAGTGGTTTCTCCCCCAGCTTTTGGTTAAATGACCTGTGAGACCTAGGAAATGACCACTGAGTGTCCAGCACCTCCGAGGCTCTCTGTGGGTCCGGGGAACCCCCAGTCACAGTTCTTGCAACTATGGCTGAATCCCTATACTGATTGCTGGGGGAGAGCTCCAGGCTGACAGGGGTCTCTTTCCTGAGAGGACTGCCTCTTGGGAAACCCACTCTCAGTCCTGGGTCTTGTCTCTATGACTTGCTCTCTACAAAGCCCGGGTGCCAGGCACCCAGGCACCCTACAGGCTTAGCCTCAATGCTTACCTAGCAGTGGTGACGACTCCCTTGGTAATGTCCTTCACTCAGGTGATTCCCTTGGAGCTGAGGGCGCCTCGCCTCTATATTCACCAATTCCTCTCTCCATCCCCACCCATATCCCCCTGGGTTGCCTCTTAGCTAATTTAGAGTCCCTCTGCCTCAAACCTCAAACCAAAAATGCTTATCCATTTATGTAATCAAATGTGGTCATCATACACTCTAGATAATGACTCCAAATAGTCACTTAATGGCACCCTACATCCCAACATTCGTATGGATCTTTTCAACTCTGTGAGTGCTTGGGAAAATGGAAGGAGATCCCTTACATTCAGGCTTTTTCTTACCTATGTTCTAAATCTTCTCTCTATGACTCTTGTTCTCCCTCTCAAATCCTCCTAGCTCTTACTAAATCTATTCCACCTAAAGCTGAAATTCCTACTTCAGACTCTTCTTCCTTTGATCGTAATGATGAGCCTCCACCTTATCAAATATCTCCTGCCATTGCTCTGCCTTCCCCCAATGACTGCTGCAACCTCTGCCCTGCTGGCAGCCCCCACTGCTGCCACCATTCCCCGGCACCACCAAGCCACAACCTCTGCCCCTCAAGCCCTGCCTCCACCTGCCATGGCTCCTCCTCCTCCCTCCCCTTCTTTTTCTCCTCCTACAACTCAATCATAGACTGCCACCAACCATCCCGTCTCCATGTTCCCTCTGCGTGAGGTGACCAGGGTTCATGTGCCTTTCTCCTTGTCCGATCTCTCCCAACTAGAGAAGCAGCCTGGGTCCTATACCTCCAACCCCACTCCCTACATCAAAGAATTCCAGTACTTAACCCAATCATATGACCTGACCTTCCACAATATCCACATGATCTTATCCAACACCCTTTTACCTGAGGAACTCAGGCGAGTTTGGGAACAGTCTAGAGTCTATGCCAATGAAGTACATCAAACCTCCCAGCACAGCCAATCGGCACTGATGCAGTTCCTGACTGTGACCCCAATTGGGATTACAATTCACCTGGGGGGATCAACAACAGACACCACTTTATCCCCTGCCTTATGGCGGGACTAAGGAAAGTAGCCCATATGGCCATTAATTATGATAAACTCCAAGAGATTGTCCAAGACAAAAACGAGAACCCTTCAGCATTCCTTGATCGCCTAACTCAGGCTTTATACACCAATTTAGATCCTGAGATCCCAGATGGAAAACAGCTCCTAATAACCTATTTTTCTCCCAAAGCTTTCCTGACATTAGGGCAAAACTTAAGCGTCTAGAGAGGGGACCCCCTAACTCCCAAGCTGAGGTTCTTGCTGTGGCCTTCAAGGTATACAGTGGGAGAGGTGAAGAGGCCAGGTGCTTGCTCATGCCATCCACACAGTTCTGCACCAGCCCCAGGTTCCTCTGGTCCAAAGAGGGTCCATCAGGACTGCCAGGACCTTGTTTCAAGTATGGTCAAATGGGCCACTGGGCCCAAGGCATGTCCCAAGCCTCGCCGACCCCCAGGCCCTTGTCCTAAGTGCCGACAGAGGGACACTGAGCTGTTGATTGTCCTCGAGCACATAGTGGCTCCAGACCATCCAGCCCTGCTAGCCCTTCATTCCAAGTTTTAGGACTGGCTATGGAGGACTGACGAGGCCCAGGATCCCCACACCTGACCACTGCCATCACTCAACAGGAGCCCTGGGTGACTCTCCGAGTTGCAGGTAGACCTCTCTTTCCTTTTAGATACCAGGGCCACATACTCAGTCCTCACAGAATATTGGGGGGCTACCTCTGGTTCAACTTCCTCTATTGTGGGGGTAGAGGGAAAACCTCTTCAACCTTTACAAACACCTGCCCTTGTCTGCACCTTTGGGTCCTTAATTTTTACCCACTTCTTTCTAGTGATTCTAAAATGCCCCATTCCCCTTATGGGTAGGAATATCATTTCCAAATTGGGGGTTACAATTTCCTTTGCCTCCAGCATGGGCTCCCTTCCAGATTTGCCTGTGGCCCCTCTAATCCTAACCCTCACTACCAGCCCCTCTTCACCGTCCCCCAGTTGCTCCTTCCCTTTACCTCCCTCAGAGGTTAATCCCATTGTATAGGATGTCTCAAGTCCTTCCCTTATCCGACACCACAACCCTATACAAATCCACCTCAAGGACCCCTGCTGCTCCCCAGCACAACCCCATATCCACTTTCCCAACAACAAAAAAAAAAACTCCTGGGTTTGCTGCCCATTATCCAAGATATCTTTTTTTTTTTCCTTGTTTAACATATATTTTTATTTGGGTTGCTAATATTGTACTTCATATTTTGGCAAACATGTTTAGAAAGAGATAATGCCCTATACTTTTCCTTATTCTGGATAATTTCACTAAACATTATGTCCTTCAAGTTCATCCTTCCTGGGTCAAATTACAGCATTTTATTTTTTATTTGAGTGAATTCGATTCCAGTGTTTACATATAACACATTTTTGCACCATTTTTTAATATTTTCTTGTTAATTGATTTGAGAATAAATATAGCAATTCATTTCCATTATCCAAGATATCTTACAAAAGGGTTTTCTTAGACCCATCAATTCTCCATATAATGCCCCAATCTGAGCAGTAAAGAAACCAAATGGCTCCTATCACTTAGTTCAAGACCTTCACCTCATTAATTCAGCCATTACACCCATTCACCCCATAGTCACCAACCCCTGCATCCTCTTATCCACCATCCCCTCAGGCACCACTCACTTCACCGTACTTGACTTAAAAGATGCATTCTTCTCCATACCCCTGCCTCCCAATTCTCAAAATATCTTTGCCTTTACATGGACAGATCCTCACTCCCATATCTCCTCTCAGCTGACCTGGACTGTTCTCCCACAGGGATTTCGGGTCAGACGCCACCTCTTTGGACAGGCTTTAGCCAAACATCTAGCCTCATTACATTTTAACAAGTCTATGGTTTTACAATATGTTGATGATCTCCTCCTCTGTAGCCCCTCTTATGGGGACAGTTATGAGGACACTTGCAAGCTTCTCAATTTTTTGTCCTCCTGCAGCTACAGAGTGTCTCCCTCCAAGGCCCAATTGTCCTCGGCAATGGTAACTTATTTAGGCCTCCTCTTAACACCAACTCATAAGGCCATTACTGTTGACAGAAAGGGCCTCATTGCTAATAAATCAGGTCCCTCCACTAAGGAAGAAATTCTCTCTTTCGTGGGAATTTCTTCATGCCTGGATCCCCAACTACTCCATAGTAGCCAAGCCCTTATATGATGCAGCCTGGGGTTCACTCTCTGAACCCCTATTGCAACCCATCACCACATACTTTACTAAGATCCAGCAATTCCTCCTTAATACACCTGCCCTTCACTTGCCAAATTTCTCGTGCTCCTTTCTACTTTATGTAAGTGAGAAACAAGAATTTGCCCTTAGAGTTTTTGGACACATGCTGGGACCAACTTTTGCCCCTGTGGCCTATCTATCAAAATCCCATGATCCTACCACTAAAGGCTGGGCCCCTTGCTTGCAGACACTGGCTGCTACCTCTTTACTGGTTAATGAATCCAAAAAGCTTACCTTCAGGTCCCCAGTGAGAATTCTAACACCGCACCACCTCAAAGAGCTTCTTACCTACAAGGGACTACATTCCTTACCCCCTTGACGCATCTTGTCCCTGCAGGTGTCTCTAATGGAGGACTCTACCCTCACCTTTCCTACCTGCCCACTGCTCTACCCTGCCACACTTCTTCCTATTCCACAGACTCCTCTTCCCATTCACTCTGGTATCAAAACTCTGGAAGAGCTTCTTCCACATTCCACTCACATACATGAAGGACCCTCCCCAAGCAACTCATTCATGGTTCACCAATGGCTCTTCCTTCTTACATGAAGGATCCCACCTAGCAGGATATGCCATAGTTTCCTTAACATCAGTTATGGAGGCCTCCTCACTTCCCAACAACCTATCCAATCTGCAGGCTGAACTTACTGCTCTCACCAGGGTTTTCACTTTAGCCAAGGGGTCCTCCCTCAACATTTACACTGACTCTAAATATGCCTTCCATGTACTCCTCTCTCACTCAGCTATCTGGAAAGAACGTGGATTCCTCACCACTAAGGGCACCTCTATTGGCAATGCCACCTACATCACAGATCTGCTCCAAGCCCCACACCTCCCCACTGCCATTGGCATCTCCCACTGTAAGTCTCACCAAACTGACTCCTCCTTGGTCTCAATAGACAACAACAAGGCAGACTGCGAGGCTAGAGCAGCTGCCCTCCAGCAGACTCCCAAACACCTATCTCCTTCCCCTGCTCTCCCCTCCTACAACTCTCTCACCACAACACCCTTCACTTAATACACAGCCAACAACCCAACAGATACTTACTTACCTCCACAAGCTCTTCCACCCAAATACTTCATCTTTATGGCACTTCATTTCTTCCCAGCTCAAACTTTCTCCTGCAGACATTCAATTCCTTTCTAACCTTTCCTCCTGCTGCAACATTTGTCAAAACAGCAATCCTACCTCCAACCTCTGACCCCTCACTTTCCAATCATATCAGGTGAAGGGACAACTCCCAGGTTCTGACTGGCAATTGGACTTTACTCACATGCCTCCTATAAAGTAACATAGATATCTTCTAGTCCTTGCTGACACTTTCACAGGATGGGTTGACACCTTCCCCATCCCCAACTAACATGCTTCTCTTACACACATAATTCCTCAATTTGGCCTCCCTACATCTCTTCAGTCCAGCAGTGGTCCTGAGCTTACCTCTTACATTTCACAGCTAGTAGCCAAAGCCCTCAACATCTCCTGGCAGTTCCACATTCCTACCATCCACAATCGTCTGGAAAAGTAGAACACACCAACCATATTTTAAAAACTACCCTCACCAAACTATCCCTCAAATTACACCTAGACTGGATAAAGATCCTTCCTCTGGCCCTCCTCAGGCTCCTTGCTCTTCCAAAGAAACCCCCTCTACATCTCTCCATTTTAGCACTTGTATGAGGATCTATCTCCCTCCTCAATCTCCTGGCCCCAGAGTCACCTTTGTCCCCTCACCTTCTTTCCCCTTTACTCACTTTAGGAACCTCTTCTGGGAACATGCAGGTATCTTTCTGGCTAAATGTAATGCTGACCCCATTCTCCTTCAACTCTCTCGCCTGGTGATCTAGTACTTCTTAACTCTCCCAATAAAACCTCCCCCTCCTCTTCCCACCTTACTCCAAAATGGCCGGGGCCTCATCTGATAATACTCACCACCCCACAGTGGCTCGCCTTGAAGGTGTCCCTTACTGGATCCACATTCTCACCTAAAATTACTCCATTCTCCCTCATATTTGGTCACACCCACAGAGCCCCTCAGGCTGTGATTCTCAAGAACCACCACTCCAGCCTCCCTTCAATTCCTGGGGATTCTGAGACCAACGACCACACTCCAGGAGAGAACCATCCCACCCAATGAGTGAAGTTATTACCCTTTCCGATACTATAGGTTTCTCCAAACCTTAGAAGGAACTGTCTCTTGACTTTTCACAACTCCACCCCTTCAATCTACTCTCACTAGTACAGGATCTCCACCTCCAAGGATCATTTTCTGACTTCACCCCACACGAAATACACCAAATACACCTATACCCACACCTCCTACTTATCTTTCACTACTTCTTTATACTATGAGGATAATCCCCACCATCCCTCTTCTTTTCTATTTTACATGCTTCCCACTTGGGACATCTCACCCTCCAGGGACCAGATTCACCTGGCAATTTAAAATCTATGCCACAGACTTTAATCCTCCCCTCCTACTTCAATCGATCCCTTGCCCAACCTCAGGCTGCACACAACCCATCATCCTTGTCTTTGACTTCTCCAGAGCATGCAAGGACCATTGCCTTTCCTGGGAACAGTACACTATGGGAGAATATGCACATCACCGATTCTTCCTCTGCCTGGAATTTGGAAACTCAGCCTTATGTTTAGATGACTACCGGAAAGGATGCCCATCCTGGTCACGTAATTATCACTGTACTGACCACTGTTATGGGAAACCAGGATGTCAATTATCTACACTTCCGCACAATTCTAATTGGGTACAATGAACCAAACCATATCTCACCTTCAGGATACCACATCCTTGGGCCCCAAGATGGGAACAAGGACTTGAAGGATCCAATAATATCGACAAGGGAGTAAGTGCACATGGCTCTATTAAGATTATAAGAACCTACAATCTGGACCCCAATGATTCCTTAGATGTGGTCATAAATATAATCAAGGACACATCCCCTCACATCAACTATCCCCCAAGCCTAAGCTATCATGGTTACAACTTACTGATTCTTCTCTTGAACTTTTTCACCAGATCATCAATGAAACTCTACATCAAAGGAACTGCTTTGCATGCACCCATTAGACCAGTTCCCAATCACAGTGGTCATGCTCTCCGACATCTCAGTCCCCCACAATGCTTATGTGCCAGACCCAAAAAGGCTTCCCCAAGATATCCCCTTACACTCTTTGGGATTAACTAGACCTTGCTTTTGTACTGCCAAGAACACAGCTCTCCATCTCCCATGCTCCCAACAGCACCTTTACTCCTTCAGCCTCCTTCTCTAGCCCACAGGGCACCTACATTTTATGCTCACAATCTCTACGTATTTGCATCAACTCCCCCACTATAAAGACCCTGCATACTGGCCATGCTCTCCCCTCAACTCACTCTTTATAGTCATCTAGAATTTCTGCTCTCACTCCAAGCACCCGACAGAGGCACACAGCCTTTCTCCCACTCTAACCACCTCCTCACCTCCATAGGACTTTCGGGAGGATCCCTAGGATACAGCCTAACCCTAGCCAAACAATTTGAACAGTTGAGTGATGATGTGGCCACATCTATGGAGACTTCCACTGAAGCCCTTCGCTTCCTACAGGCCCAAATTTCCTCCCTTGTGGAGGTGGTCTTGCAGAATAGGGGGTCTCTGGACCTCTGCCCAGCTGAAAAGGGTGGAACTGTTTCTTTCTTAAGGAACAATCCTGTTAGTATATCAATCAATTGAACAAAATATACAAACCTGACGAGATCTGGCCACAAAATTCGACAGAAGGGCTTCATGCCTAATTCTTTCCCCTCTCTCCTCATCCCCTGGGAACCCCTTCCTGTCCTGAGTACTCCCTCTCTTAGGCCCACTGATGCCATACTAACCCAGGCTTTCTTAGTTCCCTGTCTCTTCAGGTGCCTTCAGAAAGCCATCCTGGAAAAAAACCAAAATCTTCACTAATCAAATGTTCAACCAGATGATCCTTGGAGCATACCAACACTTATTCAAAGATGATGACTACATCTGAGTGTTGCCATTGTCTCCAGATTCAGATCCCCATCAGCATCCTAATGACCTCCCACACCCCTAACATCCTGAGACTACGCCCCACTCCAGCTGGAAGTAGCTAGAAGAGCAATGTCTGCCCACGTCCCTGACCCAATATAAAACAAAAAAAGGAGGAATATTAGGTCCAAGGCTTAGCATCTATGCAGTCATTTTTAATTCTTGCCATAAGTTCCTTTCCCACCCTAGAGGGATACTTACAGAGAAAACAAGAGTTAAAATGTAACTTCCCCTTTCCACCTCTCATTAACCACCCCCTGGAACACCCCTTACTTGTCCCATCAGCCCATCTTAAGTTCTTACATAAGCAACTCATAGGAGCTCATTCAACTGCACGCAAGCCATCATCTAAACTGCCCCATAAAATACCCCAGAGCTAAGTTCTTTCTGCCTCTCTAGCTTTTCCCAAGTAATGGCTTTTGTCAGACCCTGACTAGCAAATAAAACTTTCTACATGCGGATCTCCTTGCCTGGTTTTTGCGTCGCTCATCTGTGAAGCATTTTCCTTTCAGGTGTTGAGAATCAGGATCTGGGTCCCACTCCCCCAGTGTTGAAGATGAACACCTGAGAAACACCAAGGCAAATGCAAATAGTTCTAATTAAAGGATAGAACAGAGAGAGAGAGAAAGAGAGAGGAGAGAGAGAGAGCTTCCTCCAAAGAGGAGGGGGTCCGAAGCTAGTGCCTGAGAGAGTAGAGGTGTCCTGCCCCTTTTAGCCTTTCTTCTTATGCCCCTTCCTCTTCTTATCTTGCCTACATGATCAGTGACCAAAAGTCTGGAAAGAAGCTGCCCAGAAA
This sequence comes from Glaucomys volans, assembly GCA_020662805.1. NCBI lineage: Eukaryota > Metazoa > Chordata > Mammalia > Rodentia > Sciuridae > Glaucomys > Glaucomys volans. The sequence continues at coordinate 24,289 of JAJEJO010005430.1, read as the reverse complement.
GGGAGCTGCCCAAGGGGTGCTCATTAACAACTGCTTGTTGAGAGGAACAATTTCCAGGAGGCTGGTGACCTTGGCAACAGGTTGAGGGGCGTGGGGAGTGCTCTGACGGTATTATCATTTTATTTCCTTTGAATCAGCCCCCATTTTCCCAATCCAGTCATTCATTATCTACACTCACTGCCCTTTGGCCCCAGCCTCACCATGCACAACTGAGTTATAGTATCTTAATTTCTGTATTAAATTTTGATGACATACTGGTGACAAGATAGCATAGCACCCAATTATTTTCAAAGTCACTGTTAGGGTGAGGAAATGAGACAGTCTCAAAGTTCAGGATATACATATGAGGTACTGGGGAATAAAACTGACTGAACTATGTTATATGCATTTACAAATATGTCAAAATGAATCCCAGTACTATGTGTAATTATAATGCACCAATAAAAATTAGTTCAAAAAATACATGTATAAAAATGTCAAAGAATATACATCTCTTGTTTTAATAGTTGTATATTTATTTATAAGGAATATAAAACTATTATACATGCTAAATACAAAACTTACTACTATAAAACATCCATATTTAATGTTAAATTAAATGCCAAGCTTTAAAGTGTAGGAGTAATTATTTGTATTCTGTTCTGCTGAATAAAGAAAACAGGGCGCCTTTTCAGAAGTGAACTTTAAAGATAACTGACAACCTGATTTTTCGTTGATCCTGTCACTTCATTTGCTCAGTCATGTGTATCTTCCAAGTTGCAGGGTTACAGAGTTAACTGGATGAATTTTGATTGAGGTGTGAAAGTGTGTGTGAGTGTGTGTCTATGGTCCTCATGTGTGTGTGCTTTTTTATGTTTTTTTAATTGGGGCTAAAGTAATGCAGGAATCAAACACGTGGTTTTCTGTTGTAACTTTTCACTTCTCTGTATACAAAGTTATGTTATAGTTAATTGAGGTTAATAAATATTTGATGAAAAATTAAATTGGTATGAATTAGTATAAAAACTGTTTCCATCTAAGAAAACTCTCCAGTCAGGAGTTTGGAACTGAGAATAGTTTTCAAATCAAGGGCCTTAGGGGACTAAAATGAGCCTCGCATAGCTTGGTCACACTTCCCCTAAAGAAATATCCAGCATCCAGTGAGCTGCTGATTTGCAGTAGGCCCTCGGCTGAGCCCTGGGGATTTGAAAATAAATTTGTCAAGATGTCTTCAACTAAGGAGAACACACTCTTGGAACCCTGTCACTCAATTAGTATGTTCTCTGGAAAGGCAGAAATACGGTAGAATGACCATGACCAAGAGTGGGAAGGCTCTGAAAACGGCATTTACATTTAATTAATATGATCTGGTATAATTGTATATGTTATGACTTGGATCTGGAATGTTCTCCAAAAGTTCATGTGTTGAAAGCAAGGCCCCCACGGCAGCAAGGTTCAGAGGTGGGACTTTGGGCAGTGATTGGCTTGTGAGGGCACTGACCTTGTTAAAGGATTAACCCACTGATAAGTTAATGGCCTACTAAGTTAATGGATGGACTGCAGTAGATCACCGTGGGCATGTCCTAGAAGAGTCTATCTTCTCTCCAGCCCCTTCCTCCCTCCCTGACTCTCTTTCTCTGTGTCTCCTCCTCTCTTCCTCCTTCCCAGATCCCAAAAGCAAAGCACATTTCTCCATGACACCTTTCCACCATGATGTGTCTGCCTTGAAGCCAGCTGATCATAAACTGAGTCCTCCCTCTAAAACCATGAACCAAAACAAATTTTTCCTCTCCTAGATTCTTCTCAGGTATTTTTGTCACAGTGACGAAAAACTGGTAACACAATATAATATTATATACTTACAAAAAATAGGAATACTTGAAAAAATATAATAAAAATCCTTGTGCTAACTATAACATGAAGCATGTGAACGTGGAGCTGTGAGAGAAACATCTCCAAAGTTTTGTGTGTCTAAAATCAGGAATGAAAAATAAAAGAAGGCCTTAACAGAAAGATACAGAGACAAGAGAGGCAGACAGACGGGTCTTTGTGAAGCACAGCTCTCTTTACCCAGCCCAGTATCCTTCTGTACCTTAGAGAGCAAAATCATTCCCTCCAACAAAGAGAACAACAATGGTTCCTTGCCTGGGAATAATGTTAATTTCAAATGTGGGACCTGCTTTTTTTGGATAAGGGAGCCCCTGTTTGGTGGTATGTGGTGTGGCCCCCATCTCAGGCCACCTCCCATGCCTGAGATGTCAGGGGATAGAGGGGTGTGAGATCCACGTGGTATTAAATTAATGGAAGAACAGTGTCCATGGTGACTTCCATGAAAATATAAACAGAATGGATGGTGTGTTTGTCTATGTTGTACTTTAAGAATTATATTTACTTATTCTTCATTTTTGTAAAAGAAGTTTCACAACTTGAGTCAGATGTATAGAATTCAGGTCTTAAATTAAATGGCTGAAATCGTCATTTGACACAACCAGCATTTGACAGCATACCAAATATTCAGTAAAGGTGGAGGGATGATGTTGATGAAAGTGGTCCCTAAAGACCAGTGTGAATATGAAAGTAGGGAAACCCTTAGGAGGAGAATAGAGTCAGGAATCCTAGGAAAGGACAGCCACACCCACAAAGGAGGGTCACAGGAAGACAGAGGTAAGTGGCCTAAATTGTGAAGAAGAAATCCTTGCAGAGTTTAACCTTAGATAGAAAGAGGGAAGAAACTAAAGGTTTTTTTTATTTCTTTTTCTACTTGTTGTTGTTTTTAATACTATAAAATAAAGCAGTTATAAGATCAGTACATGTGCTAAATACAAACTACAGATCTGGTGAATTGTGGACCCTTCTTTTTAAAAGATGAAGCAGCTGCACATTCTTGTGATAACAGGTGACAGATAAGCTTGTGCTTACTCAAAACCAACAGTAATCCATCCTCAGAAACATCGCACATAGTTTCAAAAGAGGATTTGAAAGGAGCTTTAAACACAGCCTCTCTCTTTGAAAATTTATGTTCACCACTCAGTGGATAATTAATCTTCACATTCTGCTCATTATATGCTTTGGAAAAAATAAAAAACAGTACGATTCTTGAGAGCAAGAATAATCCTATAAAAAGATAATAATTCCTTTTCACACAGTCTCTTAATAAAATGAACTCTTTAAAAAATAAAACACTCCTGACCAAAAAAAAAAAAAGAGAGAGAGAAGAAGAAGCAACTTCTTGACCTTTTGGTAGTGAAGGAGGTAAGAGGCTTGCAGGTTTCACAAAATGCTGTGCGTCTTTGGACCCAGGAAAGGTGAACTGAGGAGAATAAAATCAAATCAAGGGGTGTCCCACACTGTTCTCACCTACCTCTCTACAACTCCTCTGTTGTTATCTTCTTAAGGGACCACAGTTCCATCACTTCCCTAGTAAGTCTCAACATCTTTGAGGTGGGATGAGTCACATACTAATACTAATTCTAGGAATTGTCTCCTTGGTACAAATCCCAGAGCTATCTCCTTCCTATCATACAGGTCCTGGGCTTGCCCTCCACCCTACACTTCTTAGATCTCAAATCACCTCTGCTATCAACCTTACAGCCAGCAGGCTTTCTCAGACAACTGCCACTTCTTCTGAGGGAAGTTTCTGCTCTGTTGTGGTCAGAATGAGTTCTCAGCCCACATCCCATTCGTATGTTGAAATTTAATCCCCAGTGTGATGGTATTTTGAAGTGAGCCCTTTAGGAGGTGATCCCTGGGATGAAGGCATTCTAAGAGTATCCACTTAGTGTTTTCCCCTTTTGCCTTTCCATCCCTTCTGCTCCACAGGACACAGTATTCAAGGTACATCTTGTAAGCAGAGAGCTCTTGCTAGACACCAAAAATGCCAGAACCTTGGTCTTGGACTCCTAGCCTCCAACACCACAAAAGAAAAATAAATGCCTGATTTTTTCCCCTTTCTTTTCTTTTTGAAACAAGGTCTCACCCAGGCTGGTCTCAGACTTGAAACCTTTCTGCCTCAGACTCCCAAGCTGTTGCGATTTCAGGCCTGTGCCCCTGTGCCCAGTTTAAATGTCAGCTTTTATAAATTACCCAGTTGCATATATTTTTGTTATAGCAGCAAAAATGGACTAAGACACATGCCATCTTCATGATGAAATCCTTTCTGGGATCAGTGAGTTCCCTGCCCTGTGCCATGAGCTCTTTCAGGTGAATCTCCGGGACCCAGCCAGCCTCACTGAAGGGAACTGAAAAAAGACCACAAAGCCATCCCAAGTGACTTTCCTATGATAAATGATGTGCTGCTCTTGTCAGACACAGTTGATCATTTGAGAAAAGGTTTAGCACACTTCCATGTATTGCTCTGACTTTAAAACTACTGAAAAGATCCAATTCCATCCATTTGTCTGCAAATGCCATATTATTCTTCTTTATGGCTAAGTAGTATTCCATTGTATATATATACCATAGCTTCTTTATCCATTCATCTGTTGAAGAGCATCTAGGCAGGTCTTATGTACAAGTATGATTAACAATAATGATATGAATGTACATCATGCACAACCATAGAAATGAAAATTTGTACCCCATATGTATACAATGAATCAAAATGAAGTCTGTAAAAAAATTTTAAAAAATTAAAAAAAAAGATCCAATGTGAAGGTCCTGATAGAAGGTGACAAGAAAAAATAGATTTTACTTCTGGGTGACAAACTTATAGACACTTTTGAAATTAAGTGAAGTAAAGGGAAACCATTAGCTCTATAGTCCTGATGACACTTAAGGTCAAGGGAAGTATTCCTGGAACATACTGAAATTATTAGTTGAGGATTACAATCTATTATTGAAAAAGCATCTTTTTATGTATCACTTTAATCCATCACTTTACAAGTAATTACCTAAAGAACCTTAGCATGCTTTGATTTAGAAGAGCCTCAGGGATTTTTTAGTGAAACATACTCAGTTTAGGGAGGAAGAAACATGAAAATTCATTTAATTCATCCAGTATCATGCAAATCAATTTGAACAGAAAGAGCCTAGGTTACTGGACATATTGAGAAATCTTATTGTTACCACTTATTACTCTATTGGGTTTCTCTGAAAGTTGTAATATCATATATAACATATAATATCATATATAACCCTTCAACTTATTCTAAATATTTTTAATTATCACAAAATTCTATAGTGCACTACCTGTGTCCAGCTATTTTAAACAACATCTTCCATGAAAATCCTCATTGACTAGTGCTGTCCCCTCCTAGGACACTGATGACTAAGGACTGGGTCCTCCCAAAGCAGCAGCCTCCACCTGTTGATCTGTGAGTTCGTAGTCCATGCAGTATATGTAACTTGCTTATCACAGCTGTACATTTAATTAGGTCATTTAATTAAATTCTATATAAAATAGTGAAGTATTTATTTTAAAAAGTGAAGTATTTACCAAAAAAAGACAAGCGTACTTAATTCTGTGAAAACTACATTCAATTTTTGAATTCAATCTTTTGGGAAGGTTTGGCAAAAGGAAAGTCAAAAATTGCTGCAAAAATAATGCCCATTGCATAATTGTCACGCACTGGTTAATTACATAGACATGTAAAAGGAATCCATCTTCACACCATTGCCTACATGGCAAATTCTTTTTCCCCATCAGAACAACCTTGTAATCCTGAAAGATTCAGCATGGGTATAGTTTTACCAAAATAGGTTAGAATTCTAGGCCACAAATCTATGTGCACAGCACCAATAATGAAGTAAGAAAACACATTTTTTATCTTTCATACACAAGCTACATGTGCTCTTAGATCTGTGTAGTTAAAATTTCTAAGACGTGTATAGATATAATTTTTAGGATTCCCTGATTTAGTCAATTTTTAATCCATCAATCCTGATTATACAGAATATAAAGTTTTTAATGTCTCATATCAGTATTTATTTTGCCAATTCACTAATGTTCTACCTACTTCCAAAACTGACCAAAGTAATTTAAAAACAAACTCTTAAAAGTGCATTTGTAAATTAACATGAAAAGAAAAAAGTAACAGGAGAGAGTAAAGAAATACTATGCAAATTAGGATATTGAAAGTCAGACCCTCTTTACCAGCATAGGCAGCTCCTAAGAAGTTACAATCCAGGGATTGGAAGATCAGGCTGTAAAAACAAAGCCAATGTAATTATTTTGTGCTCACTCATAGTAAAATGAGTCTAAGGTGGATATTTTATAAATATGTTATGAATCGAAGAGTGTTATGGGTTTAGATACTAGGTGTCCCCCCAAAAGCTCATGTATGAGACAATGCAAGGAAGTTTAGAGGTAAAATGATTGGGTTATGAGAGTTTTAACCTAATTAGTGCATTAATCCTCTGATAGGGATTAACTTGGTGTTAACTGTATGCAGGTGGGGTGTGGCGAAAAGAGCTGGGTCAATGGGGATGTTCTTTGGGGTTTATACTTTCTCCATGGTAAGGGGAGTCTCTCTCTGCCTCCTATTACTATGACCTGAGCTGCTTTCCTCCACCACACCCTTCTGCCATGATGGCTTGCCTCACCTGGAGCCCAGAGCAACAAACAAGAGTTGACTATCTTACGGACTAAGATCTCTGAAACTCTGAGCCCCCAAATAAACTTTTCCTCCTCTCATTGTTCTTGTTGTGTCCTTTTGGTCCCAGGGGTGAAAAGGCTGCCTAAAACAAAGGGGAAAGCAGGGGCCACCTATGGAAGGCAGAACTGCCACGCCTCCTGACCTGGAGAACCCCATCCATGCTGGTCAGGGGTGCCGTCCTTCCGATGGCACCGAGTTCACCTGCTTCATACATTGCCTAAGGCAAGGATAATGTCTGGCCACTTAGGTTCAAACGGGTCTCAGTGTCAAGATCCCACACTTCAAAAACAGCAAACAGAAAACGAGCAGTGCCAGGCATGGCGGCACACACCTTTTATCCCAGCTATTCTAACATTGAGGCAGGAGATCACGAGTTGGAGGCCAACCTTGGCAATCTGGCCAGACCCCTTCTCAAAAAAAGAAGGAGGGAGACGGGAAGGGGGATGGGGACGTAGTTCAGTGGTAGAGCACCGCTGAGTTTAATCCACAGTCCTGAGAAAATACAAAGTATTCCCAGTGGGCTGGGGACGGAGCGCAGTGGCAGACAGCCCCTAAATTTCATCCTGGGGGGGCGGGGGAGACCTATCTCATATGGATTAGGGTGCAACTCAGTGGCAGAGGGCATGTCTACTACGCACCAGGCTCTATTTCCATCCCCACTACGGGAAATAACAAAACCAGTTCCCTATTCCTTCCCATTCTTTTCTCCAGCAACTCAACACCACACCTCTCAATTCCGAGTTCTGCTCTCAGATATTGCCCACTCTTCCCACTTCATCTACCATATTAGGCTCAGAAAATTCCAAGACCAGATCAAATGGCATCTTTTATGAGTGGCTTGCTGCGAACCTTCCACATACCTTCCATTTATCAGCTTTATGTTCCCATAGCATTTATTCCCCACCTCTGTCAAGCCCTTTCACACTGATCACGGCAGGCAGGATCCCCAGCATGCTGCCAGGTTCTCCTCTGCAAGGAAGCTGCTGCCTTCCTCTCAGGTCCCCGCACCAAGCACAGGGCTGGATCTCATCTGATGTGTGCTGCAATAATGATCCTGACAGCTGACATGATAATGTTAGAATAAAATGTCTACAGCTATCATTTATTGATTGCCTGTGATGAAACTGGGCTAGGCATTTGCAGTATTTTATATAATTAAATACTTAAACATATATGAGAAGGAGCTACTGTGTTTTCACAGCTCCATGGAACTGTTCAAATGCTTTCCACAAGTCCTCAATACTAACAACTAGCAGAAAAGAGATTTAAACCAGGTCTCCGTGAATCCAAAATCAATGTCCTTTCTAATTAGAAACTTGCAAATTCAACATGAATGATGCTCTCATGTGTTTTAAATATGTGACACATTTTCACAGTTTGATATTTCACTTATGTACAGACAAGCTCTAGTGACACTGATATATCTAAATCTTTAATCATACAAAAAGGTCCTAATATTGACAATTGGCTACATAACTTACAATTTTCAAAATCTCTAAAAGATTTCACAGTAATATATGCTAACCTACTAGTAAATATTAGTCTCTATTTGGCCTCCTATCAACAAAGCTTCTTGATGAAACATTTATTTATTTACTGTATTTTAAGGGACAAAAAGATGGTATGCTTGAGGAACAGTTAAAGCTGTTTTCTGGAAATGTTGAACACTTGGAACTTCAAAGAAAATTTGAATAGTGTATAGAAAAACATAATACACTTTACTGGAAGACAAAAAAGATGCAGTAAAAAGGACCCAACTTATAATGATAAACTTAGAATGATTTGATTTTGACCAAAAAAATAATTTGCTTTCATTTTTTCTACTTTGCTTTGCCTATGAAGGTCTATGTGATGAGCCCATTTACATCCAATTTTAGGGCCTTCGTCAACCAAACTGTCTTGCTTGGATTATCATAGAACATGAATAAACTAGACATGCCCATCTCCCCTCTCCTAATTAAGATGCACTCTTTAGTTAATGAGAGGCATCAATATTTGCATTTGCAAAGCCAGTGGGTATATGAAGAAACAAACAAACAAACAAAAAAAGGATCTCAGTCTCTGGAGAATCCTTCCTTTAATATTAAATTTCTTTAATGGTTTTGCAATGGTGTCCCCAGGAAACCAAATTCCACCCTCACAAAATGCCCTTCAACTCTTTTACCTCTCTCAAGAACTTTTAAAATCCAGGCAACATTTGTGTACTTACTTTTTCAGTTTTTGTATTATCTCTGAATCTTTAATTTCATTCTGAAGATCCTCAAAGTTCTCAACAGAAGTCAAATTACAGAAAACTCTGTAGTCAGCATAAGGTGGGATGCCATGGTCCCGGCCCCTTTGAATGTTGGTGGCAGCCAAATCCAGGGCCACAGAGTGGGCAGTGGAGAACAACTTCTCTGTCAGTTCAAGGCTGAGAAGCTGGGAGGGCACCCGCAATTTAGTGGTCACGCCAAATAGCCCCCGAAGGAGTGGATCTATCCCACCCTCCTGGATTATTCTGGATGGTGAAAAGAAAGCTTTGTGGAGTGGGAGGTGTCCTTCAGGAATTTCGCCAAAAGTATCATTCAATCGATAAAGAATAGGATTGATTAATGTGTGGCCAAATCTAAAGGCTGCCGTGGCAAAAGAGTTAATGATCCCAGCATTCACGTTGGGATCATACCCCTGGTATTCCCTCAGCATCTTCATGCCAAGGTCCCCAAGAATCTTGGGCAGCCAGTGGCTGTAGGTGATGTGCTGCAGCTCTGCACCCACAATCTTCCTGGCTTCCTGATAAAGGGTGTCTCCATCCCAGTGGGGGTTCAGGGCAGAGAGCACTGAGGCCACCCTGTTGTGTTCCCGGAACCACAGGGTGTGCATAGCCGTCAGAGCCAGCTGCTCATTAGCCCTGTGGTCGCCCGCCAGGAAACAGGGGCTGCTGTGGCTGCCTTGTTCACCTCTAGTGCATTCAGTGGGTGGGCCTGCAGAAAAGGGCAGTAAGTGTTTCCCAGAAGAGGACCAGAGCAAACCTGTCCTCAGCAGTCCCCTAGACGCAGAAAGGTCTCTGAGAACCTGGGATTCCCGCTCTGAGCTCCCGTAGACATTGGAAGCATCAATGTAGGCTGTGAGCTGGTTCATCTGCTCTCGAGCATAGACTGAATTCATCATCAAAGAGGTTGTGCCGCTGCCACACACGGGGCTGGAACGTGTAAAGAACATGCAGGGCGCTTGGGCGCCCCTGGGATCGTCTTGCGGAATGGCAATCGGGAAACAAGGGGGGTCATTGGTGCAGACAGAGCTGCAAGGCTGCCCATCCGAAAAGCGGGCGGTGCTCAATGCGGGCACCGTATGATCCAAGTCGTGGTCCAAAAACTGTCCCCACTGCATAAGCATGTGTGTGTACCTGTGGTCTGGCGTGACCGCCGCTGTGCCAGCCAACACGGTGGAAACCAGCCTTGGCAGCGGGAGCGGAGAGCGACCGGCCCCACTGTGGCGGCCGGCCCCGCGGGGAGAATTGAAGCCATTCTCATAGGCAGGTTGCAGGACACGCACCAAGGCTGTAAGGGACGCGCCCCACATCGGGTGCTGCAGGTTGTTGCATGTTCCGTCGTGGGTCCGGTACGTCTGATGAAAGCACATGTCAGAGCAGTTAGGCAGATGCCTGTGGGCTGTGCAACCGGACAGATTGGCGATGAGGCCAAGGTAGGGCGGGGAAACCAAGTCATTGTAGCGGAATTCTGAAACCCAAGCAGTGACCGCAATGAGAGCAGCCCAGGAAAAGGGAGCAGAGGACTGGGAACTAAGTGCAGTTTGAACCCCCAACCCGGGTATGTAGAAGCCTTTCTCACTTGTAACAAGGATCAGGTCACAACTAAACCCTATACTACAGAAGATTGGGAAATCAATACATAACTGTCAAATACAATTCCAAAAAATAGAATTACTTCAGTAATGTCTGTCCTATGAACAATGGCTAATAATTAGAATCAACAAAATGAATCTCTATAAATATTTGTTTGTAATTTTCTAACTACAAATTTGCACTGTTATTGCTAAAATTATTTCTTCTTTCAATAGAGATGATTGAATAGAGAACTCTAAGATGGCCAAAAGATCTGTGGGCCTGACCTTTATCTGCTGCTGAGGAAACAGAATAGGCTTTTTTAAAGACAGGGACAGAGTGATTCAAACTTAAGTAATCATAAGTTTAACTAACGCTCTAATATGAAAATTTCACTGGACATGTTGGTTTGGGAAGCTTTGAAAACCCAAGACATAATGAAAAGCTAAGAACAGTCAATTGTACTTTGCCGTAGTTGCTCAGAGGACCTAGGGGTTGAGGCAGGCACACAAATGGACCTTTTGCCCCATGTCTCAGTTTATTCTCTAAAAGTGAGTAGAGGAAGGGTAGTCCTATACAAGTTGCTGCTAAATTCACAGCACAAATGGTGTGCAGCAAAGTACCAGGTTGTTCATCTCATTTTAAAGAGAAACACTTAAAAATCTAAATTTTATACCACCTCATTTGACATTTACAAAGTAGGTGTCTGGCTTTGTAAAGAAATACAAAAGAACTTAAAAATAGCAAAAAAAAAAAAAAGGGGGGGGATATCAAAGTTACAGATGAGGGAAGGAATTTCAGATAAATTCACTGAATGATTTGGGTGATTACAAATGTTTCCCCAGAACTAAAGTATTTCTCTATAGAAAATGTAACATCTTTTGGATTTAAAAAGTTTGCATCAAATGGTTTCCCTAGATTTTTCCAATATAAATAACTGGCAAACATGGAGATAATTTTGCATATGTATTTGTCATCCTTACTTTTGAATTACAGTTCCCAGGAGGGGGGCATCCTTACTTTTGAATTACAGTTCCCTTTACTTAAAGTGGTAGGTAAATTAATTTTTAAATCACAGGATGTTCTGGAGAGGAAAGCTCACATTCATTGCTGACGTGGTGGCCAGTGTGCTATAGAGAGTGGACTTAGAACAGAAGGGCTCCACACTGACCTTGACCTTCCAGATCAACTGTCAGCCCCTGCTTCACTCGATCCTGGATCAGCTGCAGCGTGTGCTCAAAAATCTCCCCTGCTCTTGCTGTCTCCACAGTAAATGGGTCACTTGGGTAACGAAACTGAGCCAGCAGATCACTGGGAGTGCGAGGTTTTCTGCAAATGACAAAGTACGTGTCTCTTTGGGAGGTGAAACTACGATCTGTGAAGCTTACATAGGCTGGGCACTTAAGAAGATTTTTGTCAAAAGTTAAAGAATAAAAGATCCACCACTAGAGTATGAACTCTGCAGGCTGGCTGTGGATTCTTTTTCTTTTTTAACCACTGAATTCCAAGTGTGAGTTACGGTGCTGAATTCAAAAAATATGTTTTAATAAATTAATGATTTAAATAATACCTCTTGATAAAAAGCAACATCTATGGTGGTGGTGATAAACTTAAGAAGTACATGTGTGAGTTCTAGGGGGCTCTGTAAACCTTCTGAAATAGTGAACCACATCCTCAGTTTTTGGATCTTGGTAATTTCTGTCTTCTCTTTCCCCAAATGTAAGTGTCTGGAAATCCCCCCTTGCCTTCAGAATCCTACTCAGGCAGCACTGTACTGGTACAGTCTCCCTGAGAGCTTTGATAAGCTATCCCTCCATCTTTTCTATTATTTCTGTATCCCTTCAGATATTTGCTACATACTCAGCAAGGTGTACTTAAATTGCTGACTTATTGTCTTCTGTGCTAAAGAAAGAACTGGGTTAGGGATGAAATGGTGCCTACTATGACTCAGATCTTAAATACCACTGAAAATCCCATGTGTTGAAGGCTTGATCCCCAGCTGATGGCACTATTGAGAGGTGGTGGAAATTTTGGGAAGTGGTGCCCAACGGGAGGAGGTTAGGTTATTGGGGTATGCCCTTAAAGGGCAAACTGAGAACACACCCTTTCCTCTTTTTCACTTTCTAGCCATCATGAGGTAAGCAGATTTTCTTTACCATGCACACCCACCATGATACTCAGCTTTTCCACAGGCCTAAAGTGACAGGATCAAGCAACCATGGAATGAAACCTCTGAAACCATGAGCCCAAATAAACTTTTTCTCCTTTTAAGTTATCTCAGGTATTCTCTCATAGGGACAGAAAGCTCACTCACATAATGCCCTAGTCATCTTTGTATCCCAAGTACCAAGTCTGCTGACCAGCACACAGTAGTGGTTTATGCACATTTGAAGAACTGAATAGCCGGGCGCAGTGGCGCACGCCTGTAATCCCAGCACTTGGGAAGCTGAGGCAGGAGGATCGCGAGTTCAAAGCCAGCCTCAGCAACTTAGCGAGGCCCTAAGCAACTCATTGAGGCCCTGTCTCTAAATAAAATACAACATAGGGCTGGGGATGTGGCTCAGTGGTTGAGTGCCCCTGAGTTCAATCCCCAGTACCAAAAAAACAACAAAAAAAAAAAAGAAAGAAAGAAAAAGAACTGAAATAAATAAGTTAAAAAGAAAATTGAAGTCACTAGGATTATGAAGCAAACTGTTTTAGGCATTTGGGTCAACAGGCACATCTCATCCTCTATGTCTTGAATTAAAACAACTTGAGATCATAGAATAATCATAATGACACTAATAACTCACTTTAATTAAGTACTCTGTATGTACCAGATAATGTTGAAGCATTTTATCTATATTTTTCAATCCTCCAAGCAAACACACCTCTACAGCAGATCCTATTCCCATATCAATTATACAGGCAAAAATCCTGAGATACAAAGATGTCAGGTCAGGGCTGGGTATAGCTCAGTTGGTAGAGTGTTTGCCTCGCAATGCAAGTACAAGGCCCTGGGTTCAATCCCCAGCACCACACAAAAAAAAAAAAGATGTCAGGTCACTTGCCCAAGATTACCCAGACACAAAGTGAGAGTGAGGAACCACAATAAGAATATAAATTGGCAGGATGGCTTTCAAATAGGAGGCATGACCATCAAGCCAGACTGTTTGTGGCTATGCAAGAAGTTTGAGTAGTACTTGACTAAGGCATTTTAAACTCTTTTTGTTCAACAACTAAAAATACTGTGTATGTACAATGACTATGAAAACAATAATCATGTTTTTTTTCTTAAAGAATGTTAATGTATTAAATATATTCCAGTATTCCTAACACAAAGTAATTTATGGGATTGAAAAATTTCAGAAGTCCAAAAACTTTCCAGTGAAATTAAAATGAAGCAAAATGCCACATGTCCTAAATCAAGTTTGTACCTATAGGGTACCACTATTGTTTGGTGAAAGCAAACATACCAGATTTCTTTGCCTTGGTGTCTTTTGTCAGACTGTTAGAATGAATCTGGGGCATAAATTAATGCCATTTTCTCTCTAAGGGAAAAGTTTCCTTCTCTTGGAACCTGAATCAAAATCATGGCTAGACCAGAAAGTGGCATGCACACAAGAAGTAAAAGCATTCTGCAACCTTACGCATCCTACCCGTTGTGGTATATGGAAATTGTAAAACCTAAGTAGAACAGAAATGAAAACAATTTCGCAAACAAAATAAAATTAATTCTTACTGTGAAAACAAATGTCTTCGTGTGAAGTTAATTGCACTGTCAACCCTCTGTACGGCGTCAAGAATAGATGATTCCACAAAGTCATCGCCAGCTTGTCTAACCTGTATTGCTTTGAAAATCAATTCCATGATTAAAAATATCAAAAAGACCTTGAAGTTAGGAATGATATGCTACAAATGGCATTACATTTTTTAAATGAAAAATTTTAAGCCAATAAAAATGGTATACAATATCTATATGATAATGTTCATTGCAGAGAAGTAGGTGATTATCCTTGAAGAAAAGTCTCCACCAACAATAACAGTGTTATTCAGGAAATTAAAGCATTCCAAAATACAGTAAAGCTATGTGAAATATTTTCTTTTTTACAACATCCATTCAAACGAAATCCATGCTTGCTTAGCAATTTGTCATCTTAGAGAAGGTATGAAATCGCTATCTCTTCAACCACCTTGCTTGAATGTTAAATATTAAAACAAAGTACATAGCATCACATCCCCATAGAGGTTTCTTAAAGCAAGAATTGATCTCTTCAAAAAAAAAAATCCTTGCTGTTTCTACAGTTCTCCAACATGTGAGAATTCTGCAAAGCTGAATAACAAAAAGGAAGTTGTTCACTTAGAATTGAACATATTGAATCTCCTGTAGATGATGGTTTAAGAGGTTTATCTTAAAGGAATAAATTCTCATACATATAATATAATATGAAAGTATTACATGAAAATGATTATGAATAAATACCTAACTCATATAAGAGAAATAATTGAGCTAATCCATAATGTTTAGTTCATTTTTGATATATTGAAAGTATAATAAAAATTTATGTAACAATTAAAACAACTTTTTGATACTGTTAAATATTGACAGCCAGAGTAAAAATATACTTCAAAAATTGAGTTTTGAATAATATCATCAAGGGAAAATAAAGAGATGGAAAACTTAAATAGTAATAGACATGTATATGTTCTACATATTGTCAAAAAGAACTTACAATACAGTAGATAAACTCAAGTTTGTACTATAATATAATATGATAGTGTTACAGTGTCTCTTTCTCTATACATGTGTGTATTATACATATTTAGGGTCATATATTTTGAAAGGAATGGGTCTATAAGTATTCTACTTCTGCATATAAGAAAATTTCTTTATATTTTGCCTATGTATACACACTAGATTGATTTAGTGTCTTAAGAAGACCACTAACATGAAACTACTTTAAGAAAAAAATACTAATGATCTAGAGATATTATAAAGAAGGACAATCAAATCAAGGATTATGCTGAAAACCTGTCTTGGTGAACTGGATTAGGTGCAATAGCTATGAGTAGATGGCTATACTGTCAGTCCAGATTTGACTTTTTGATTACCACAATATTGAGGCACTAGAAAGTCAGTATAGTCTTTTCTAAGTCTAAAAAAATAAAAAATAAATCCGACAATATATTAAATAAAGGTAAATGGAAAAAAAGGGAAAGAGATAAGAATTTGTTGTTTCAATGATATGAAATTAAGCATTTCTTTCAAAGGAAAAACATGAACAAAAAAGCTAAAAACACAAATGACACAGTCAATGATAATATTTGTAAAGTCTAAATCTAACATGGAATTAATATTCTATTTCATACAAAGAAATCTTATAGTACACTAAGAAAAAAGTACTTATAAGCAAGTTATAAAAGAAGGAAGTCCCCAAAGTTAACAAGGATGTAGCATATGTAACCATAAAAATTAAAGTGTCAATGAACGAATATTTTTTCTTACTCTAGAAAAAATTTAAAACCTTGTTAGAACTGCATTTTGAGAGGAGTGTATACACAGAAATCCTCAGGGAGGCTGGTGAGACTGTATAACAGACGTCTCTTCTTTAGAGGTTGTATTCAGAGACTTTCATTTTGTTTGCAATTAGTAAAATGTATATGTGCACACATCCATTCCTGCATAATTCCAGGCCCATACATGTGTCCAGAGAAATTAAAATCCAAATCCATGAGGGTCTGTATGAGAATGTTCATTGCAAATTTGCATGGAAGAAATTGAGGAAAACACATCATACAGTGATAGAAGTGTGAGCAAGAAGAATGTAGTGGGTATATGATAGGGAATATCATATGGAACATCATGCTTCACTTTGAATTGACTGGAGGTAGACATGGATGGGTGCTGCAAAGAATGCTTAGTGTTAAAATAGAAAACCATAACATATATCTCCATAATCTATTGAGTTAAAATATGTAGAAGTTAAATGCATTATGGTTGTTACATATATAGTAGGCAGGATGGAGCAGGATACAGACATGACAGGAAATAAGTGAACTAAGTAATCAATCAATTACAACAATTTTAAGAAAACTGAATATTCTCAATATAGCTACATAAATCTGTTTTTTTTAAAAAAGCAAAAACGAGCTTATTCCATTATAAATGAAACAAAAAATGACATGCTGACAAAACTGTGGAGAAAAAGGAACTCTGAAACACTTTTGGTGGGAATATAAATTCGTACAGCCATAACGGAGAAAAATATGGAGATTTCTCAAGAAATGATAATGGAACTACCATATGATCCAGCAATACCACTTCTGAATAGAGATCCAAAGGAAATGAAATGAGCATATCAAAGAGATACCTGCATGCCAATGTTTATGGTTGCACTATTTCACAACAGCATAGGTAGGGAATTGGCCTAGGTGCTACCAACAGATTAATGGATTTTTAAAAAGTGGTATATATAGATAGTAGGGTATGTAGGGAAACATCATACTTTACCCATTCACATGGACACTTAATATGTGTTAAAAAAAATTAAACAAGTTTTTAAACAAATAAGTCTACTTAATTTATGACTTTTACTCGGAAATAAAACCACCAAGGTCAATCATTATTTTGGCTCTGAAACAACGAGCCAAAATAAATTGTCCTCCTCCAAGTTTTTTTTTCCAAGCATTTTTTCACTGCAAGAAAAAGTGGGCCAACATAGATGTGCTTCCATTCATGACAAGAATTACCTTTGGTTCTCTGCACCTGAGGATAAGTGCACTCCAAAGGTGTTCTTAGATTTGAAAGTAAGAAAAAACTGTGTGCTAGGATTGAGTTTTCAGATACAACATAGTGGTAGTGAGAAGACAAAACTCTTAAGGCCATTCACTGTAGCCAGCAGAACTTGGGAAATGATGTATAAATTTCAGAAAAGCATTATTTAACATGTTAATCTGAATTTTATTTGATTGTTAGGTTTGCTTTTATTCTATTTATAAAATCATTTTGTTGTATAGTTGTATAAAACTTATAAGCATAAGGAATCTTACAATGCTCATATTAATCTTTTGACTCACCCATAAAGTGGAAGTAACAAAATTTCCGCAGCATAAAGCATGGGGTTCATGAGGTTATCAATGTGAATATCAGATTTTTAAAACAATACACACGCACAGTTCTTCCAAACTACACATCATAATGCAAATATAAGGTGGCCTTTCATGATTATTGTTCTAAAACCTATAACAAATTTATTGATTATAATGAATTGATAATATTATCCTGTCATTTGTCAATTTGATTGCTATTTATTAATGCTAATGCACAACAAACTAATAAGTAGAATTGAAAAAGAGAAAAAATAATAAAGGTAACAACATGTTAATATTCTCTGAAATAATTAAATTCTTACGTGCACAAATAGAAAATACATCAAGTTGTTCATGATTCTTAAAAGTACATTAAATATGTAATACGTTCACACAAAAACATTCTTAGTAAAACACTTTCTCATTTTTATGTCATTTTTTTTTTTTCTTCCTATCTTCCACTTCTTTGCTTGCCAGTGGTGACCAAATGGTTA
>JAJEJO010005428.1:324828-423828 GCA_020662805.1 Glaucomys volans | reverse complement strand
GGAAGACAAAGGCCCGGCCCGGGTCTGCCGGGCCCCCGGCGAGCGGAGCCGCCGCGCTCCCCGCGCGCCCGGTTTCCGCCGTGAAGTGACACCTGGGTCCTTTAAACGGCGGGTCGAGGCTGAGAAGTGGCATCGGCGTGATGTGCTTGGTCCATGTGTGGGGACGCTTTCCAGTTATGGCCGTGACATTGCCCGCCCGCGGAAATGCAGCGACGCGAGGGTTTTTATTTTGGGAAGGGGAGTTTGGCATTTAGGAGCCCAAGAGTTCGGGACTGGTCTTGGGGGCAAATGATGCGGAAACCTCAGGGAGCCCGTAGTGTCAGTTTGGGGTGTCGTGCGGCCCTTGCATCTTGCGCTGCTGTCTGATGGCAGTCGTCCCAGGTAGTGCTGCTAGGTGGTCGGACAGCCGCCTGGAGGTCGGTGCCCTACCCCCACCTACAGGGACTTGGACCCAGGTCCTTGCTAGGCGAACTCCACCACTCGGCTACCTCCCCAGCCCATTTACTTTGAGAAGGGAACTCACTAAGTTGCCCAGACTGGCCTTGGAATTTGGGATCCTCCTGTCAGCCTCCCAATATAGACCCGCAGGACCCTCTGGGAGATTAAGAAAGTATGTAGATTATCTTTCATGATTAGCAAGTAAATGGAAGTATTAGTTTTGTGAAAAATTCAAATCCACTTTAGAGACTGTGTAAGGTCTCTAGAGCAAGCATTGGTTTTTGTAAGGTTTCTACTTAAGTTATTTTCTGATTTGAAGCTATAATATTTTGGGGGAGGGGCTTTTAAATTGAAAGTATGGTTTTTAGTTTTCATGCTAAGATAGTCTTTTCTGGATTCTTCCGGAAAGTACATATTGCAAAAAGAAAGTGAATAAGCAGTTCCCTTTTTGCTTCCTTACTGACTTTGGGCGTGTGACCAGGGATGGAACTGGTACAGGGGATGGTCAGACAGGTCTGTGAGCCTCCAGACAGCAGAACTGGGTGGCAGCTTCTGGCTTCATTTAACTCAAGACTGAACTTTCTGACAGTTGGGGCTGTCCAGAAATGGGGTGCAGCTGGGAGGTCCAGGGTTCTGTGAGGAGGGGCTGCCCAGTCCTGCCTTGTGTGTTCAGGTGCTGCACCTGCTGCAAGTCTTTCTTAGAAGGCAAGCTGGAAAGTCAGAGTCGTTCTCTGGTTGAGCCTGGACTGCTCCCAATTATCCTGTACTGTCCTCCACTGCTGGGTCCCTGGTTAGCCTGCTGGGTCCTGCCCACTGCTGGGCTGCCTGGCCTCAGGCTGTGTCAGGACCGCCTTTCATCATCTGTAGGGCTGTTTCAAGGGTGTCCTTATACAGAAGATTCTTTGAACTTGCAGCTTTGACTCAGAATTGACGCTGTCTTACATGAACACATCCACTGGACAAAACAGTTCCTTTTGTATAATACCTGAGTTTACAGATAGCTATCTTTATCTCATCAGACCAATCCTAAGCCAAGTGCCTGTTAGTGACTCTTTTTAAAAAGAGGGTTTTTTTTGTTTGATATTCTTAGTTATTTCTGATTTTGGGGGAAGGGAGTTGAAATAAATTTCCTCAGATTTAAAAAGGTACAGAATAGTGTGTTGTCTTTTTTATTTTTGTTTTTTTAATTTTTTTGGTACTGGGGATTGAACCCAGGGGCACTCGACCACTGAGCCACATCCCCAGCCCTATTTTGTATTTTATTTAGAGACAGGGTCTCACTGAGTGCTTAGGGCCTGGCTAAGCTGCTGAGGCTGGCTTTGAACTCACGATCCTCCTGCCTCAGCCTCCCAAGTGCTGGGATTACAGGCGTGCGCCACTGCGCCTGGCTTTTATTTTTTAAAGAGTAAAATATCCTTGAAATCTTTTTCATGCCTAGGGAGTGGTTTCAAAGCTTGTATCATCCACGTAGAATTAGATTGACCACTTGAAAAATGGACTAATTTCATGAGGAGATAAATTTCTTGAAAAAGGTGGTATACTGTCAGGTACAAAAGCTTTGTTACCTTTTGCTTTGCTAAAACAATTGTATGTTATCTATTCATTTTACTGGGAAAGTTATATTTCTAAAAATAGGTTTGAGAAAGGGATGCTGGTGGTCTTGCTGGTGGTATATCTAGACTTACTAACATCATTTGGTTTGTTGCTAATACTAACTGATGAATAAGATTGATTTTATTTTAGCAGTGCAGTATTGGCATTTATTTTAGTTTCCTCATTGGATTGTTTTTCTCTGCCTGAGATTTGGCTCATATCAGTCTCAAAATTGGATTAAATTCTTATAGTCTGTGGACTTTGGTTTTAGCATTAGTGGATTAGTAATAGATATTCTCAATTTTACTATCTGGCTTGACCATATGGCATGCCATGTTTTTTGAAACCCCTGTTTAGTGTAAGTCAGTCTCATAAGATGTGGAAGAAAAAATTTTTAGACTCTTAACCCTGTTTTAAATTCTAACTTCAGCGGGGCTGGGGTTGTAGCTCAGTGGTAGAGTGCTTGCCTAGCATGCATAAGGCCCTGGGTTTGATCCTTAAATATCACATAAAAATAAATAAAGCCTTAAATATCACATAAAAATAAATTAAAGATATTGTGTCCATCTGCAACTAAAAAACATTGGAAAAAATCCTAACTTGAGGTTTGCATTTATGTTTATTCTTTTGGTACTGGGGATCTAACCTAGGGGTGCTGTACCACTGAACTACATCCCCAGCCCCATTTTTAACTTTGAGACAGGATCTCATTAAGTTGCTTAGGGCCTTGCTGTATTGCTGAGGAGAGCCTCAGATTTGTACTCCTACTTCTGCCTTCCAAGTCACTGGAAGGCATGGGCCACTGTGGCCAGCTCAAGTTTGCATTTGTTGGTAAGAGTGGTTGGAGAAATTGTGATGTGGATAGTTTTAGTGGACATAGAATGGGGATAAAAGGAGACATTTGTATTATTTGTTTATTTTTCAAACCCAGACCATCGTTTATGCTAGGTAAGTGCTCTGCCCAGAGGCAGAGCTATATCCTCAGCACCCCGCCCATTTTTTTTTTTTTTTTTTTTTTTTTTTTTTTTGCAGTGCTGGGGATTGAACCCAGGGCCTTGTGCTTGCAAGGCAAGCATTCTGCCAAGCGAGCTATATTCCAAGCCCAATCCTCAGCCCTTTTATTATTATTTTTTAAATTTTGAGACTGTTTTGTTAAGTTGCCCATGCTGGCCTCAAACTTGTGGTCCTCCTGCCTTCTGAGTCACAGGGGATTATAGGCAACTGCCTCCATCCCTGGCAAGAACAAATGAAATTGTAATAAAGCTGAGAAATAATTTACAAAACTGAAACGTTCAACAGTGAAGGAAGAGCAGTTCCTGTGCTATGTGGAGTGTGTGTAGATGTATGTATGGGGAGATGCAGCATCACATTCCCTGTTTCTAGGCCAGAGTGGAGGACCACATCTTTTAAGAGCTTTGAGTTTGGTTGCCCATCTCTTGTTTCAAAGGTAAAATCTGCAGACATTGGAGATGGCTGGTGGCTGATGGACTGTGGAACACTAACCATTTTAGCCTCCTGCTCTTGTGCATTGCTGCCTTGAAGAGCCATGGTGGTCACTGGAAGCACTGCTGGCTTCCAGTGATGGAGAGGTTTTCATTTTATAGAGCACAGCTGCTTCCTTTTTCTTTTTTAAGGATTTATTAAGTCTTCCAAACTAGAATTCTGAGAGAACCATTCCTAAAAGCTTACTAATTTAAAAGACAAGATTATCTAAGGTAATCCTTAGGGTTATTCAGCTGAACTCATTTTCCTATTGATAAAAAGTTACTGCAAATTAATGCTGGGTGCAGTGGTGCATGCCTGTAATCGCAGCAGCTTGGGAGGCTGAGGCAGGAGGATTGAGAATTAAAAGCCAGCCTCAGCAAAAGTGAGGTGCTAAGCAATCCTTTGAGACCCTGTCTCTAAATAAAATGCAAAATAATAATTAGTTGCTCCAAACAATGCATTTTTGTTAAGGGGAGAGAGCTGTATGTTGCTTCTTTAACCTGTTAGAGTGGGAACCTAAATATGGGGGACATATGCTTGTCTGCTCCTCAGTCCTGTCTTTGTGTGTATCTGTGTAGTTGTCTTCTGACTCAGTCCTGAGGCAATTATAAGATACATTCTTGGGCTGGAGTTGTAGCTCAATGGTAGAGGAATTCCCCAGCACATGCTGTGAATAAAAAACCCAAATTTCTTGTGAGGATTACAGACTCTCAACCACTTGTCCCACTCTTGCAGTTGATAAAGCTTAAAAAATCCTGGATACTTTCAAATTGATGTGTGTCAAAGCCTCTGCAGTAGGTTTCAAAATATTTGTCATAGGAATTTTGAAATAGTTCCTAAATTCTAGGGAGGGAGAGAAATTCAGAAATTCACTCATTTCTTGAGAGAATTGGCACTGAGTTAGAACTTAGCTCTGTCACTTCAGTATTGGTGCTGGGACTTCTGGTGCTGCTTATCCGAATGGGCACACAACAGCTTTGCATAGGGTTCCTCTGAGGATGGAACAGGTGTACAAAGCTCTCGTAACAGTGCCATCAGCAAGAGTTGGTCATCTACTTTTAGGGGCTCACTTTGTAAAAATATTTAACTCTGATGTTGTTAGGTCACATTGTTAAAGGACAACTTACTAATAGATTTGGGTTCTTCCGCTTGGTTCTAGAAGAATATAAAAACACCCCCCACCCCAAATAATTTATTTTTTTTATATGGTGGGTTGAACCTGGGTGCTTTACCATTGACCCATATCTACAGCCCTTTTTATTTTTTGAGACAGGGTCTCCCCTAAGTTGCTTAGGGTCTTTCTAAGTTGCTGGGGCTGGTCTTGAACTTGTGACTTTCTTGTGTCAGCCTGGAGTTGCTGAGATCAAGGTGTGTGCTACCATGTCCAGATAGAGGAATATTAATCAGGGTATCAAGCACACATCAGTTATCTTTCAAATGCCATCCCTTGTTTACCATCTCTCCTGAATCTTCCTTCTTCTTAAAGATTTTCTTTGCCTTGATAGGATAATCTTGAACTGATATTTTATTTTAAAAACTGGCAAAGTTTATTTTCAGGGGACCTCACTCCCCAAATGCTGAATATATTTTGGCTTTCAAATATTTACTCACCACTTTCTCTGTTGGTTGCTGAGGATAAAAATTGCAAACCAGACAAGGTCCAGGACCTTTCTGAGTTTATCATTTAATGGGATGTGTGATAAGCAGAGACAAGGGCAGTGGATCTCAGGGTCACCTGACCTAATCTAAGTTTGGTGAAGATTTCTTTGAAAAAAGTTTTAAGTCAAGACCTGATTATTGTGTTTGTCTGGCAGGCAGGTGGAGGAGATGGTGTGATGGTTTTCATATAGCAGCTAGCGGGTTTCCTTCAGCTGTCCTATCTCCAAGCTCCCAGAACAGTGTCAAGTGTATAGTAATTATGTACCCAATGAAGAAAAGCATAAGAGCATAACTTACACAGAGAGATCTGAATCTTGATTTTTTTTTTTTTTTTTTTTTTTTTTTTTGCGGTGCTGGGGATTGAACCCAGGGCCTCGTGCTTGCAAGGCAAGCACTCTACCAACTGAGCTATATCCCCAGCCCTGATCTTGATTTTTAAAAAAATCTTTATCTGGGTGACTCCTGGAGGCCTTTGAAGGATTTTAAGGAGATTGACTTGATGGGGATCTGTGCTTAAGCCTTGAGTTTGCTTAGAGGAGGGAGGGGGACTGGTAGGGGCTTTAGCTGGTTTGAAAAGGAGGCCTTGTGGTTGCATGGGAGGGGGATGGTTAAAGAAGGTCAGTCCAGGTTTATGTCCTGGATGTCTGGGGGGCAGTAGTTTGGTGGGGCAGATAATGTGCATGCTGGGTTTGAGGCACCTGTGTCCTCATGTTCTGCATCAGGGGTAACAGTAGTCCTCCTGTCTGGAAGACTTCTCATAGGTACGTTTGCACAGCTCACTTGCTCCCTTTTTTCAGTCTTTGTTCAGGAGCCCCTGTTCACAGCATCCTCTGACCTCAGAATCTCCACATCTCATTGTCTTTGTAGCCTAATGTTGACCTTCCACAGTTGTAATCACCTTGGAGGTAGGCAGTTGGGTTCACTGCAGCATCATCAGCCCCTAAAACAAGATGCACCCCAAATATTTGTTGAATTGGTGATTTCTATACATGCAGATGTGAGGTGCCAGAGGAGAGGCCTGGAAGGAGGAGGGAGTTTGGGAGTTGATAGTATTTAGATTGTGCTTAGAGTCCTGGGAGCAGCGGTCAGAGCAGTGGGTCTCAGTGTGGTCTGTGCCTGAAACCTTTTCAGGGCTCCATTAAGTCAAAACTGCATCTGTAATGATAAGACATTTGACTTTTTGCTTTGTTGGCATTTGCACCAATGGCGTGTGGAACTGCAAGCTCCTTATACAAGTCAAGGCTGTGGTACTACACAGTGGTCATAGTCATGTGTCACAACATTCAACAAAGTACTCTTCACCTCATGGCCTGCAGTTTAAAAACTGCAGGGCTGGGGTTGTCGCTCAGTGGTAGAGTGCCCGCCTAGCATGTGTGAGGCACTTGGTTTGATTCTCATACCATATATAAACAAATGAACAAAATAAAGGTCTAGCAACATCTTAAAAAAAAATCTCATTAATCTAAATGTCCTTGCCGAAGCAGCAGAAATTGATTTGGTACCATAAGCTTTGAGTACCGTCTCTTTGCTTTTCTATATTCCAATGGGAAGTAGGCGTAAGGATGCAGGGTAGGTGATTGTGCATGGTTTTGGGGTTGAGTTAAAGAACAGTGGCTATTTAGGTATGGGTAATGGCAGATGTTTTCTTGAAAACGAACAAAGTGATGGTTGGGCCCGTGGTGCACACCTATAATCCCAGCAACTCAGGAGGCTGAGGCAGGAGGATTGCGAGTTCAAAGCCAGCCTCAGCAACTTAGTGAGACCCTGTCTCAAAATAAAAAATTTTATAAAGGGCTGGGGCTTTAGCTCAAAAGTTAAGTGTCCCTGGGTTCAATCCTCACTATCAAAGAAACAAACAAAAAAAGAGAATAAAGTGAACAGATATTTAGAATTAACTGATAGTGTTCTTGGCAATAATAAAATAGGAGCTTTCACAAAAATTAGAATTTCAGGAAACCTGATTCTGCTGCCATGAGCTTGACAGACAACTTTCCAGTATTTAGACTTTTCTCATGAGATCAGTGGTGATGTGAATGTAGTGCTTTTAATATTATGTAATGAAATGTGTCAGTGCTTCTCAGTGAGCTCACGTTTTCCAAATGGCCTGTGCATGGTGCAAACCACACAGATGGGTAAATGATCCATTTAGAACAGAAGAATGGAGTAAAACCAATGAAGTTGGACAACGTGAAAATTTAATTGACAGATTCCACATCAGAACTACCTTCTAAGAAACTGTCGCAGCCACATCTATAGTCCCATCTTCTAAGTAAGCTGAAGCAGGGTTAAGGCCAGCCTGGGCAACTCAGACCCTATCTCAAAAAAAAAAAAAAAAAAAAAAAGGCTAGGGACATAGCTCAGTGGTAGAATGTGTGTGGGCCACTAATTCAATTCCCAATACTGAAAAACCCCCAAAACACTAACAACAAAAAACCTGACCATTTGTTGTTTTGTTCTAGTACCAAAGAAAATTATCCACATTTATTTGAAAAGGCTTCTCTTTTCCAGCTCCTGTGTGGGGCTGAGTTTTCTCCTAGATGTTGGCCAAAATCATGCATTGTGACTGAGTACAAGAGGTAGAGGTATGTGGCTCTCCTCTGTTGAGGCAGACAGTAAAAGATGTGCCAAAGAGTAAAATATTAGTTAATATGGTGTTTTTTTTTGTTTGTTTGTTTTTGTTTTTGTTTTTGTTTTTTTTGGTGATGCTGGGGATTCAGCCCAGGGCCTCACACATGGTAGCAAGTGCTCTACCACTGAGCTCTATTTCCAGTCCAAAATACAGGTTCTTACCACATTGTGTGTGTGTGTGTGTGTGTGGTGCTGGGGATTCAACCCAGAACCTTGTGCATGCGAGGCAGGCACTTAGCAAATGAGCTATATCCTCAGCCCCACCACATACTCCACATACTTTTTCTTAGAAAATAGTTACTTTTTCCTTATGGTGCTAGGGGTTATTGAACCCAGGCCCTGTGTATACTGTATTGGATAAGCACTCTTGAGCTGCATCCCTGGCCTTTTTAAAAAATTTTGAGGCCGATCTTGTTAAATTGCCCAGGCTGACCTTGAGCGGGTGATCATTGTGCTCTCAACCTCCCAGAGAGCTGGGATTACAGGTGTGCCACTGCACTGGGCGAAAATATTCTTTTTTTTTTTCTTCATAAAAATGTTACTTTGGGGAACATGTAATGGGCTTCTAATTTTAAACGACTTAATAAAGATTTAAAAACTTCTCAGTCTTGATTTCTTACCTACTAAGTCCCAGTAGATCTTGGGATCCTCAGCACTTGGGAGTGTAGGGGCCTGAGACCAAGGTGTCCAAGCAGTGCTTATCTGGGATTGGACCTGGAGCACATCGGAGCCTGACCCAGGTTGCTCTTCCCAGGGGACAGGCACCATGGACAGCACTAGGACTGTGCCTTTTCCTGGGGAGGAGGAGAATGCAGAGACAGCACTGAGTGATGTGCAGAGGTTGAGGAGCTCAGAGCAGTAACTAGAAAAGTGGAGGGGCACCAGCATGCAGTCACAGTCCATGGCAGTCTTTTGAGAGCTCAGGGCATGGTCAAAAGGGGCCCCTTTGGGAATAGATGGAGCTCTTGGCAGCTGTGGGGCTCCTGAGAACCAATGAGTGGTAGTGGGCTGAGGAGAGTTTGAGGCAGAGTGATTGGAGGGGCAGGTGAGGAGAGTTCTGGTCTGCACTGGTTTTAGATGGGAGTGCTCAGAGGAAGGTAGCTGCAAAGGGGAAGGGATGGAGATCTTTAGTAAAATGCAGGTTCCAGCTCTGAGCTGGGCCAGGAAGGGGCTGCTGAGGGGCAGTAACAGCAGCCACCCTGCCCTGGTGGAGGACAAGACTGCTGGCAGCCACTGGGGCTGCTGGCATCCTCACATTAAAAAGGGTGATTGAGGGGCTGGGGTTGTGACTCAGTGGTAGAGCGCTTGCCTAGCATGTGTGAGGCACTGGGTTCAATTCTCAGCACCACATATAAATAAATAAAGGTATTGTGTCCATCTGCAACTAAAAAATAAAGGGGGTGATTGAAACATTGGAGTGTGGAGTGCAGCAGGTGAAAGAACAAGTCAGATATCAGCGAAAAGAGGTGTGGGCACATGGAGACTCAGATAGAGCTGTGCTGGCAATTGAAGTAAGTCCTGGAAAATTGATGCAAATTCCTGTGTGGCATAGATTTGGATAAATTTGTTGGGAGAGGTACTTTAACTTTCCCTGTTGAAATAATTCCTCTGAACCGTGGCCTCTAATCCCTCTACCCGAAACTCCCTGTGCAGTAGATGAGTTGGTGATGACGCCAGTGCTGTTGCATGCATTTCCTGGGTGCTGCACATGTTGATGAGTTGGTTTTGCCATTGCTCTTAGCACGTAGTTGTCAGGGGCTGATAATGGCAAGGTCCTTGCCTAGCTGAGTCACATGCTGTCAGTAACTTTATTTCACAGATGTGCGGGCCAGCAGGGAGATAAGGTCATTGGCCAGGTGTGAGTGGAACCTGAGTATGAACTTGGGTTGTGGGCTTACCATCTCTGGAGTCTGCTCTTGAGTATGACGTTGTTGTGGACCTGGCATGAACTTGTCTCCGCCTTTCATTTCAGAATTGTCTTTGTCTGTAGCCTTGTGTTACTAAAGTGGGGCACCTTACACTTGGAAGCTTATTTACTAACAGTTGTATCTGGAGTGTTTCCTTTAGGAGCTTCTGTTCTACCTCCTGATGACGTTTTTAGCCACTATTCTTTTTTAAAGTTAGAAGTTCTGTTTCTACCATCTATTTCCTCAACCATCTATCCTTCCTCAGTCTTTGGGGATCTTGTTCCTATTGTTTCAATTTTGGTCTTTGATGTTTGCATTTTAATAATTGCAAACATTTGACCGGATATGATGATGCACACTTGTAGTCCTACCTGTTTGGGAGACTGAGGCAGGAGAGTCAGTTGAGCTCATAAGTTTTGAGACCCTATCTCAAAAAGAATAAAAATAAAAGTGTTTAATATGTTTATTGTGGAAAATTTGGAGGGAAAACCCATGTATCTTATAAGGAAATAACTATAAGGTTGTTTCTTTTTAATTTTTTTAGTTTTTTTGTAATCATGTTTGTAGAGTTGGATTATATTTATGTAAATTTTATGATATTACTTATTACATATTCTTTTATTACATTTATTGCATATTCTTTATTTTCTTTGCAGTTCTGGAGTTGAACCACAGGGGTCCTCTGTCACTGAGCCCCTAACCCTTTTTATTTGGAGGAAGGATCTCATTAAGTTGCTGAGGCTGTCCTTGAATGTGTGATTCTCCTGCCTCAGCTTCCTGACCTTATGTGTATTTCTGGGTGATATTCATTTCTGAAAACCTGATTAGCAACTATGTAGTTATTGCAGTCATTGTTATTGCCCCCCCCCAACCACACCAGATGCCCATGCGTGCCTCATAGTTGGGCCATGTCCTTTTGTTGAACGTGCTGGTTCTGCTACTTCTATCTCAGTTTTCTCATCTCTCAGGCATTGTGAAGATTAAATAAGATGACACAAGAAACTGGGACCCTCATGCTTAGCAGGCCTAGAAATGTTGGCTTCCACAGCTACTGCTCATGATTCTGACTCCACTGACTTCCCCTTTTCTTGAGATGCTTCCCCACCCCTGCCTGGCCCTTGGTTCCTATCCTGGTGTAGCTGTTGCTTAGTTGGGGCCTCCAAGGATTCTCTTGGACTTTGGATTGGTACAGAATTTGCTTCCTACAGCTTCCGTACTAATTATCACACACTGATGTCTTGAATCAACAAATTTACTGTCTCGCAGTTCTGGGGGATAGAAGTCTGAAATCAGGGTGTGGACAGGGCATGCTCACTCTGAAGTTTTCAGGGAAGATTCCTTTCTTACCCTACACCCCCTGCTGGGCATTTGGATCTCGGGACTCAGGCATGCGAGTGTGTGCTGTCCCTCAGCCAGGCCCTGGCTCCCTCCCCCTTTCTTGGTAGCGGTCCTTGCTGACTGAATTGTAGATGCATCACTCTAGTTTTCTGCCTCTCTTCACTGAAGTGGCCTTCTCTCTGGCAGTCTCTGCTTTTCTTAGGACACTAGTCATTGGGTTAGGGCTTACATTAATTCAGTGTGACCTCATTTTAGTTTAACTAATCACACCTGCAAAAACCTTTCCAAATAAGAGGTGGACATGAGTTTTGGGGGACACTGTTCAACATCTATAGTTACCCGGGGCTTTGTCTTTGACCCATTCTCATTTTCCTAATTTCCTGTTTCCCATTTCTTCACCTTCTCTTCAAGGCCAAGAGAAGTCTCAGCTGCAGGTTGAAGAAACTAGTAAGAGAGAACTTAGTGGAAAAGGTAAATGTCTTATTGGGGTTCTGTGTGTTTCACTGAACCCAAATTCTGGGATAGAATTGGGCTTTCCAGGTGAGTGTGGAGTCAAGACTCTTGCCTGTCACATTTCTCCTCTCGTCTTTGTGGCTATGTACAAAGGAAGAACTCTGAAAGGACTGCTTCTTTGTTCTCAGCATACTTCATCTAAACCCTGTGGACCATGGCCACCTTGAAGCACATTCCTCTTAACCTGTGCCACCTCACAGGCACCTGGTTCTCCTGCCTTTTATTTATTTATTTTTTTTTCAAAAAGTTTTTTATATGTTGATTGACCTTTGTTTAATTCATTTATTTATATGTGGTGCTGAGAATCGAACCCAGTGCCTCACACATGCTAGGAAAGCGCTCCACCCCTGAACCACAACCCAGCACCAAATTTTTTGAGTTTTTTTTTTTGTTTCGTTTTGTTTTTTGCGGTGCTGGGGATTGAACCCAGGGCCTTGTGCTTACGAGGCAAGCACTCTCCCAACTGAGCTACATCCCCAACATCTCCTGCCTTTTTGTTTGTTCTTAGTTTCCTGTCAGGACTCCTCACCGACCCATCTACATGCCTTTTGTCTGGAGTTTGGCAGGATTCCGTGTCGTGGACCTCTCCAGAGAGGATCACACCTGTCCCCACCTAAAAGCTGCTTTGTCTCCCCAACCCCTGACTGTGGGGCTCATCAGTCCCCTCACCCACCTAGGATTTCAGTCTTGTGGTCTTTTCACTGCTGAGTCCTCACTCTTCCATGTGCAGCCAGCCACCAGGTGGTCTCACCCTGCTTGGCTTTTAGCCAGGGCTCTTCCTGTCCTCTCCAGTATTCTAGTTCAGACCTTCACCCACAGTGTCTGAGTTCCAGGAGAGCGGGAGCTTTGTTCTGCCAGTCAGTGCAGACTCACAGCAGGGAGGTGGACTCTGGACTTGATCAGAGGAGCTGTAAAGACTCTGTGGCCTTTTCAAAATCCATCACAACCTTTCTATAGCATCATCTTTAGAATTGCCTGCTTGGGAGGCTGAGGCTAGAGGATTTTGAGTTCAAAGCCAGCTTCAGCACAAGCGAGGTGCTAAGCAACTCAGTGAGACCCTGTCTCTAAATAAAATACAAAAAATAGGGCTGGAGATGTGATGTGGCTCAGTGGTTGAGTGCTCCTGAGTTTAATCACCGTTCCCTCCCCCCCAAAATCAAAGTAAAAAAGAATTGCTTGCTTCAAGATGTCCAGTTGGTATTAAGACGTCTGTGACATGGATTTCAAAAATGAATTTTCAAATCATCAATTTATTTAGCAGGTATTTGCCAAGTACTTATTAGAGCAAGATGCTGCTTGACCTGGGTATGGTGGTGCACACATGTAATCACAGCTCCTCAAGATGCTGAGGCAGGGAAATTGCAAGCTGAAGGCAGCTTGGGCATCTTAACAAGTGTCTGGCTCAAACAGATCTGGGGAGGTGACTCTGGTAGAGCTCCTGCCTAGCATGCCCAAAGCCGTGGGTTCAATTCCAAGCACTGCACCCTCCCCCAAAATTATACTTGGTAGTCTCATTTTCTAATCATTTATTCTCTTGGGGGAGACAGCAAACTAGTTAGTAAGTCAGTTTCAAACTAAAGGTGAGTGTGGGGGTACTATGTAAAAAGGACACTAAGTTTGGGGTGCCTGGGAAGGATTTTCTGGCGGGTGATGCTGAACGAATGAGCAGGAGCTGGGGAGTTGAAGAGCCTCAGTATGGGGAATGACTCTGGGTGTTTTTTGTTGTTGTTTTGGGTACTGGGGATTGAACCCAGGAACACTTAAGCACTGAGGGACACCCCAGCCCCTTTTTATTTTTAACATTGAGAGGGTCTCACTAAGTTGCCTAGGTTCTGGCTAAATTGCTGAGGCTGATCTTGAACTTGAGATTCTCCAGGCATGTGCTACTGTGCCCAGCTGACTGTGTTTTAAGATTCTAAGATTCTTCGGATTGCTGGGCACACACCTATAATCCCAGTAATTTGGGAGGCTGAAGCAGGAGGATGGCAAGTTCAAGGCCAGCCTCAGTAATTTAGTGAGATCATGTTTCAAAATAAAAAATAAAAGGGCTGAGGACATAGCTCAGTGGTAAAATGCCCATGGGTTCAATACCCAGTACTTCCCCTGCCCCAAAAAGAAAAAAAGATTCTTCAGATTGATTAATGAAGAATGTATTATTGGGGCAAATGTAGAAATAGAGGTCATTTAAAGGAGAATGTTGGTGAAAAGTGATGTGGCTTCCAGGGGGCACTGTGTTGCTGGCCCATGGACCATAGGGTGAGATATGAGCACAATCGATGTTACAGAATAGAGAATGAGTGCAACAGAAAGGAGGAAGCAGAAAGCTGACAGTTCTCATCTCTTTGTGCCCATGAGCCTGGCTCATGGGGCCAGCTATTAGGATTGAGCTAACAGCCATATGACCATTTAAATCAGCTAGTTTCATAGCTTCAAATATTATCTTCCTCTGTGTGCTGCCCTCTCATTAGCACTTCAGATGTGACAGGGACCTGTGGTAGACCTGTTAGCTCTCTGTTACATAGCAGTTTGAATTAGCATAAAATTTTATATCAGAAATAGTTAGAACTGGCCGGGCGTGGTGGCGCACGCCTGTAATCCAAGCGACTTGGGAGGCTGAGTCAGGAGGATCGCGAGTTCAAAGCCAGCCTCAGCAACTTAGCGAGGCCCTTAGCAACTCAGTGAGACCCTGTCTCTAAATAAAATACAAAATAGGGCTGGGGATGTGGCTCAGTGGCCGAGTGTCCCTGAGTTCAATCCCTGGTTCCAAAAAAAAAAAAGAAAAGAAAAAAAGAAATGGTTAGAACCGGTTGGCCTCTCAGCAGTGATCCTGTGTGGTAAATTTGCAGCTCTTTCGTGCATAATAGTCTTTATAAAATGCTTACTGGACTCAGAATATTAGGTTTTGGGAGAAACAAGGTGAGACTGAGAACACTGGTTTTGGCTCAGGAGTAGCTCCGTGGCAGAGCACCTGCCCAGCACACGTGAGGAGTTTGTGGTGCTGGGGGTCAAACCTAGGGTTCCCCACATGGCTAAGGAAGGACTCCACTAAGCTACACGTGTACCCAGCCCTAGAGGGATGGATTTGGTTGTTTAAGGACTTTATAAATCTAATGACATAAAGCAGCATTACTAGCATGTTAATGTGTTGTTCCTCCACGTGGAGTGTGAGTAGCTGAAGTTTTGTGCATGTTGACCAGTTGCAGAACCAGAGGCCACTTAGGGGAAGCAGCCGGGTCATCTGGAAGAGGCCCAGAGAAGGAGTCGGTGACTGATGGTGCACCGTGGCTAGACCAGCGAGCCCTCTCCATGTTCTCTCTGCTTACTGTTCAGGTTGCTAAGGCTGGGAGACTCACTGGGGAGGAAACAGGGACAATGAGAAAGCTCCCGCCTTGGCACCTGTTCTGCTGCCCTGCCCTTCCTGTCACCTGGGAGCTGTGCCTGTAATTAAGCTCTTTGGCCTGAACATGGAGCAGAAATAAACTTTCCTTTACCTTACAGTGTACTGTATATCTCAGAGCTGGAGGAGAGGAGTTTGAATGTTTTTACCATAAGGAAATTAGAAATAGATGAGGCAGATATGTTGACCCCAATTAGAACATTACACAGTATGTATGTCTGGAAACCTCACATGGCACCCCATAAAAGTGTGCAGTTTTTATGTTTTTATTAGCTAAAATTAATTGAAATTTAAAGGAACCTCCCACATAAAAGGATAATAATCGTGTCTGTTTATTGACTGTCTACTGTGTGGTGGGCACTATATTATGAGCCAGAGGTTGGCCAACTATAGCCTACCATCTCTTTATGTGGCCCACTAAGAATGTTTTTATGTCTTTAAATGGTTAGAAAGCATCTTTTGACATGTGCAGCGTGCTGCTGGGGTCCTTTGCATGTTGTCTTTGGGTCCAGGCTGTCCCTCTACTATAGCAGGGTCCATGACACCCTATAATGCCCAAGATATTTGCTGTCTGGCCTCCTCAGGAAGAGCTGCCCCCCTTCATGAGTGCTGGTCACCATGTTGTCCTTTGGTGTCTTATCAGCAGAGACGGAGGTCTGGGCCAGGTACAGTTTAGCTGCTCTTCCAGAACTGGGACCCAGACCCACCTTTCTGATCCCAGGCCTTCTCTTTTCAGTCCCTGTAGCGCTGCTTCCCACAGAAAAATTCCTTTTCCTTTTCCTTTAATAATATTGGTTATCAGTTGTGTGCTAACATGCTGGTCTATGATAGCAGTAATGGGTTAAATCTCCTTGGGCGTCTTATTACTGAACCTGAAATTTCAACGCTCACTGGATAGAAATGCCCTGGCAAAGTTCCTGTGGTGTTTGTGCCCTGGGTCTGAGGAGGAGGCCTTGGATGAGGAGGGAGCAGGGGGTGTTAGTAAAGTTCTCAGGGAGTTGACAGCATAACCACATGTGAAGATGCAGGGCTTCACCATCATGGCTTTGCCTCTAGAAGGGCATTTGGGTCTCCTAGGTAGCAGTCCTTGCGTAATCCCTAACGTGCCTGTTGGGAGCTTGCAGCTGGGGCTCCCCAGCCAGTGCCTTTCTGCGAGAGCTCTTGAGTCCTGCACAGTTAGTGTTTGCCACCTCTGTCTTTGTTTCTCTGTGGCCCTCCTGTTTTGACTCCTTGCCAGCACCACCCCACAGCCTGTTAATGGCTCTCAAGGGTAGGGGAGTGAGTTCTCAGGGACACTTGGGGTTGTCACAGCCTGGAGCATCTGTGGGCAGGTGTGGCTCAATACTATGGTGCACAGGCACATCCCACATCACCACAGAGGAGGGTCCGGCCACATGGTCAGCAGAGCTGAGGGCAAGACCTTGCAGTGCCCTGCAGGGGGCTGGTTGGGTGGGGGCAGGGGCGAGTGAGGGCTGGCTCCCTATTTTATGTGTGGGGGACATCTGTGTGGCGTTGGCTTACTGCTGTTTGGATTGTGCATCCCTCCAAGTGGTGATTCCTGTGTGCTCCACTAGGCTGTCTCGGTGTCTTTTTTTTTTTTTAAACTGACTTATTCCACTTTCATGAGAGTGAAGCCTGTGGGTATTAGGGGTGGGACACCGAGAGTGTTCCTCGCTGGCTCCTGCAGGGTGCACTGCCCTCCTAACCACAGGGGCCACCCTAACTGCCCCAAGGGGCAGCTCTGAGGGAAGGAGGTCCCGGCAAGCACCTGGGGCTTTTGGTTCTGGTTGCTCTCCTGAAGCCATATCATTTTTATTTTAAAATAAATTTGAGTACATTATAAAATGGATGAAAATTTCACATTAAATTTCACGCTTACCACGAAAGACTTCAGGGTTTAGCAAGAACGTGGGCTTGTCTGTGTATGGCCACAGTTGTCAAGGTCAGGGAGCTTCACAGAGCCCAAGCCACTCTCACACACATCATGACCAGTCAGTCCAAGAGCACGTGGTACATTTAGACAACAGGTCTGTTCTTTCTTGCTCTTGCATTTTATTTTATTTTATTTTATTTTATTTTATTGTGGTGCTGGGGATTGAACCCATGGCCTTGTGCTTGCAAGGCAAGCACCCTACCAACTGAGCTACATCCCCAGCCCCTTGCTCTTGCATTTTAAAGAGTACAGACCAGTTGTCCTGTGGAATGACCCTCACTTGAGGTCATGGATTCAGGTTTGTGCTTTGGGCAACGTACTGTAGAAATGTCAATGTACTGTAGAAATGTGTCCTTTCTGGAGAATCAGCCACAGGGCTGCTGAATTCCACCTCCTTGAGATTGCTTCTTTGTCTCTGCTCTATCTCCTCACCTTTCCTGACCTTCCTTCCCACTCCTAGTCCTCAAGGCTGCATTGCAAACCACACTTTAACTGGGAGGTGCCTTTCAATAAGCAGGTTCCTTCTGGGTTTTGTTCTGAGACATAGGATTGGGAAATCTTCCCTATTCTTGACGAATGTGTGGCATATCACCCAGTTTTACAGCCCACTCCTAATGCAGAGGGCAGGCTTTGAGGGTGGGGCTAAAGGTGAGCCAAGATTGGCAAGTGTGGGACCCTGCCTCCTCTCCTCTCCCGCATCTCCTCTTTTTCCCCTTCCTCAGTTTGTCCTGTCCTTTCTGCCCATTTTCTTCCCTTCTCCACCCAGGTCTTCAACCCTGTTGGCCTGTCATCTAAGGCCCAGATTTGAGTCTTGACCAAGAGAGTTCTAAATTCATGGCACCTTTAGTGTCTCAGGATGTTCACTGTGCCCTTTGGTCACAAAGGCACCTAACGTTCCCTGTATTGCTGCGTACGGTGGCACACACCTATAATCCCACCAGCAGCTCAGGAGGCTGAGACAGGAGGATGGCAAATTGAAAGTCAGACTCATCAATGCAATGAGACCCTGTCTCAAAATAAAATATGAAAAAGGGCTGGGCTATGGCCCAGTGGTTAAGTGTCCCTGGGTTCAGTCCTTGGTACTCAGAAAAATAAAGTTCCATGTATTGAGTTGTGAGAAGAGCTTGGTAGCCATTGAAAGAATGATACTCATCAATTGAAGGATACTTTTATTCTTAAATAACCACGGTTGTTAACTAAGACTGTAGAGCTTCTTAAACTTCAGAATCAGACTGGACTCCACCCACCTCGCTTCCTGTGCCATGTTGATGTTCACATGGTGCTAAACAACCACAAAGAACCCAGCCATCAGGACGCTTCAGCATGGGGGGTGTAGCGCCACCTGCTGTTGGGGCCCTGACTTCTCAAGCTTGTAGCTCACTTCGCTTCTGAGTTCATCACAGCCCTGAGCATCTCATCATTCTGTTTGAGGGGTGAGACTTGGAGGGGTGGGGGCGATACAGGGGATTGAGCCTGGGGTACTTTACCACTGAGCTACCTCCCCTGCCCTTTTTTTTTTAATTTTTATTTTTTTTGGTACTGGGGATTGAACCCAGGAGCACTCAACCACTGAGCCACATCCCCAGCCCTATTTTGTATTTTACTTAGAGACAGGGTGTCACTGAGTTGCTTAGGGCCTCGCTAAGTTGCTCCTTTTAATTTTTTTTTTTTTTTTTTTTTGGAACTGGGGATTGAACTCAGGGACACTCGGCCACTGAGCCACATCCCCAGCCCTATTTTGTATTTTATTTAGAGACAGGGTCTCGCTGAGTTGCTTAGGGCCTTGCTAAGTTGCTGAGGCTGGCTTTGAACTCGGGATCCTTCTGCCTCAGCCTCCCGAGTTGCTGGGATTACAGGTGTGCGCCAACGCACCTGGCTCCTTTTAATTTTTATTTAGAAACGGGACTCTGAATTGCTGAGGGTCTCGCTAAGTTGCTGAAGCTGGGCTTGAACTTGTGATGCTTGGTCCTCCTGCCTCAGCCTCCCAAGTAGCTGGGATAACAGGGTATGCCACTGTGCCTGACTTAGGAGATGAGATTTAAGGGCTTGCAGTCTGTGCTGAACTTGGCACAGTGGACTGGTGGGGTGGTGTTCTCACAAGAAGGACCCTGCCCTCTAGAACCACTGGCTGAGGGAGGAAGTGACTCTCTTGCCTGCAAGTGTCACCAGAAGGGCCACAAGAAGATGTCAGGAAAGACTGGATGACAATATAAAGGGCCTCACCGGTGCTCAGATTGTGCTTCTATGGAAAAAGCAGAATTCGTCATCTAATACACAGTTAAAAACCAACTTGTAGGAGACAGCCTGTAGTTTTCCTTGACAAGCATGACAGGTAAAGTGCAAACCTACGTGACCTGTTAACGTAGCAAGCGACTGCCTTCATCAGATAGCCAGATTCTGGCCATGGCCCTTCTGTTGTTCACAAAATAAGCCTCTAAGTAGGGTAGTCATGAATGCTTGTAAAGAAAAACATTGAAGAGATTCTCTGTTGAGTCTTATTTTTAGGGGCCACTCATCTATTGACCACTTGTATTTGGGAAAATTGCATTGTTACCTGATTTATGTGTTTGGATCCATGTCTGATGCTTTATGACTCACTTTTCAGCTAGTTAGATAGCGCCTGAGAGAGAAATGGAGGCTTATGTAACTTGGAGAGAGGCTCTGTCACTGTGCTGAGGACACCAGTCATTGTGCTGCCTACCCGAGCTCCATTCCAGGGACCCCATCCCTCATCCCTGTGGTGGGGAAGCTTATTTTCCTAGTGAAAAGTGACTAGGTTATAGCTAGCACACAGTCCACATACCCTGCACCCCTGGAGTCTCTTTCTTGTTGTTGTTTCTAGGGTGATTTCCCTCAGGAGGCTCCACACTGAGCTGCTAATCTGTCTCTTCTGAACCAGTGCTGTTTTTGAATTAAAAGAGAAACTGGTTGTTGGAATTCATATTCTCATTTGTCCCAGCTCATCACTGGAAGCAAAAAAGTCCACAATGGCTAAGCAAGTACTTGGGTGGCCGCTGTGTTGCACACAGCACAAGCATACAGTGCGGAGTGGGCAGAGGGCCTCGCTGGGCTACATGCCCCAGGCCCACTTCCCCTGCTTCAGTGCTCCTGCTATTCTCTCTGGGGCTGAAAAGTCACTGCCAGTTCTGTGTAGACAAAAGCCAGGTGGCTCCCTCACCCTGGGTCCCTTTGGTTCACCTTCCTAGCTGGGAGTAAAAGACCAGGGGCTTCTTGTTTCACAGGGCTTGTAGTCATTCCACATCAATGAATGACCTTGTGGAATTTTGTTATTCTAGCCTGGTTTTCTTGGATGCACTAGCCTCAGTGAGTTCCTATGACTTCGGGTTCTTTGTTCAAGGAATTTTTATTTTCCTTGAATATTTTGCTTGCTTAGAGTTTATCCAGGAAGGCAGATGGGGCTAAAAGGAAATGTATATAACCTTAAAACAGGTTTGTGTAGCGTGTGTTTCAGCTTCATGATGGACTTCCTTCCCCCTTGCATGAGTGGACTTTTCTAAACCTGGAATGGAGGCAGTAAAGTTATTTGCTTCTCACATCTAGAGACAGCAGTGGCTGATTTGTCAAGGTTAGTGTAAGCAGGTGAGAAATCGCCTAGTATGCTTGTCCCTCTTGGATTTCTGTCGGCACACTGGAGCGGCCTTCTCTAGCTAGCCTTTATCAAAGACCCCATCCCACCTAATCCAGCCTTCTCACCCAGTGCTGCTTTTCCTTCAGTGAACAGCACCCAAACTGAAGACCTTGTTTACACCTGCCTTAGCTGGACAGTGGGCTCCACAACAGCAAGAGCCTTTCCTGTCTGCAAATCCCAGCGTGCAGTGCCTGGCGCGGTGGGGCTTAGTACATAAGTGAAGGAAGGCTCGCCTGGTTGTTGAGCCCATGTTGCTATTGTGTGCCCATCAGCAGTGTAAAGTAGGGATCTTGTTTTGGTACTGTTGTGTGGTGTGGCGGTGTGTGCACTCAGACACAGGCACACACTTGCTTATTTCACTGCCGCCCAGGCGGCACATGGTGTAAGATGAGGCTTGTTTCCTTCCCACACCTCTTCTCCAGCATAGGTTATGTGGGGCGGGAGTCATAAAGGCATAACCAAGATGGAATACCTTCTGTGTTTTGTGTTTTTTATAGGAAATAAGATACTCAAGTCTTCAGCGACCAAATTTTGGAAGTATGTCTTTTTCCTTGACTGTGGGTAATATTTTATTTCTAAAATTGTTTCTAATTCTTCAAGGCAAAACAATTTTTAGCATTTCTGTTGAAGAGATTGGTGATCCAAATCCAGCAGAGAGTGTCACCCAGTGGCCTCCCTAGATCTTCTGACGCAGAGGCTTGGGGAGGAGTACCTGGGGATACAGTTAGTAAGGCGGAAGGACTTTGAGTTAGGCTTAGCTAAAAAAGTTTGGTTTTCTTCTGTAGGAGTATTTGAAGACTTCTGAGCGGAGGAGTCACATGTCAGAGCTGTCCTTCAGAAAGATAAATTAGGCAGTGATGCTTAAGATGGATTGAAGAAAAAAAGAGGTGGGGTGGAGAAGCAAATTAGTAGTAGGCTAGGCAGAGAGGGGAGCTGGAAGGAGGCCAGGCAGTGGGGGCAGAGTACAGGGAGGTGAGGGGCATTGGCAGAATGGAGTGGTGACTTGGTGGGAAGGAGGTTTTGAGTCTGCTAGAGGGGACTGGTGGAACCTCAGTGAGTTTGGGAGGGAAAAGCTCTCTAGTTGTGCTTTAGATGGGGAGTCTGAAAGCCTGTGCATAGGGTAGGGGATTGAGCCCTTACAGCGTTGCCAGGGTAGAACTTCCTAGGAATAGAAATTTCTAGGATGTAGCCAGGGAAGGGGAATAACAAGGATGGAAGAGGACTCAAGATCAGCATCCCCTGAGTCAGCCAGAGGAGTTTGTGGCTGGTGGTTTACTCACCTGAGGAAGAGTAAAACTTGAAGAGGTGTTTTTGGGAGGCTGGGGTTGTGGCTCACTGGGTTTGATCCACAACATCACATACAAATAAAGAAAGGTTTTTGTTTTTGTTTTAAAGATGTGTTTTTTTGGAACATGTGACAGGCAGTGGCAGGCAGAGGACTCAAGCTTGGAGAATAGGGCAGAGATGGGGACTCAGGAGTCCTTGGAGAGACCATTGGTGCAACTGCGAAATGAGGATCTGATACATGCATGTGCCACCACCTAGGAATGGTTGCTTGGCAGTAGGATAAGCATGGAGATGCCTGTAACATTATTAGTTATTCATTCCAAGACGTTAACCAACTGAAGTGCTACTTAAGAAAAAAAATAAGAATTGAGTTGTAAGGACTGGATGTATAGTCTAGGAAGGGACATGAAAAGGAAAGAGCTGAGCCGAACTGGGTGTATGCTCCCCACCCTCGGTGCTATATTAGGTGAATGATTAAAGCTATGAAGGGTGCTGTTCTTGGTGTGCCCCCCTGTTTCCTTACCAGAGTCAAAGTGCTCTAAGCATGTTGCTGTTTTATATACTTGTCAAATATTCAGTGGTCACTTCTGTTCTAAATGGCAAAGTGACCTTTTTTCGAGCTAAGTCTGAGGTACTCCCTGGGTAATACTGAAGCTGAGAGGGTTGAAGAGATCTTTTTTGGCCATACTACATGGTTATCACTTTTCTGGCATACCCTCCATTAACATGTAGCTAGATTCACTGGGCACAGAGGTGCACACCTATAATCCCAGCTACTCGGGAGGCTGAGGCAGAAGGGTTGAAAACTTTGAGATCAGCCTTGGAAACTTAGTGAGGCCCTGTCCCAAAATAGGGATGTAGTTCAGCAGTAGAGTGTCCTGAGTTCAGTTCCCTTTACCGAAAAAAGCAAGCCCAACCAACAGTGTGAGAGGGCTGGAGATGGAGGTCAGTGGTAAAGTGCTTGCCTAGCCTGTGTGAGACGCTGGGTTCCATCCTTGCACTGCAAAAAAGATGGGAAAGGTCAAGTGACATAAAAGCTTTTCTGATGAACGTGTACGTGTGTCGTGCATGGAAAGAGTGAACTGCTGGAGAAGCATGTCACAGTGAGCAGTTAGTGCAGTGCACTCCTCAGCACCCAGGAAGGAATCGTGAAACCCACCAGGTCGGTGGGAGTCCAGAGTGAGGTACTAGCAGAGAAAGAAAAGGCCACAACAAAGGTAGCAGAGTATCCAGGGCGGCCCAGCTGTGTCAGATTGACTGGCTACATATAATTGGGGGGCGGGGGGGGGGGGGGGACAGGACAAAAAGAATATGTGAAGAGTCAATGGTTAGGAGATTTTCAGTGAAGAAAACAAACCAGAGGTCAGAGAACTCTAAGCACCACAGATAGGAACAGAAACTCCTGACACCTAGGCAGGCTGTAGTCAGACTGCTGAAAAAGGTGCCATTTTGAATATAGCTACAGACAAAAGAAACAGGATTACCCCACACTTTTTGTTTAGAAACTGCAAGTGAGAAGACAGTGGAGTAACATTCTGAAGGGACTGACTTGGCCATCCAGAACTCCACACCCAGAGAAAAGGTCTTTTTCAAGTTGAA
The DNA here is from genome assembly GCA_020662805.1 of Glaucomys volans. Lineage (NCBI taxonomy): Eukaryota > Metazoa > Chordata > Mammalia > Rodentia > Sciuridae > Glaucomys > Glaucomys volans. The sequence continues at coordinate 400,402 of JAJEJO010005428.1, read as the reverse complement.
GATGGAGGAACAACTTTTTCAGACGGGGGCTTGTAATTTATAGATTGGCTCTGTGAGAAACAGGAGCTTCTCTGGGCAGGGGTTGTGAGGTGCCCTTGGCACCTGCAGTCTGCTCAAATGCCAGCCCTCTGGATGAGGCATAGTACCCAGCAAGGCCACCCTGGGTTCAGAGGCCAGCTGCAGTTCCTACAGCTGGTCAGGAGTTTGGGAGGCTCCTTGATGCCTCCACAAGTTCGGTACTTTGCTAGAACAACTCCCAGAATTCAGGAGAGCACTTTACCCCTGGCTGACTGGGGTTAGGAGGTACGCCTGTGATTGATGCATGTCTATACATTATAAGCCCTATGCTCAGTATTCCAGGGTTTCCCCCCAGAGCAGGGAACTGAATCAGGGGCCTCAAGCATCCTAAGCAAGTGCTCTACCACTGAACTACCCCCTAGCCCTTGCCACCTTCCTTTTAACCTGGAGTGCTTCCTTCCCTTCTGCCACAGCAAGATTATTTCCAGTGCCAGAACTTGAGTGAGTGACTTCTCAGAGGAGTCCTGCAGTGTCTCAGGAGCCTGGGTTTTTGCTTCAGAAGCTCTTGGCTGGTGAGGGTTGGGAGAGGGACATCTGTCTGTATGTGATGAATGTGCAGGAGTACAGACACCAACACCAGAGGGCCCTCCTCACCTTCATATTGCAGGGTGTGTGGCCCTCTTGTGGGAGCCCTGGTTCCCAGGTGTACCTGCACTGTTTACTCTGTCCTGCAGACACATGCTGGCATGCAGCTCAGCTTCCAGACCTTTTTATTGTTCTTTTGCCCTCAGTGTACCCTATGAGTATATGTGCAGTCTACTGACTCATTTGATGGTGCTTTTTCATAGGTCTTGCTGTTGATCTGAGCTCTAGTTTTTGTTTGAAAGGATTTCCCGCTTGTGTCTGCCCTGCTTGCATTAGTTCTGTCATGTGTAGTTGGAGGTGATGGTAGAGTGTCATTCTTAGTTTCAGTAATTAGTACCTCATGTTCTGCTTGTTCCATATACCTCTGTATCAGAGACCTATTCAGTAGTGACTTGACTTAGTCTTCAGCTGCCCCAGTCCTTCATGTACAGCTCTTGGGGCTGTGTGTGTTTTGGAATTCATATTTTTCCAGGTTTAAAAAGGTCAGGTGTGCATGTGCTGTGCAGCTTCTAGCCAGACACATAAGCACAGCCTATTCACACTGACTGGAACAGACTTGATACCATGAACCTGTTCTGCTCTGGTGCTGGGATCTCTAAACTGGAGATGAGTAACATGGGCATACCTGCATGTTCTTCTGACTTGCTTCTATGCTGATAATGAAGAGATCATTGCTGACAGTTTCCTTTGCTTGATTCCAAATGTCAGTGCAGCATATAAAGAAATTCTCGAGGATTTGGCTTATAAATTGTGAGAAAATATTAAATAATATTATAAATACTAGTATTTGGTACTTAAAACCCCAAGATGTACTAAAACGTTTCTGTATAAACAATATAATCATTTTATACTGCTTAATTAGCTCTACAGAGTCAAAACATAGCCTCAGTGATTTTATCCTAAGGAAGGCTCCTAATCTTTAAAACAGTAATTTCATCTTTGGAAATTCCCTGAGGATTTTGACCTAATACAACCATGACGACAGACCACCTTTGCAGTTGGGCTCCTTGGTTAAGTGAACAGTGGTGCCCATAGGCCCTGCAGATGGCTGATGTCCTCTACATGCCTTCTTGTGTGACTTGGCCTCTCTGCTCTGGACTGGGAGGCAGGCCTGATGAACCCATTCTGATGTCCATGACCCACTTGGATTGCCCCTCCTGTGGCATGTGTCCTGCTTCAGCTCTTTACCCCAGCCTCAGGATCTTGGCCTGGCCATTCTTGTGCGTTTCTCAGGCGTTGCCTCCTGAAACCAGCCTCTCTTGGTTTTACTAATTTGTACTTTTAGAATCCCTCTCTCACTCTGTAAGTTGTAGGATAATTTTTTATGCTCTGCTTGAACAACAGGACTTGTGGGTGGCTAACCACATCTCTTGTTGACTTGTGTCTTCAATGTCTGGCATACTGATGAAACTACATTATGGAAACTTAACAGTATTTATTTATTTTGGGGGATATTAGGGATTGAACCCAGGGATACTTTACCTCTGAGCCATATTCCCAGCCCTTTTTTAAAATTTTGAGACAGGGTCTTACTAAGTTACATAGTGCCTCGCTAAATGGCTAAGGCTGGCTTTGAACTTGTGATTGTCTAGCCTCAGCCTCCCAAGCCACTGGGATTACCAGTGTGTGCCACACAGGCGTGCACCACTGCACCTGACTCCACCTGACTTTCTGCTCTATCTAGTGTAGTCATGTTGTAAAATGTTGAATGTAGCTTTTGGTTTTATTAAGTGCCTAGTTTCCCATTTTTCGTAAGGGTAAGGCTGCTGGATTAGGCTATGTGATGGTGTTGCTGGATCGGCAGGCCTGCCTTGGCCTTGCTGTTAGCCAGAAAAAGGCCCAGACTCCTCCATGCCTGCACCTAGGTCTGGCTGTGGAGGTGAGGTCTAGCATACTGCACATGTGGGCAGCTGTTTTCTTCTGAAAGAATGGGGAGCTTGCACTCTGCTGAAGTGCAGAACCCCAAGGCCATCTAGGCACTCCCAGTGGAGGAGCTGTGGTTTATTCTCTGGGCTTATTCTTGTCCTGCCCTTCTTGGTGTGAACATGCCTGGAAGGATTTGTATCTAGAGATGAGATACAGTGTGATTCTGTCCTAGAGGAAGATTTCTCACCTGGGACTGGTGCCGCCCTTTGGGCACACCAGGGGGTGGTTATGGCCGGGAAAGGGGCTGCTGGACATCCCCTTGGCCCTGGAACCAAGGTAGTGGTGCCCAGTTGAAGCCCGAGACTCCCTGGCAGCCTCGTGGGGTCCCCCTTGCTGCCAGGGCTGATGGAGGTGGCAGTGGCTCAGCTCCACTGATGATTTGTGTTCCCTAACTTCCACACCCACCTTTTCTTTTTTGAGGTGAAAGTCACATAACATAAAATTAAGCCATTTTAAAGAGAAGAATTTGGTGGCGTTGAGTGTGTTCATAGTGTTGTGCAGCCACCACCTCTGCCTACACTGCACTCTCATCACCCAGAAGGAACTCCTGTGCCCCATCAGCTGCTCCACAGCTCCTGGCAACACTGCAGACTGTCTCTGAACTGCCTGTTCTGGATATTCCATATAAAATGCATGTGACCTTTCATGTCTGACTTCTTGTTTTTGTACTGGGGATTGAGCATGGGGGGTTCTCCCACTGAGCTACCACCGCCCCAGCCCTTTTTCATGTTTTGAGACAGGGCCTTGCTTTGTTGCTAAGGCTGGCCTGGAGCTTGTGGTCTCCTGCCTTACCTTCCTGAGTAGCTGGGATGACAGGTGTGGCCACTGCCCATGTCTGGCCTCCTTACTGAGCATTGTTTGTGAGGTTCCCCATGTTGTAACCTGTATCAGAGCTTCACTCCCCTGTGGCTAAGTAGAGTTCCACTTTGTGGATAGACCACGTGTTGCTGGCACCTGGTAGTTTCCACCTTCTGGCTGGTAGTTGTAGCTGTGTGGCCTCTGTACAAACTGGTGTTGAATCCTTGTCTTCCGTTCTTTCGGTTGTGTACCTGGGAATACAATTTCTGAGTCCTTTGGCAACTGTGGGTTTGATTTTTAAGGAACCATGAAACTGTTTTTCTTCCGGGTCCACTTTTCCAAAAAATATGCTTGCTTTTATATAAGTAGTGTAATTCCCAAATCCAACTACTTTGTTAAGTAAGTGCCTTAGAATTCACAGTCCACCCAGGGGATAATGGCTTGTTGATGCCTCTCTCGCCCCACATTAGGTTTGTGCCCAAGGGGTTGTAGACCTATAAGTTCTGGATTGAAGAGTGGGTAGCCAGAAGTAGTCTTTTTTACAGAGTTTAATTTGGGCTTTACACACCATCTTTACCTGTTTAAAACTTAATTTCTGGGAAGGTACAAACAGACATTCCAGAAGAAATCTAGAATTGAATATTTCCATTTTGTCTGGAGTGTGTTGAGAGGAGTCAGAGCCTCCCTGTAATCTCTGTGACCATTTCAGACAAGGCAGTGGGTGGGACAGAGTCATGACTTGGAAGGACTCCCCTTAGGCCAGACAGGAGTCGTGGAACAGCCAGCCATGACTTCCTAGGGATTCAGATGGCGGCCCTGTGCTGACGGGCCATGTGTGGGGTGCAGGCCAGGGCAGCCTTGGGGCCTGGGGTCACAGCGGCTGCATTAAAGGCTTCTTGCCCACCTTCTTTTTGGCCAAGTGTTTTCCCTGGGGCACTGCTAAAGATTTTTCATATGAAGTTGAGGTCAGATTTCTTTGTTTTTATACTGAAAAATAAAATGTTACAAAGATACCAAGTGGGTCAGTCTGAGGGAAGCACAGTAATAGGGGAGAGGTGGAGCAGTGTGTTCTTACTTACAGAGCTGTTGGTGCAGTGGAACGTTTTCATCACAGCCTGAACACAGTGCAAACAGCATTTTCTGTTTGTTACAGACAAATTTACATGTGTTGGAGACCAGACCAGGAGCACTTCTGAATTAAGGTAATTTCATGTATATAATTGATACTCATCAGTTCTTAAAATGCAATATTTAGATTTTGTCAGGGTTTGGGCAGTGGTAACTGGGGATTGAACCAGGGCCTCGCACATGCTAGGCAAGTGCTCTACCACTGAGCTACACCCCCAGCCCAAGATACCCATCTCTTTTTTTTTTCTTTTTTCTTTTTTTGGTACTGGGCATTGAACCCAGGGGCACTCCACCACTGAGCCACATCCCCAGCCCTATTTTGTATTTTATTTAGAGGCAGGGTCTCACTGAGTTGCTTAGGGCCTCAGCCTCCCAAGTGCTGGGATTACAGGCATGCGCCACTGCGCCCAGGTGATAACCCATCTCTTAAAAAAAAAAAAAAAAAAAGGGCTGGGGATATAGCTCAGTTGGTAGAGTGCTTGCCTTGCAAGCACAAGGCCCTGAGTTCTATCCCCGGCACTGCCAAAAAAAAGCAAGCTTCCATTTAGCAAGAAGGCTTCAGGTCCCAAGAGATGATGAGTTACAATCCGGACAGGAGCAGTATTTGTCCACCGTTTTCCATGAGGAAGTAGGAGAGTCCTTTTCTCAAATCAAATGTTGATTGGAACACGAACATCTGATATAGACAAAGGTAAGGAGGCGTGATTCAGTGCAGGAGTCCCTGTGTGCTGGTGTGAGTGCAGTGATGGACCACGCATGTCCAGTGTCAGTGGGCAGTGAGTCTTGGTGAGGGCATGTGGTGTCTTTGTGTTTTTCTTGTCAGTCGTTGAAGTTTGGAATAATGTCAAATTAAAAAGCAAAACTAAACTGAATGACCATTTAGGTAATGGAATAATCGGGCATCTGTCTCTGTGAAAAGGTGAACTTGGTACCATCTTCAGAAATTTTCCCAAGATGGTTTGTAGAACTGCATGTAAGTCCTAGAATTAGAAAACCCCAGAAAGAAAACAAAGCCGTCGGGAATTGGGGTAAAGCAGTTTTTAGGTGTGGCATCAAAGATAGAATCCACAAAAGAAAACATTTATTTTTTATTTTGATTCATTGCACACAAATGGAGTATAGCTGTTGTTTCTCTGGTTGTACATGAAGTAGAGACACAACCATTTGTGTAATCATGTATGTATGTAGGGTAGTAATGTTTGTCTCATTCTGTTGTTACTCTTACCCCTCAAAAAGAAAACATTTGTAAATTGAACCTCATCAAAATAAAACTGCTCCTTGGAGGGTATTATTGGAGAATGGGACAGGCCATGGGTCAGTAGAAGATACTGGCAAATCACAAGTCCTGGACGACTTGCATCAGAACTTGTAAAGAACTCTCAGCTCAATAGTAAGAAAACAGCCCACTTGAAAAGGGCAAGCGACTTAAGGGATGCTGCATGGGAGAGCACAGAGCAGATAAGCACTCGAAGAAATGGTCAGCACCATTGGCACAGGGAAGCGCCCTGAAACACTGAGCACTGTTAGGGTGACCGCATGACCCATGGAAGACTTGTGCAGCAGCAGTGTGGTGGATTCTCCAGGCAGGCGTGCTGACAGAGGGAGCCAGACCACCGCAGAGCACAAGGTGTGTGCCTCTGTGTACATGCACTCCTGTAAGACGTGCATTGACCGCCGCGGTAGAACGTACATGTGTGGTTGCCTGGGGATGGGGCAGGCTGGAGGCTCGGACACCAGTGGGGCAGGAGATTTTGGGGTTGGTGGAGGTGTGTATTGTCCAAATTGTGGTCATGGTTTCATGGGTGTGCACATCCTTAGAATGCCTAAGATGAAGCACATCCCTTGTGCCCCACCTGTCAGCACGGTTAGCAAGCCAGACCAGCCACCAGGAAGCAGTGTGAGCACTTCCCACACTGCCCAAGGAGCTTTTGGGTCTTGCTGGTCCTCTAGTGTTCAGACTCAATTTCTGTAGAAGGGCCTGTTCCTCTATATTTCTACCCATTACTTAAAAATTTTAGGTTGAAATTTCCATTAGTACTTTCACAACAGGTTTGGTTTAAATGGGTGTTACCTGTGTCAGTCTTGCTCCTAGGGGCCACACGTGTGTTCTTGCTGACTTTGTGTAGCAGGTACGGCGAGCACTGTTGCTGTCTTCACCTTTAGACACCTCCCACTCTGCTGCTGGGAGGCAGGGAGTTACTAGGAGGCTTGCCCAGGAGACTGACCTGAGGTCACAGGGCAGTAAGGAGCAGCACTAGGGTTGGAATTGGGTTTGTCATGTTCCAGCCACAGGCTGTCATGCTGCCTCCCACCAGCAGATCTGTCAGGTGCCCTGGGCTCTGTGCAGGTGCCAACAGAGGTACTGTCTTTCAGGGTTGACAGGAAGTAGATGTGGAAACCTGTCCTTTCTTCATAGTGGAGGCCCTTGGCCCTTCCCCCAGACTTTAGGGCTCACAGACCCTTCTATAGTTTGCAATTTTCCCTTTAACCACCTTGGGAAGTCATCCTTTGGGTGGAAGGCATTCATTGCTAAGACTCCTGATCACATGCAATTCTTGGTTTTGAAATATTAAAGTAGGGCTTCCTGTGTGGCCTCAACATGTCTGAAGGCATTGTGTTTATCAAGAGATTTTTGACTGCTTAGGGTGTGCTTAATCCTGGAAGCAGGAAGAGACCAGGGCTAATGAGGTCAGTAGAGAGGATCAACCCAGAAGGATGTGAGGCCTCAGGAGAAGGACTAGTACTTCCAGAGTTGAGATGACCAAGGTAAAATCATCAGCCCTGGCTGTCCAGGCTCTTGCTTGCTACACTGAGGTGACTGCTCTTACCTGCATTGCCCAAACCTGGTGGGTAAGCGAGTAGGCTTGTACCTGGTGTGAAAAAAGTGGCATCAGGGGAGATCCCTCCTTGCCCTTGGCCCTCTGGGAATGGGACTGTTTCATGCAGGGAGAGTTTGGCTTCTGCGCCTTGGAGGGGTGTTGCTCCCAAGTGAGTAAGCCCTACGTGAACCAAGGACATGGATGTCACCTCAGTTTGCAGGAGGTGCTGTGATTCTTCAGATAAGGACTGTGTTGCCCACTGAGATGATGGTGACCATGCAACACAGGTAAAGGAAGCATTTGACATGGGGCTGGTCCAAATGGGATGTAAAGTATACACCAGCTCTCAAGACTTAGTGTCACCACTGGCTGTGATACAATTGTTTATATTGATTACATGTCAAAATAACATTTTTGTTATTTTGGATTAAATATTTTACTAAAATTAATGTCTGTTTCATTTTACTTCTAATTGTTTAAACCATTGTAAAATTAAAAAGTCCGTATGTGGCTCACATGTGTTTACATTGGACAGCGTTGGCTCTGGGGGATTCCTGGCTGGAAGATTGCTCTGAGCCAAGGTGGGACACGTAGGTGTGCTAAACCCCTTAGCACACTAGCTCGAGAGTGGCTTTAAGTTGCTTCCTCTAGAAGTGGAGAGACTATGATCCCTTTTTCCAGATGGAGCACGTACAGTGAAAAGGAAGGTCAACCTTGGTCCCTGTGGGAGACTGTAGGGTGGTGTTTCCATCCCACCTTGGGGCAGGGCTGTGCTGGTGGAGTGGTAGGTGGAGCTGGTGACTGAGAAAGTGAGATTGCTTTTGGTGGTCTTTTTGACCATCACCGGCCAGTCATGGATTGCTTCAGGGTAGCTAAATTGGAAGCAGGGGTTTGGCTGGTAGCTGTGAGACTGCTGGGATGTGGTAGGGGCACATGGTGTATAGAGACCTCTGTCACAGGATGAGCGCTCTCGAGGCACCCTGGAGACATGGGAGTTAATTGGGACCCACCTTTCTTTCTTTTTTTTTTCTTTTTTGGTTCTGGGGATTGAACCCAGGGGCACTCCACAACTGAGCCACATCCCTAGCTTATTTGGTATTTTGTTTAGAGACAGGGTGTCACTGAGTTGCTTAGGGCCTCGCTAAGTTGCTGAGGCTGGCTTTGAACTTGTGATCCTCCTGCCTCAGCCTCCCAAATGCTGGGATTACAGGCGTGTGCCACCACACCCGACTGGGACCCACCTTTCTCTTCCAAAGTGCTTGAAACCCAAGTGGTAAGATCAGAGATTCTCTGTCATTCCTCCAGATTCTGTTGTGGTCCTGAGAACAGGGCATGCCTTTTCCTAGTGCCCTGACCCCTGGAAGGTGTTTAGGTAGCAATGAATGGAGTGAATTAGGCACTCTGAGACTAACCAAGGGCACTGCTGAGCTTTTTAAAAAGAAAATTGTAGTTCTTGAGACTGAACTCTGATTCTGAGCCTGATCAGAAAGTAAAATAGGCTGTAGTTTGTACTGTGGAAATGAGAGTGGATGGGTTTGAAGGTGTGCAGTGTCTATGTGGAGAAGAGCAGGACACATCTGGAGGCTTTTGTTTGTTTTTTGTTGTTGTTTTGTTGGTACCCAGGTTTGAACCCAGGGGCACTTAACCACTGAGCCACATCCCCAGGCCTCTTTTGTATGTTATTTAGAAAGAGGGTCTCACTGAGTCACTTAGAGCCTCAGCTTAGCAGCCTCCCAAGCTGCTGGGATTACAAGCGTGCACCACCATGCTTGGCCACATCTAGAGGTTTTTAATACGTTGGTGAGCACAGGTGGAGCTTGTATTTCCTCTCCTCCTCTGGGGAGGCACTTCTGACTGTCTGGGCTTAGTTTTGGGAAGACCACACCTATGACGGACTCTGCTCACCAGGCAGGTCCTTGTGCCTGGTTAGACTACCTCTCACCACGGTAACAGACACACTCCTGTCCTGGAGGGGTGGGCTTCTGGATGTGTTCAGACTGTGGCTGTGGCCTTCCTGTGGGAAGGAGAATCCTGAGTGGGAGGAAAGGCAAGGAAGCTAGGAGGTCAGTTCAGGGCTGTGAGGCACCGTGAGTGAGCTGCACATCGGGCGAAGAGGGGCTGGAGGAGGTGTGGAAACTGACAAGCAGAAGACTAGGAGAACATCTCTGAGTGTGAAGCATGGATGTGTCAGGCTGCCGTTTAGGTGTCCACACAAACCTGGGAAGTACTGGCCTTGAATTCTTCTCAAAACCAACCAGCTAAAATGACCGTGAGCTCCAGGGGCACTGCAGAAAATGTGCTCTCCTGCAAGACCTGCTACTGCAGTGCTGAGCCGTCACGTCTCCCAGAGCTGGGAGATTGATTCAAACCTCGGGCTTTGTTTGAGATGTACTGAATACATGTTTGTACTGTGGTCAACAAGACTAAAAACTACTTTGACTTTTTAAAAAATGTAAGAGAACGTGCAGACACTAAGAGGTAACTGTGTAATCATGCAGCTTCACCGTTCACGGAAACTGGCCAGCTTTGTCTGTCTTCCCTTTCCCTGAGTACTTCACTGAAGGACTGAAGCAAATCCCAGAACCTGTCCTTCCACTTGCAAGTGACAAGCACTTCTAGCAGTTCAGGGCTTCATTGTAATGTCCAGTGAAAGAATAGTAGTTCCTTCCTGTCATCTGATACCTGGATGTCTTCCCAATTTTCTCTTCAAAAACTCAGGCTAAGGGCTGGGGATATTGCTTAGTTGGTAGAGTGCTTGCCTCACACGCACAAAGGCCCTGGGTTCAATCCCCAGCACCACAATTAAAAAAAAAAAAATCAGGCTGGCCTTGAAACCAGGGCTCAATTGATCCTTTGGCCTCAGCCTCCTAATTGTTGGGACTAAGATGTATACCACTTCACCCAGTCTGTACACTTGGGTTTTGATTTGAGGTCCAAGATCCTAGTATCTCTTTATTCTTTTTTTCTTTTATTTATTTATTTATTTATTTATTTATTTATTTATTTATACTGGGAATTGAACCCAGAGGTGCTTTACCACTGAGCTACATCACTCAGTTGGTTAGGGCTTTGCTAAGGTGCTGAGTCTGGCCTTGAACTTGAGGTTCTCCTGCCTCAGCTCCCAAGCCACTGGGATTACAGATGTGTGTCACTATGCCCAGCAGAACCCAGCATCTTAAAAAGAGGGTTTTTTTGTTTGAGGGGATAGTCCTCACTCCTTTTAAATTTTCGTTTTGAGATAATGTCTTGCTAAGTTGCCCAGGGTGGCCTCAAACTTGCCATCCTCCTGCCTCAGCCTCCCAGGTAGCTGGGATAACAGGTGTGTGCACCACCACATCCAGTTTACAAGTGGTAACATACAAAAGTATCCGTGTAAGAAGTTCCATCAGCTGACTAAAGCTATTACTGGCTTACAGCTGGCCTTGGGTTTTCTGTGTGCCCCCATCTATTTCCCTTCTTGTGTTTCAAAGCAAATTTCAGAGATATCATTTTGTTCTTAAAGATTTCACTGCTGCCACATGTAGTGCTGCCGTCACACCTGTGGAGTTGATGGGGGTCCCGCTGCACAGTCAGTCTGACTCCTTTTCTGCAGAGTCTGCATTCTGCTTGGTCGGTGTGGCTCTTGACTTCCTGAATCCACAGATCTCCCCTCTTCCCTGGAAGTTTCCTGCTGAAGACAAATAGGCAGCCTCCCCCAGTCCTTGTCCTGGAGTGCTCTGCAGCCCCTCGTGCTGGGAACACGCGCCCCTGTCTGAGGTCCCGGCAGTGGGGTCAGCTTGTACACACCGCCTTCACCTCAGGCATTCAGTCTTGGGGATCACCGCTGTTGAGGACTGCCCTTCCAACCAGAGGCAGCAATGCTCAAGTGCCCTCTCTCCCTCTATCCCTCTCTCCCTCTTCCTCTCTCTCTCTCGCCTGACTGCTGCTCAGATGCCTGCATAGACCATAAGTCACCATGTGGAAGGAATGCTGCCTCCAGTCGCCAGAGTGCTGTGGAACACTTTGAGGCTGATTGTCTCGATAATCTTCATTCCTGCCCCGTTGCAGATAGCACTGCTCCATTCTACAGTAGCCAGACCAGGAGAGTGCTTTGGTGTGAAGGCCACACTCTTCACACGTTTGTGAAACAAAATCTGAGTGCATTTCTGTGTGCACCCTTGCTAGTAGCTGTGCAGCCTGGTGCCCCTGCGGGGCCGTGTCAGTAGTGGTGGGCTCTGGCACTGATGGTGTGCCCTCAAGCTTCATTCAGGAGCTTTGGTCCAAGGCACACAGGTGTCCTGTTTGTCAGGAGTTGGTGGAGCACTGCCATTGGTGCGTGAAGCTGCTTGTTAGAATGTTGTACTGGGAGAGCCCTGCTGACACTCGGCTTACAGAGGTGTTGCGTGCCATCGCAAGTGGGGGCAGATCCCTTCAGAACACGTTTTCTGTTTTGTTCTCGTTTTTTTGTGTGGTGCTGGGGCTCAGCTCAGGGCCTTGTGCATGCTAGGCACTTAAGCTGCACTCCCAGCCCCCTGCTTATGAGAAGTGTTTCTAAAGCAGAAGTTCTAAATAAAAACTGCTGGCAGATGTGGGTCAGGGACAGACGTGAGCCCTCAGCAGGCCCTGTCTTAGGGGATTAGGTGGGAAGTGCAGCCTCAGCAGGACCAGAGCTTACCTGGGGTGTGTGTTGGGTTGGGGGACAGCAGCCCCAGGCAGGCAGACCTGATGGTGGGGCTTCCCAGAAGGGAAGAGGCCTGGAGAAAAGCAGGAGCGAATAAATGTAAGTAAGACTTAAACAGACATTCATTTTTGAAGGTAGCATGAGCAGCTTCACCAGTACTGGGAGACTGAACAGAAAAACATGGCCAATAATTCTAATAAATAAGTGCAGTTAGCCTTTAAGTATGAGTTCTTCTAAAACAACTGAAAGTATTACATTCAAGTTTATATTATTTTTTATTTAAAATATAATTAACAATCTCCCCCAATTATTACATTGTTCTTTCATTATTATTCCTAGCGATACATTACACTTCATCTAGCAACCATAAAAAATTAACAATAGCTATTTGTTTTTAAACCAAAACTTGTAGAGAAAATAATGTAAATGCTCCTTGGCTCCATAGAGAAGCTGATAATTTGGGGAGCTGGTGTAAGCAGGCCACTTGCGAAGCCTTAGGGAAGTGCAGAAACTGCCTGGCTCTTCCTGTGCCTTCTTCCAAAAACAGCCACTGTTGGCATTTTCTCCTGTGTGTAGAAAAAGAGATGATCTGATGCTTGCACCACTGCCCATCCTCTTCACATGGAAGGGCATCCTGCCTTATGGGCTGGTCTGCTCTTTCCACCTGCTGTCCCATCACAGGGACTGTGGGGAAAGCCTACTGTGCCATCCACTGCCCTGCAGCCCACTTGGGGCTGTGTGCATGTGACCTGCAGGTGGTCCAGAACAGTCCAGCTATAAAACCCTCTTCCAGATTTTGTTGTAGAAAACAGTGTTTAAATTTTTAATCCTTAAAAAGATTAGTGAGAAAGAGACATCTGTTGTCAGGCATTTAAGATTTAAAAAAATTTTTTACAGTATCTAGTTTTCCATGTTAAAAATTTTAGCTGGGCATGGTAGTGCGTTGCCTGTAATCCCAGAGGCTTGGGAGGCTGAGGCAGGAGGATTGCAAGTTGAGAGCCAGCCTCAGTGACTTAGCGAGGCCCTAAGCAATTTAGCCAGACCCTGTCTCAAAAATAAAAAAGGCTGGGGATGTGGCTCAGTGGTTAAGTGCCCTGGCATTCAATCCCTGGTACAAAAATATATGTATTTTTTTAATTGCCTGCCACTGAATCTTGCGGCTTCAGGAAGTCTTTCAGGGTACTTTTATTGCTAATAGGAGTAGGAATACCCTTTTTCTTAAAAATTTACAAAGAGATGTTGAGTCTCTTGATTGATAGTTAACATGGGCACTGGTAATAGTAGGAGGTGACTTCAAAAGCGAGTGGTAATAATTCTTGCTCTTCACTAATGAAAGCAGCAGCTCTGATTTCATTTTCCTTGCTTGTGACTCAAGATTAAAGCCATAAGTACTGGTGTCATTCCTGGTGAAGTTTTGTGTGGTCATTGAGTTGAATGGCATGTCTCATTTTAAAGATAGCTGGGTTTTTAATAAACACATTTCCCTAGTTCAGTCAATATAGCTGGGAGATTGTCACGTGTGTTCTTCTGTAGTGTGTGGAAGAATGCCGAGTTAGAAGAGTACCAGGAGCCACCGTGCACATGCCCTGCAATAAGGCACATAAGTTTTGAGGCAGCTCAGAAAGTTCTGTCCCTAAGATCCTCACATTTTGTTGTTTTTAGCCCCTTACCGTAAAAGCTAGTTTAGCTTTTTGTGGTTATTTGTTGCTTTTTTATTTTTGCTTTTGTTCTTTGCTGGGGATTGAACCTGGGGCTCTAGCACTGAGCTATACCCCCAGCCCTTTTATTTTATTTTGTGACAGGGTCTCACTGAGTTGTTGAGGCTGGCCTGAACTTGGAATCCTGCCCCAGCCTCCTGATTTACTGGGATTATACCATGTCTGAGTACATTGCTTATTGACTAGAACTGTTTAATTCTTCTGATGACCTTAATGCCCCTTATCCTGGTGTTTCCTCCAGACAGTGGGATGGAGGAGCTTCTTTACAACTGAGGACCATTTTGTTGGGATGCTGGACCAGGCAAAACTGGCACCATGACCTGCTGTGAAATGCAAGCCAGGCAGTGGTGTTAGCCAGCTTTCTGTTTTAAACGTGATTTTGTATTCTGTTGGTACTTTATTCTTTTACATGGTGATGTTCATAAATTGCAGTCCTTAGGCTTTGTTCGCTAAAGAGTTGGAGCCACACATGGTGGTGCATACCTGTGGTCCCTGCTGCACAAGAAGCTGAGGCAGGAGGATCGCTTGAGCCCCGCAGTTCAAGACAAGCCTGGGCAACACAGCAAGTCCCTGTCTCAAAACAGAAAGGGAAAGGAACGTGCAGTCTTTTTCTCTGTGAGTGGCCTACCCAGGTGAGCTTGCTGTGTGCTGTGCCTGCTAGGCTCCGTTCACATGGCGGCCTGGGCCCTCTTCCTGTGGAGCTTTCCTCTTGACTCATGTCCCTTGTGAGGAATGCCTGGAGAAGCAGCCCCCATGGTCAGCACTCTTTCTGAAACTTGCTGTGCACTGTGCCTTCCCAGACCACAGTGACTGCAGCTCCTAGTTTGCATGTGGTCACAGTCAAGACCTGTAGGCCTTTCTTTTTTTTTTTTTTTTTCAGGGCTGAGGACCGAACTCAGCCTTGCGAGTGTTAGCCAAGCACTCTGCCACTGAGCTGAATCCAACCCCTGTAGGCCTTGCTTGGAGTTCTGTGGACTCTCGCTCACTGCTGATGAATTTGAGAGTGCTCTCCTTCTCTGAGTTTGGCGTCTAACACTGTTTGCAGCGTCCAGTGCTGCTCTGCACACTCACCCCTCTGGTCCCTGCCCAGCCTGGCGGAGCCTCCGAAGGCACTTCATTAGTGGAAAGAGACTCCGGCGTCATGATTGTGTACACTTCAGAACTCTACAATGGAGAGCAAGTGAATTTTGAATGCTTTTATGCAGAATGAGATGATGAGGAACTTGAACAACAAGGCTTTGTGGGTCATGCAGATAAAGTCCCCCAGCTGTGTTTAAATCTCAGGAAAATTAGATATTTGATGTATAGTGTAGTAACCCTATCACTTTTACATAGAACTGCAATGGTGAAGTTGTTACCCTGGGTAATGGCACGTGAGATTAAGACCCATGTGGAACTGTATTTGCACGTGGGAGCTGATGTTCCAAAGTGATAGAGATGCTGGTGGTTCCATCTTCAGCTTTGTGTGCTTTGGTCTTATTTATGACTGACTCAGCAGCCAAGATCTTCATCGGAAATGCCATCTCCTGTGACATCCTCTTGGGAAAAGTCTCTTCAAGAGGATGATTTTGTTAGACTCTCGATAAGGGAGCTGGGTAGGCATACAGGCTCCTACTACCCTGATTCCACCTGTGCCTCGAAGGATCAAGCTGGTGTTTCTGAGCCTCCTGGGATGCCAGGGCCCATCTTGGTGGGAATGGAGGGCTGGTGGATACCACCCCATCCTTTCAGGATTGCTGTGTGGACGTCCTGGCATCCCTTGTAGCCACAAGTTCGTGGTTACTGCCATGGCTTCGAGGTACTAGTTTGCCACATAGCTGTGGTTGTTTCCTAAAGTAACTGCGCCTTGGGTTTTGGTGTCTACTCTGAATGTCAGTCTCATGTTTTTGGTT
Source organism: Glaucomys volans (assembly GCA_020662805.1). Lineage (NCBI taxonomy): Eukaryota > Metazoa > Chordata > Mammalia > Rodentia > Sciuridae > Glaucomys > Glaucomys volans. Next base: position 384,798 of record JAJEJO010005428.1, on the reverse strand, counting down.
TATAGGGAAGACTCAGAAAACTCCAGTGTTAAGCATTTTCATGAAAAATGCTAAGAACATGTTTTCTTTTTTCAGTCCATTATCAAAGTCCTATCAGACATGGTCACACCAAAGCCGTGAGTAATTGTCATTTTCACTTACCAATTTTTTTTTGTTGTTTCTGTCTCAGATTGCAGATTCTTTGAGGTGGCATTGGAGCACTAAGACCTGAAGATGAGTGAACTTGACCAGTTGCGGCAGGAGGCGGAACAACTTAAAAACCAAATTAGAGTACGTACCCGCATGTGTTCAGGCTCATTGATCTTATGGGTTCAGATCAGAAGTTGCCCATTGTAGGAAAGGGGTTACAGAGCGAGGCTTTGAGTCTGTTGGACTGAAATTGAATCTTAATTGACTCAGTGTGTGCTAATCTTAGATCTAGTACCTTGTTTTCAGGATTTTGTTTTCTTGCATATTGTAATAATTATTACTAATTGGGTATATATGAAATGTTTCCATATAATTCAGAAAGGTCTATTTGTACCTTTTCCCCCCACTTTGTCATTTTTTTTCCTTTGATACTGGGGATGGAACCCAGGGTGTTCTACCACTGAGTGGCATCCCCATCCCTTTTATGTAGTTTTGTTGCCCAGGTCGGCCTTGAACTTGTGACCTTCCTGCCTTAGCTGACCACGTAGCTGGGATTGCAGGAAGTACCACTGTGCCCGGCTCCTCCTGCACTTCTTGTCTTCTCCTTGGGAAATAGCTTTGTGACTTGTCACAGTATCGGAGGGTGAATTCTGTCCCCTTCCCTGAAGATAATGGCTACGAAGTTGAGGACAGACAAGGTGCTTACAGACAAGAGCTTTAACAACAGCAAAGTATTTTAACTGTGCCGATTTTTTTTTTTTTTTTTAAAGAGGAGTATTTCCTTGGGATGTCTGTGGGAACCTCCAACTTTCAAGAAACTGCTAGATAGATATATCTAATGGAGGCTAAAACCGAACACTGAATAACTTCAACAGAATTCTAAAACATTAAATTCTCGAGGCTGTGGTTGTGGCTCGGTGGTACAGAGCTTGCCTAGCATGTGTGAGGCACCGAGTTTTCTCTTCAGCACCACATAAAAATAAATAAAGGTTAAAAAAAAACACCATTAAATCCTCTCTTCCTTTCCTCCTTTCTTATTTTGATGGTGCTGGGGATAGAACTTGGGTCCTCATGTCTAACAGGCAAACGTTCTACCATGAGCCATATCCCCAGCCCTACGCATTGAATTTTGATCTACAATTGACACCAAATGCTAACTTGCAGAATCCACAAGCTTTTTATAAGGGAGAAGTTGGTCTCTAGGGAGTTAGTTTGCTCTCTCCACTTCTGTGGACACTCTATGCAAAAGTGTGTTTCTGCTCTCCCACTTGCTGTGATGAACGAGAGAAGGAGACAGCTCCTCAGGAGCACCAGCATCAGTTGGGCTGCTGTCTGTGGACAGCGTCCTCTGGCTGCTCACCTCCCCCGGGAGGCTCTTGCTGTCCTTCAGGCACCCTTTTGTGAGAAGTCAGCCGCACTCAGCACAGGTCTAAACAGGAGCTGGGTTCTGAGTGCAGTTCACAGACAGAGCCTCAGCTTCCTTCTACATGCCAGTCGTGCCCAGCAGCTTTGAGGGGTTGGAGAAAGGAATGCCACCCTTGTGGTTAGCCACTTTTGTCTCAGACTTGAGAAGGACAATGAAATTACTGAGATTTCCAGCTGAAGAGAAAATAGAGAATGTCCTCTACTGTAAGAATTCCACACCTGGGCATTTAGAATGCCTGCTATAGTATAGTGCACATGAGGGAGATCTGGATTTTTTTAAATTAGCTTTCCCTGGTCAGGTTTCTTCAGCATGTCCCTTTCCCCAGAATTAATGAAATGCATTTTAAAATATTTGCTTTGTTATAAAATTATTCCCTGAAATACCTGTTTGAATAAAACCAAAAGATATTTCTCTATTTTCTTCTATTTTTTGGTGATGCTGGGAATCTAACCAGGGCTTCCTACCCACCAGCAAGCAAGTGCTTTATCATTGAGCTGTACTCCCAGACCCAGCACTCCCCTAAAAGAATTTTTTGGTTTTTGGGTTTTTGTTTTGTTTTGTTTTGTTTTGTTTTGTTTTGTTTTTGTTTGTTTTGAGATGGGGTTTCACTGTGTTACCCAGACTGATCTCAAACTTATGGGCTTGAATGATTATTCCACTCCAGTCTCCCAAGAGAAGCTGGGACCATAGGTGAGAATTTTCATCCCTGGCTTCATCTAAATTTTTATCTGACTTAAAAACTTAAGCTTCTAAGTGGTGGGAGTGGTGATATGTGCCTATAATCCCAGCCACTCAGGAAGTTGAGGCAGAAGGATCCCAAGTTCAAGGACAACATAGTGAGGCCCTGCCTCAAAATTTAAAGAAAAAATTCAGGGTTGGGTTGTGGTTCAGTGGTAGAACACTCACCTAGTACATTTGAGACACTGGGTTCCATCCTCAGACCACATGATAATAAATAAATAAAATAGAGATATTGTGTCCTTTTTTTAAAATGTTTTGTTTTTAGTTGTAAATGAACACAATACCTTGATTTTATTTATGTGGTGCTGAGGACTGAACCCAGTGCCTCATGCATGTGAGGAAAGCGCTGTACCACTGAGCTACAACCCTAGTCCCAAGGTATTATGTTCATTTATAACTAAAAGAAGTATTTAAAAAAAATTTTTAAAAGGGCTGGGGGTATAGCTCAGTAGTAAAGCCCCTCAGGCTTTGATCCACAGTACAAAAAACAAACAAAAAAATCCTTAAGCTTCTACATAATTCATTTTGAAGTAGCAGTGGTTTTGGTAAATTAAAAAGCAACACTGTGATTTTGTTGCTTAATGTTAGTCTAATTGGGTCGTTTTTCTTGAGTTCAAAGCACTCTAATCAGTTCACTGCTTTGAGATCATGTTCCCTCTTTACCCCAACCCGATGGCTAGAATGTAACCCAGAGTGGTGCAGGCTGCCGTGTTGCGAGGCCCGCCTGTGTGTGACGGAGTGGACTCGTGCCAAAGTGGGGCTCTCCTGCTAAGACACGTTGCCTTCCATTTCTCTGCTTTCATTTTGCAATACTGGGGATCCAAGCCAGGTCCTCACTCGCACTAGGCACACACCCTGCCAGCAAGCTGCATACCCAGCATGTTCTGAAATGTTGCCCAGGCTGGCCTTGAGTTTGTGATCCTCCTCCCTCTATCTCCTGAGTCCCTGGGGACATTTTGTTTTTATAACAAGCATAAATTTTCCATAAATTGTTGCTCCTAACTGTGGACTCAGCTCTGTTCATAACAGAGGGGCCATGTGGTAGAGGGAGACTGACAGAGGCACTGTCTCCCATGCTTTCACCCTGTCACGTGTGAAACCCCCAGTGCCCTCTACACAGGGTCCTCTTGGACCCTGTGATGCCACATGACCTTTTGTACCTGTTCTTGTTGCCCTGTTAAACATGTGAAAAGAGGAGCTGGGGATGTGGCTCAGTGGGAGAACACTTGCCTAGCATGTGTGAGGCACTGGGTTTGATTCTCAGCACTGCTTATAAACAAATAAAATAAAGGTCCATTGACGACCAAAAAAATATTTAAGAAGAAGAAAGTGAAAAGAGCCAGGTGGGTGGCTCATGCCTGTTATCCCAGTGGCTTGAGAGGCTGAGGCAGGGGAGGATTATGACTTCAAAGCCAGCCTCAGCAAAAGCAAAGTGCTAAGCAACTCAGTGAGACCCTGTCTCTAAATAAAACACAAAATGAGGCTCAGGGTGTGGCTCAGGGGTCGAGTACCCCAGTCCCCAGTACCAAAAAAAAAAAAAAAAGGGAAAAGGTCAATCCTTGCAAGTCTCAGTTCCTCATTTCAGTATGTATTTGGTGTGTTTTTATTGAGATGTCTTCGGAGTTCAGTTCATAGTCATCCTTAAGGGCATGTTTCTGTTTGCCCACTGCGTTGCACATGCACACGTCAGGGCAAGGCCCAGAGCCTGTAGTGGACAGTGCAGCTTCACACCATTCCTGCAGAGCTGTGCCCCTGCTGTCCTGATGAGGGTTCCTGCACAGACACCTGTCTGTGGTTTGGGCTTCGCCTCTGGAGTGAGGACTTGGTGCTGTGCTGCTTCCTTTGCACGGGACAGGAGGGCGAGTTGAAGGCCGTTGAGTCTATTGCCAAGAGGGTTCTTTTTCTTTTTCAAGTTTGGTTTTCAGCTGAAAGACCCCAAAGGACCTTTCATTATTCTTTTCATTGTATTATTGAGGAAACACAAGTTCTTGGGGATGCTAACAAGGCATACCTTAAATATCCAGAGGGCACAACTCTCAGGGACAGACCTGCTGCCCTGGATGCATGGCACAGAGACTGGAGTCAGCCAGAGCCCAGGCCTTAGCCATGTGTGAGACAGCAGGACACCTGCATAGCAAGTGAGGAGCCTCTCCCGTGTCGTTGCTTAGGGTCTAACACACGTCTGGACAAAATAGAAGGTGGACTGGTTGTTTGGAATCCCTCTGGTGGAGTGGACAGTGTGCTCTGCTGTGCATATCCATTGCACTGGAAGTCCACTGAGGGGTGTGGCCCTGACCTCCTTGAGCCGTTGCAGGACTGGCTTGCACCAGGAGTCTTGGCTTCAGCCTGCAGGTGGAGTCTGCTCCGAGAGGTGCTGAGCTTGCTGACAGCAGTTGTTGGCCAGGGTGGGGAGACCAGCACCTGCTCTGCTCTTCCTGCTCGTCAGCAGTGGTCCCACCACAGCCTGTTCTAGGGCATGTTCAGGTGCCCACTGTGTTTGTTAGAAACTCACCAGGTTGAAGCTGCTTAGATGGTATATTTTATTTCTTCTGTTTAAAAAATTCCTGATTGTTCCTTTTTCAAAGCAAAAGCAATATACAATATCAGCACATTGTATTTGGAAAAAAACATTAAACTTAATACTTGACAGAAAAAAATAATTGATGAAAAGACTTGCTACTCTGAATCTTCCTTATCAACCTTACTCCAGAATTTGTTTTCAGTACTGGGTGTCAACTGAGAGCCTCTCACTCTACCATTGAGCGACATTCCAAGGCCACCTCTCCAGGTTTTATTACTGATGTAAAAATGTCGATTACATAATTTTTTGTGTTTTAATTATAAGCAGAATCTCTAATAGCTTTCATTAAAGAAGAATTGAGGATCTAGATTTGGTATACAGTATTAGTAATCTCAGCATATTTCCTTTTTTTTTTGTACTAGGATTGAACTCAGGGGCACTCCACCACTGAGCCACATCCCCAGCCCTATTTTGTATTTATTTAGAGACAGGGTCTCACTGAGTTGCTTAGGGCCTCACTAAGCTGCTGAGGCTGGCTTTGAACTTGCGATCCTCCTGCTTCAGCCTCCCAAGTGCTGGGATACAGGCGTGCGCCACCGCGCCCAGCATATTCCCATGTTATCGGTTCATAAACATTCTCCTCAACTTCCTAAAGTAACAGTCATCCTCTGTGAAGTAGTTTGTCCTGAAGTACTGCTCTGGCAATGCCCAGCTGGCATGATGGAAACAGCTCAGATGACAAACATTTTCTTACTAGGAATTGTCATGAGTTCCTTTAAGTTAGACCTCTACTCAGATGTTGACCTTCATAATACATACCTTTCTGTTTATAAAAATACATTCCGATGGAGTTGGGGTTGTAGCTCATTGGTGGAGCACTTGCACAGCATGTGTGAGGCACTGGGTTCGATCCTCAGCACCACATTAAAAAGTAAATAAATAAAACAAAGGTATTAAAAAAAAAACACATGCCAATTTGAGATTTCAAGACTTTATTTTTTAGTAATTTGTGTGTTTGTGTGTATGTCTGTGGTGCTGGTGATTGAACCCAGGGACTTGTGCATGCGAGGCAAGCTCTCTACCAGCCCTCTAGAAGCTTTTGATCACTTGTTAGTGGTGAAAACAACTTAACTTGCATGGTGTATCCCTTCACAATTCCTACCTGCCTCCATAGGTTTACAGAGATGAAAGCAGATTGATAGATGTCCAGGTATGGTGATGCACACCTGACATCCCAGCCACTCGGGAGGCTGAGGCCAGGAATGCAGGAGGATCACAAATTTGAGACCAGCCTGGGCAACTTAGCAAGACCCTGTCTCAAAATAAAAAGGGCTAGGAATGTGGCTCAGTGGCAGAGTACCCCTGGGTTAAAAAAACCAGATTGATAACAGAATATCTTTGACCAGAAAGTTTAATCAGAATTTGAGTTTCTGACTCCTGATCCCTTGTTGTTTACATGAAATTTAGATTTAATGATTGTTTGGCTTGAAAGCAAAGTCCTTAGTTAATGAAATCTAGAAGAACGTTTGTTTGGCCTGGGTAGTGGGTCTGTTTTGGGGCCCACCCCTCCTGCCCTTATGTGCCTCTGGACGGAAGCACATGTGTGGTGGCTGTGGAGGCAGGGTCGGCTCCAATGCTACTCTGTGCTGTCCCAGCTTCCAGTGTGGTTCCTTTCAGGGTCGCAGAAGTTCTCAGGAGCATGGAGGTACTTCATGCTTGGTGACTCTGGTATCATCAGTGTCTGTCCGTTGTGGCCTGGGCAGTGCGTAAGAGTTGTGCACTGGGGTTGAGGGAAGGCAGGGGGAGTGCCCCACCCTGTTGGGTTCCACTCATGCTCCTCACAGTTGCAGAGGCTGTTTGAAACTTGCATGTAGGGGGAGTCCTGGGACTGAATGTAAGAAACATGACTAACTTTCCTTTTTCATCGTTTTCTAGGATGCTCGAAAAGCATGTGCAGATGCAACTCTTTCCCAGGTAAGAAGCAATTGCACAGTGCAGAGTCCCTGACCGGGCAGAGGCTGGCGTAGGCTGGTGCAGGCTGGTGCCTCCCCACAGAACTTCCTGCAGTGAACTTGCTCACAGGGCTCCTGTGCAGTGAGGGTGGAAGGCCACTGCTGGCTGCTTCATTCAGAAGCCGTTTTGACTATAGGCATGGGGAACCACGGGCTTTTTTCTATTCAAAAGCAGTATCTCTGAAGCATTAAAGAATGGCTTCCTGGTACAGAGGTGATTGTTGTAAAATACTGTTGTCTTAAGATGGCTTTGACCATTCTCTCATTAACAGAATCTGCCTTAGAACTTCAATGTCGAATGCTCACTTTGGCAGCTCCTCAAAAAGTTCAATGTAAAATTACCACATGCCCCAGCCATTTGCTGCTTGATATGTGTCCAAGAGAACTGGAAACTGGTTTTCAAACGAGTAATGTTCGGGAGCCCCTTAATCCTTGGGGTGTGTTCTGAGACCCCTGTGGGAGCCTGAAACCAGGGTACCAAGCTCTGTGTAGCCTGGTTTGGTCCCGCACAGCATCCATACAGTAAGGCTGACTCCTACGCTGACTCCTGCTGCCCACCGAGCCCATGCCACCCAGCCCATGCTGTGCATGTGATGAGGTGGATGGGGTGCTTTTGGGGGGCCACGTGGGCCCATGATCCGTGCTGTGTGCTGTGGTCAAGCTGAAAACCCCAACAACTGCCCAGGGCCTGCTTGGGCAGGTGATGCTTCGCATCATGGGCATGCTGGACGAGGGCAGTTGCTCGTATCTGGAGTTTCCGTCTGATTGACACTAGGGAGCAAGCTGCCAGTAGCACGGGGGCTGGCAGCCTGCTCACAGCGGCCGGCAGACCAGGTGGCCACACTGCACAAGCACTCTGGTGCCTCTACGGTGTGACGTCATTCAGGGGGCCTCACAGGCACTGTGACCGGGACAAAAGCCAGACACATGGCTGTGGGTTCCCTGACGGGTCTAGAGTAGGGAGGTGCTCTTGTCAGTGGTGAGTGTGCAGGCGCTGGGGAGGGAAAGGGAGAGTGCTCCGAGGGTGGGTCTCCTGAGGCCGCACAGTGTGGGGCAGGCCCTGAATGCAGGGTCACACCTGGAGTGGGGGTGCTTCATATTCTGTGGACTTTACTTGTGAGGGGGAAGGGAAGGCTGAGGGGTTGCATTTGCCGTGGAAGGGAGAAGCTGCAACCTGACTGAGGGCGAGAATGCCACCCCACAGCCCCTGAAGACCTAGACCCTGGCACCTGGGAGAGGGAGTCTACAGGTGGAGGGGTGCTCCTTCACCCATGCTCATCCACAGTGACTTCTTACTTTTAAGATCACAAACAACATCGACCCAGTGGGAAGAATCCAGATGCGCACCAGGAGAACGCTGAGGGGGCATTTGGCCAAGATCTACGCGATGCACTGGGGCACGGATTCCAGGTATGGGCCCGACCAGTGAGTGGGCTCAAGTCATTCTGATTTTCTAGGGGAGGACGCTAATTCACAAGGCGAGTCGGCCCTGAGCAGGCCAGGTCTAGTGCTCACAGGCACACGTCCCCTGCGCAGGCTCCGCTGGCCAGGGCTGCCCTGTGGCCTCACTAGAGTCGCCACTTCAGCCCTGTCTTCCTTCTCCCCTTACCTTCCCTTTAGTCTCTATACCTTTATCCCAGCTATACTGCTGGCTGTTCATGTGCCCTCAGGGAAGCTGCCTCTCTCTCTGGGCCCTGGGTCCTCTCAACCCAGCCTGTTCCTGAGGGTTCCCGGCCTGTTCCAGGCACTGGAGGGTGGAGTGTGCCCAGCTTCGTTGGTCTCTCCAGCCCTCACTTGGCAGGCATATGGGACTCTGCACCTTAGCACCTGACCCCAGCTTCCCACCTGGTCTGCCTGTCCCCTTCTGCTTGCTTGCCACCCCTCATGGCTCTAGTTTCTTCCTCGTTAAGTTGTACCCTTGCTCAACTCGGGTGCATCCACCCCTGCCCAAACTCGACCTTCCCTTCCCTCTCCCTGCCCATGACTGACTCAGTCGGTCTGTCTGACCTGGGCAGCTGTGCCACAGTGGAGTCTGTTAAACTCTTCTCCTTTTCCTCTTTTTTCAGAGGTGACTAGAAAGCCTGTCTTTTGCTTTTTCACCCAAATAGTGAAATAAAATGCTACTTTATTTGTGTGACCATAGCATGCTCTTTCGAACCATATATACAAGTGTTAACATTCCTTTCCTTGAGTAGTTTTGTGTGTGTGTTTTCAGTTATCAAAGTGGAATTTTCTGCTTGGCTTTGGCTTTCTTTTTATGAAATTGTCTGCTTTGGAGTGTAAATAGGGAGAGAACAAAGGATTCTATCTTTAGTTTGTTCTGTGCAGGGTCCTGCAATTGTAGACAAGCCCTCGTGATCATTTAATGATGGCATCAAAGAGAGAATGAAAAGGAATGGGGGTCGTGAGGAGCTGCTGCCAAGAGGGTGCAGCGCTTCAGTTCGATGGGAAGGGCGCACTTCAGAGATGGGCGCACAGCACGGGACTGTAGTTGGTGGTGATGACTGAGGAGTCCGTTCTTCCTTTTTTTTTTTTTTAAACCCAGAACTGGGGACAGAACCTTGAGCCTTGAACTTGGCAGGCAGATGCTCTACCACTGAGCTACGTTGCTAGCCGAAGAGTAGTTTTGGGTTTTTTGTTTTTGTTTTTTATTTTTTGGCAGATTTTAGCTGGAGGCAAGGAATCAATGCCCAGGCTGGCCTCCAACTTGGGATCTTCCTACTTTGGCCTCCTGAGTAGCTGGCCCAAGTACATTTCAAATGTTCCACTCCATGAATACATATAATTATTATTTGTTAACTAAAAATAAAAATTTTATCACTCAAAAAGTAAATTTTAGGAAATGCTTTGTGAATTCAAAAATCAACCCTTTTTTTTTTTTAAAGTTGTAAAATAGATGGGAAAAAGAAATAAAATATCCTTACTGATCAGTCCCATCTTGGGATCTGTCATCAGAAGCACCTGTAACCATGGGCTGTGGCTTCCTGTGTGGAGCACTGGGTTGACAGTGCTGTGGCCGTTCAGTCTGTGGAGCCCCCAGCGCTGGGTGCTCTCCTTCCCCCGCCTGGCTGAGAACCCGGGGCCTGGAGCACACGTGTGAGCTGCAGGAACAGAGCCAGGCTCACGGCCTGAGCAGTGGGCGGGAGCAGGCAGTGGGGCTTGTGTCCTGTGTGGTCTCAAACTCGACTCTGACCTTGAAAGCCCTGGGTCAGGAAGAAGAAGAGCACAAATTAGCTGGACTGAGTTCAGGATGGTGGCACTCGCGTGCACAGGGGGACACTGGATGTCCTGCTGGTGTGCCCTTGTTCCTGGGTAGATGGTAGGTGTGTGGCTTTGTTCTTTTTTGCTCTTCAAGCTGGACCGTTGTGTTTCATGATGCATAGTCACAGAGGAGAACCGAGGAACAAGTGTGAGCTGGGCCTCTGCTGCCCAGAGTGTTTGGGGGTTGTTTCTTTTAGGTAGCCATGTGTTCCCAGAAGCTCAGTAATTGCCTCTTGGAAGTCCAAAATAGTTGTTCTGGGGTTTCCAGGATTTGTGTCCTCCTGCGTGGCCATCATCAGTTTCCTGCCATCGCCGAGCCACTGCACAAGGTTGTTCCTTACAGTGGCAGTAGAGCCCTTGCCTGGCTGCATAAGGCACTAGGTGTGATGCTGGCTCTGTGGCTTGGGCCGTAGGTCATGACCAAGGTTGCTTCATCCTGTGTGAGATGGGGACACTTGGTCATGGTGGGGCTGGTCGTTCCCCTTCAAGCAAGAGAGCCCAGGGAGTTCCTTGTGTGCATGTGCTGGTGTGCAGGACGGTGGGTTTATGATGCTCTTAGAGACACCCTTTCAGGCATGGGGGTTAGTGTTCATTTTCTTTCTCTCTTTTCCAAAAGTCTTCTGAGGCCCGTGCCTGGGCGTGAGAGCCTGCCCTCCTCTGGGGATGATGAGGTCCTGCTGCACTGGGGCTGTGATGGCCTTTCCAGAGCCCTGCAGCCCGTGGGCTTGCTCCCAGCTCCTGTCTTGTGCTGAGGGCACCTCAAGAGGCTTAGTGAGCTGCATTCGATCCTCAACAAGTACCTGACCTGGGATTAGGAGTCCTGTCTTGTCTCACCTTCTGGAGGATCAGCACACAGCTTAACGTTGCCCTGACCCCTGGGCAAGTCAGCAATTATTAAGCTCTCTGAAAGGCAGACCTCTGAAGGTGACCCCCTGACTGGGAGGATGAGCTGCTAATGGTGGCTCTCATGCTCATTCAAATGCTGAGAAGGGCCAGACAGAAATAGAGCAGCAGAGGGGGCCTTTTTGTCTCAGGGGAGTGGTAGGAAGTGCCTGGCATGTGGTGTCTGAACTTGGAAAAGTTGGTGTTAAGAGTGGCACCTGGAGGTTGGGGTGCAGCCCTGTGGTAGACGCAGCTTATCATGCACAAGGTCCGTGTTCCGTCCCTGGCACCAGAAAAAGTATCTGAAGAGTAATAGGATTGGATTCTGATAGCTCTCTGATCAGTTTTGTAGCAAAGTGCTGAGAGAGTTTTTATTCCTTGCCTAACTTGTTGACTTGGTAAAGGAAGTTTGTGCATTTACATGTCAAAGTGATCCATATTTGAGTTTTACCTCAAGCTTTTGATCCGCTTCAAGTAGCCAAATATGCTTACAGCTAAAACAATTTAAACCCGTGTGCTTTTTGTTTTGGTGTTTGTGTTTTGCAGTGCTAGGGATCGAACCCTGGGGTGCTCTCCCCCTGATTTGAGGCAGGGTCCGGCTAAGTTGCCATCCTATTGGGACTGGCCTGGGACTTGCCATCCTCCTCCCTCCGCCTCCTGAGTAGCTGGGATGACAGGCATGGCCACCACGCCTGGCAACAGCACATGCTGTAGGGTGCTTAGGAGTAGTCGCGGCTCCCAGAACCACACTCGCTCAGTTTGCTTTCCATAACTTCAGTTCCTTTGCCCGTTAGTCATGCTTTCCTTTTGCAGTATCCTGCCTTAATCCTGCAAGTACAGACAGGGCAGCTTCTCAGCACAGACCCAAGCTCTGCATGCTCTGCTTTCCCAGAGCAAGAAAGCAGTCGTGAAAGGTCTGTGATATCTCATGGCAGCTCCGCACCCTTTCTGACCTCCTTAGGGGGAGGTGGGTGCGAGGTGCCGCCTTAGGTTTGTGGAGATCGCATTCCAGTGCTCACTCAGGCTGCTGTTTCATGGGCCTTTTGGATGAGAAATGTTTCACGCATTTGGAAGGTCTAAAAGCTTTTTATTCACTTATATCCGGGCTTTCTCTGTGCCAGAATGGAACAGAAAATTGTGTAGTAAATATTTTGTATCACCTTTGGCTCTTGAGAGATGTGTCTCCAGTTGGACTTACTGAATGGAAGCCAGGCAGCAACAGTTGTGGGAGGAGGTGGGCCTGTCTGCACCTGCAAGGGAGGAACCTGGTGGTCCAGGTGTAGGAGCCAGGCTCGCTCTGGTCTGAGCTGTGAGTTCCTGCTTTCACAGTTGGTCTGACATTTAGATTCTTTTTCTTATCAGTGAGTGTGCTTTGTCTCAAGCAAATGTAACTTTGAAGCATGTATTGGAAATCACCAAAGTTCCAGTTTCCATTCTGTGCCATTCCTTTGTGGGATTACTGTGGCCAGTGGGGCTCATGGTTTGCTTCTGTCTTTTCTCCAGGCTTCTCGTTAGCGCCTCACAGGATGGAAAGCTCATCATCTGGGATAGCTACACCACAAACAAGGTAGGCTGCTGAAGACCCTTCCCTGAAACACCTCCAGAGAGCAGCTCGTTCATGTCACCTCACCTGATGGGGGCTGACAGGGGCCAGCCTCTGCAAGTCTTATGTTCATAATGAGTAGTGGAGATCCCATAGCAGAGACGGAAGAGCTGCCTGTGGGCTCTTTTCTTACACAGCTCCTGCTCTCGGCTCCCACCTCCCCCAGTACTTGGGATCCAACCCTGGGATTATTTACCACTGAGCTGCATCCCCAGCCCTTGTTGTTGTTGTTTGTTTATTTTGAGAGAGGGTCTCACTAAGTTGCTGAGTCTGGCCTGGCATTTGCACCCTCCTGCCTCAGCCTTTTAAGTAACTGGGATCACAGGTGTGCACCACCAAACCCAGCTCTACTTTTATATGTGCAGAATGCGAAATACAGCTTTTCACAAAGGATAATCTGGAAGGCATTTTACTTTGAAGCATAAACTACATTATTTTTAGAATTTAGCTAGACCTGGGAATGTATCTGGGCAGTGCTTGCCTAGCATGCTTCAGGCCCCTGCCTGTCCCCTGCACCTGGGCATGAAGCTGCATGTCTGCAATTCCAGCTCCTTAGGGGCTGAGACAGGAAGATCACCTGGGTCAGGCTGCATCACATAGTGAGCCCCCTTTTCAAAGAAGTTAGGGGAGGCTGGGGATAGATCGTTTTCCTAGCACTGCCCGAAAACAAATAAAAAAAGAATCCATGTTGTCTTGTTTCGAATTAAAAAGTATGTCATGGGGCTGGGGCTGGGGCTCAGTGGCAGAACACTTGCCTTCACGTGGCAGCATTGGGTTTAATCCTCAGCATCGCATAAAAATAGACAAATAAAATAAGGGTGCTGTGCCATCTACAACTAAAAAACAAAAGCCTAATGATTTTTTTAAAAGTACAATCATGAGCCCAAACAGATAATATGAACAATGAAATATGCTTATATTTTCTAAAGAATATTAAATGTGTATTGAAGGACTGGGGATACAGCTCAGTTGGTAGAGCACTTGCCTTGCAAACACAAGGCCCTGGGTTCAATCCCCAGCACCGCAAAAAAAAAAAAAAAAAAAAAAAAGTGCATTGAAGATTGCAGAAATTCCAGCAAATCTAAAACCCAGGGAGGTATATGTGGTGGTTTGGTTATAACATACATTTGGTCGCTTTGGTAAGGACACTCTGGTTCTTAAATGAGTGCACAGCCCTCTGGCAAGCTGGCAGAGTGCTGCCTTTTTCCATCTCTGGATCAGGAGGCAGCCCTGCTGTCGTTCAGGTGCCTGCCTTGCTGTAAGTTGTGCCTCCAGTGAACTCTGCATCAGGTTGGCATCTCAGTGTGCCGCACTGGGTTTCCAGGCAGCCAAGTGGCCACACGAGTACACTTCTCTCTAAATAGTGTGGGCCTTATTTTGCTCTGTCACCTCCTCTGCTCTGAAGGTTGAGAAGTAGAAATAGAGTCATGGTGTCAGTCGCTATGCTATCTTCTGAGACAGGACTCCCTGTGTTGCCCAGGCTGTCTTGAACGTGGAGCATAACCCCACATCTGCCTCCTGCACGTCTGGGTCTGTCTGTAGGTGTGCACCACCACACTTGTCAGTCTCCTGAGCTTTCAGGCATTTGTTTTGTCTGTGTTTCTGCCATTTAGGTCCACGCCATCCCTCTGCGCTCTTCCTGGGTCATGACCTGTGCTTACGCGCCTTCTGGGAACTACGTGGCCTGTGGTGGTCTGGACAACATTTGCTCCATTTACAACCTGAAAACTCGCGAAGGGAATGTGCGTGTGAGTCGTGAGCTGGCAGGACACACAGGTACACACTCATTAATAACCTTCAAGTGATGAAGGCCACGTACTCAGGGAACCTCAGAGCATGTTTTGATGCTTGCCGCTGTCGGTTATGAATGAGGTTGGTTCAGAGCAGTCACAGTCATGGCCAGAAGTTCTGTGCATGAAAGCTAGTCCTGAAGTACCGTGACCAGTCAGGACCTGCGGGCGGCACTGTCACTGGTCCCTGGCATTCCCACCTTCCTGTGCGTCAGTGTGGCACAACCGTCTCGTTCTGCAGTTCTCCATCTGGAGTGCCTTTCTGCAGGAGCTTCCTCGTGTGAACAGTGTGTTTGCACACGTGCCACATGTACATGTGGCCTTTCCACACACAAACCTCCCACACCCTTGCTGCCGAGGACAGAGATGGCACCTGGCCCTTTAGCTCTTTAGAGGGCACAAACTGTTCTGCCAGGTTGAGTCTACCTGGGACCCCAGCCCTCATAACAAGGCACAGCGTTTCAGAAAAAGAAGGTCCGGTCTCCATACTTCACTTATGGCTACGTCCTCCACCTCAGAACCTGTCCCACAAGGTGCTCTGGGCAGCACACCTCGGGCTCCTGCCTCGAGTGAAGCCGGGAAGGGGCCCGCACAGGAATGAACAGCATTGTTCTTCATGCCTGCTGGCAGTGTGGGAGTGAGTGGGCAGGGCCTTTGTCCTCTTCAAGACAGCCTTCCTTCCTTCAGGGTTGCTTTCTCCTTAATTTTCCAACTTCTTAGGTGGCCCTTAGCTCACTGGTTTAAACTTTCCTTTCTCTTCAAACATAAGCACTTTTGAAGTTACAAGTTGCCTATAATTATGTCTGGCTTTAACTGCATTCTGCAAATTTTGACATGCCATATTTAAATTATCATGCCAGATGAGATGTTTTTAATGCCCTGTGAGTGTTTGCCTCACAGGGTGTATATCTGAAGTTCTCTTGGTAAACTTGTTGGTTTTGAATTATATGCCATTGTGTTCAGAAAGCAGGTCTTACAACAGGGAGCCTGTGGTCTGCAGATGGCCACGTTGTGCTGGGCAGTGTCTGTGTATGTGTTAATCAGAGCAGGATTTGTGACGTGTCCACATCTTCTGTTGCTTTGTTTGCATGAGGCCCTGAGGAAGGGGTGTTAGTAGGATGCACTTCTTATTCCTCCCTGTAAGTGTGTTCCTGCTTTGGGCTCAGCTCACAGGTGCTTCTGCACATCTCTGTGGCATCCTCTTGCCATGCCCCACAGCCCTGTGCCCCACGTGGGACTCCTTGTAAAGTCTCCTTTACCAGCCTCCCTGCAGCCAGTCCACCCTTGTGCTCGCTGTTTGCGTGGTATATTTTCTCCACTTACTTTCTGCTCTGGGTGTCATTATCTAGGGTCTTGTGTAGACTGCATGAATGGCTGTGGTTCTTGTCCCTCAGACGCCTCTGCCTTTTAAACAGAGGTCGCTTATACCTGTCTCCCACACAGGGGGCACTTCGCCTTATGGGGGAGATCAGCCGTGGAAGTGTGTCCAACACACCTCTCCCGACACGTCCTTGCTCAGTGGCACAGCACGCTGCTCCTGTGCCTTGTGCACCCTTGTGATGGCAGCGCTGGCTGGGGGCCGAGACTTGCTGCCACTGCTGAGCATCCCTAGGGTACTGTGCAACACATGGCCAGTGCTGGGCAGCACTCCTGTTCAGATCCCAGCCCTGTGGCGCGGTTGTTAACTCTGCCGCTCGGTCCTGCTCTGCTTCCCTCTGCCATGTTGTGCTTCTCCTTTGATGCCTTCTGAAGGACTGGACTTTTCTAGAAGCCTATTTCATCAGTTGCCTTTTTAGGCAAACCTCTTTGCAGTATTTTTGGTGGTTTTCTAGGGATTGCAGGGTGGGTCGTGCACTGTCTTTCCCAGGCAGGCAGTTATGCTGTGCAAGCTCCTGTGGATCGGCCTCACGGCCCTCCAGGTGCAGTGGAGCACACCCCAGGCTACGTCTGCCTCTCCTTGTGCATTGGGGTCTTTGACACGCATCTTCAGCCTTGCAATGCATTCTTATAGTTTTCTCCTTCAAATATTCTGAAGAAATCACCTTAGGAATCTGGATAAATTAGAAAAAAAAATCAACATAGCTTTTCCATTTCCATGCATCGCCCTCTCTTGTGTTCTTCCTGAGGATATGTGTTCTGGTTTTCCGTCAGCCCCAGAACTGTGCTTGAAAGTGTCTTGTGCAGGAGATCCCCTTCCTCAGAGGTGGGAGCTGCGTTCCTAGTGGAGCCTGAGCTGGGACGGCACTGACCCCGTCTGTGCTCTGTCTTCCAGAGACATTCAAACCTGTGGTGGTTTGACTTGTACGTTAGGCAGGGAAGGGACTGAGGATGGAATGAGAGGAAAACAGAACTGTGTGGTGCAGGCACCTGCGGCAGCCTCCCACTGAGCCACACCCCAGCTGTTTTTATTTTATTTTGAGACAGGCTCTTGCTGAGCGCTCCAGGCTGGGCTCTCAGGCATGGCCCCTGGCCCTGGCTCGCTGGGCTCCTGAAGGGCATTCCACTGGGTGTGTAGAACTCTGTGTTGACTTTTGACACTCCCTCTTCCACTTCAACTTTAAACATTTATTTTGGGTTTTCAGCAAATTGACTGTAATGTGCCTGGATGTGATTTTCTTTATATTTGTTTTGCTGTGTCATCTGGAACACAGTTTTTCTTTTATGAAACTGGTGAGGTCGGATTCAGGTCATGTCTTCAACACCTTTCTGTCTCATGCTCTCCTCCTCCGACTCCAGCAGCACGTCTCCCATCCCAGTGTCTCTGGCCTCCTGGCTCCTCGCAGTCTCTCCTGGCTCACATGTGTGGGTGTCTGTCACCTTCAGCACACAGGGCCATCTGCAGGGTCGTTTTGTGTCAGATGGGCAGTGTCCCAACACCCAGGGGGAAGCACATCTCTCGTGGCGGCATGAACACAGGCACACCGTGAGCCACAGAGATGTCCTGGAAAGGTTTAAGGGAGATTTTTAAACTTTTCATAGAATTTCTATTTACTTCTGTCTTAAAAGTGATTTTAATTTTTCACTTTAAGTGTTTCTTTCTTTTCTTTTCTTTTTTTTTTAAACAAGCCTAATTCTTTTGCATCTTGAGCCCAGTATAAGTAGCTGCCATCACCGTCTTGTCTGCTAGCCCAGCACCTGGGCTTCCAGGGTTGGTCTCTGTGCTCTGCCTGGCTCCTGTTGCTGTGGCAGTGCGCTGGCCGTCTGGGCAGCCGTGTGGCTGCTGGGCTCAGGGCGCTGACCTTCCCTTGAGGGCAGCAGTGCGTTGGTGGGTCTGCTCTCTGCTTCGTGCATCAGGTGTCAGTTACTGGGTGCTGTGCTTGGTCCAGGGCTCCCTCTGCAGCTTTTTCTTGGCACGTCCAGAGACATTCCAGCCAGGCTGGCGAGCCTAGTGCTGTGCAGCTGTGTGAAGGCAGGAGTCATTTGCAGCCACCTCACAATGGGCTCGTGACTGAGGATGTCTTCCTGCTCCCACAGCATTGAAGGGCGCACGTGGGACTTCACAGACAGCAGTCCGTGGACCTGCCGTCTTGGAGTTCCTCTTTCAGAGTCTGATTTTAATGTTAGGGTACCTCTGGAAGTGGTCACCCAGTGACTTAATAGCGACTGGGACAGAGTGTCTTAACATTTTAAATATACAGACGAGAAAAAAAATGTCCAGCTTCTGTTTTGATGAACATAATTATAAACACATTAGATTATATTTGAAAAATAATCAACTTCCTAAAAACTCATTTCTGACAAGACCGTGACCCAGTTACACAGATGATTCTCAGTGCTGATTCTCGGGGGTTAAAGAAGAAAGGATCCATCTTCCATGCCTGTCCTAGAGGCTGTCTTTCTGAGACCTCTGGGAGGAGCACAGATACTCTGGCCCTCAGCAAGCCTTCTGGTTGAGATGGCCTCTGGCACAGCGATCTTGCCAGATGCCTTCCTGATATGGCTGAGCATCGTTCTGCAGCATTGGAACCCATGATAAGACTAAGATCTTATTTTATGCACAGTTTCCTTCTTCAGAGAGAAGCTGAATGTCAGACAAACCCATCAAAACACATTGGGCGTTTCCTCAAAGGCTCTAGTGAACTAGGACATAGAAGGAAGGGCACTGTCTTTGAATGAAATCCACTGCAGAAGTTGCACTGGTCATTAGTTGCCACCAGCAGCAGTTCGGCTCCCTCCTGCTGGAGGCAAGCCCAGGTGCTCCCCTGGCTCCCTTGGCTCGGTGGGACCCCCTTTCCACTTCACCAGTCTTGCTGCACAAGGACGAAGCTCCCTCTCTGTCAGCAGAGCCTGCCCAGCCTGCCATTAGCCAGCACGGATCCAGGGCCCTGCAGCCTGACGGCCTGGGGGCTGCGCACCTTCTCTTCTGCCTCCACGGTGTACTTTCGACATTGCTAATAGAGAGACCCTCTGGTTGCCTCGCCTTCCTTTTCTCTCCTTGATGAAGCAGATGCCCTCCACTCCTCACCTGTCTCCTGTCCCTGTGTGTCTTTCAGCATGGGCCAGCTTTTCCTGCAGTTGCGGGTGGACAGTTCTTTTGCTCCTGAGCAGATGCTCCTGTAGCTGTTGGCTCTTTTGGAGGGCCTTGGCAGGTGTCCCTTTGCCAGCTGGCCTGGTCCAGTGGTCAGCACTGGCACTGTTCCCCAGGTGGAGCCTCTTCTTTGGTCCCCTCTAAAACTGCCCATGCGTATTCATTGTAGAACTTGTGGAAAAGAAGTTTGAATTATCTTTGTGGTTTTTACATAAAATCCCAGCCAGAACCACAGTGTTGTCTTCAAGGGAGTTGAGGAGCAATCTGCGGTGCAGTGCTAAGGTGTCTGTTATTGGACGTTGATAGTTTCCCATCTTCTGCTCTCCACTGTGAACATGGAGCAGTGGAGACCGTCCTTGTAATTAGGCACTTGAGACTCATCACCTCAGGGGGCTGTGCTTGACAGGGTGGCCACTCCAAATAAATGAGCATGTGTGTGCCTGTATGTGTTCTTTCCCCAGCGGGCGACATCTGCTTTTGAGATGTCCCCTTTCAGCGTCCTGGAGGCACCTCCTTGATGCCCAGTGCTGCCCTCTGGTAGGGTGCCTTTCCCTCTGCCTCTGCTCTCTTTCCAGCCTCAGGACAACCCTGACTCTGCCACCCAGAGGACAGGGCCAGCTTGTGCCTCTCCACGCAACAGGCTTGCACACACGGGATCTCACCTTGCTTCAGTGGCTCTGCTTGTACTGAGAACTGCTTCTGTTCTTTTTTCTTTTTTTCTTTCTTTTTCTTTTTCTTGTTCTTTTTTTTTCCCCTTGGTACTCGGGATGGAACCCAGGTGCTCTTCCACTGCACCACACCCCAGCCCTTCTTATTTGTTTCATTTTGAGTTGCCTAGGCTGGCCTGAACTTGCGACCTCCCACTCAGCCTCTGGAGTGGTTGGGACCGCAGGTGCCTACACTGGGGTGCCTACACTGGGGTGCCTACACTGGGGACTTCTCATGTGTAGAGCCAGCTCCTTCTCCCGCAGTTCCCTGAAAGGGTCTCATTAACAGGGAGACTGGGACTCGGGGGAACCCACAGGAACCTTTGCTGCTGTGTAGCCACCACACGAGTTGTGGCAGGCCTCACAGGGCAGGTGGAGACTCTGCCAGCCACGCTGCCCACCCCATGTTGGTGGACTCCTGTTGTGCTTGTGAAGCCTTAACAAGGAGCTTGTTTGCCAGCTGAATTAGTTTCCACATCTTCTCCCTGGGGGGAAATGTACACAAGGTGTGAAAGACACAGTACCTGCACAGCTCGCTTTATTCCTTCCACGTGTGAAAGCACTTCAACACTTGATTCCTCACCCTGAGCCGACAGCCCTGCTCCTCACAGGCCACAGAGGCTCCTGGTGCGCACTCTGGAAGCTCTGACTTACAGAGCGTTACCAGAGGGCGCTGATCGCCCCTGATGTGCCTTAAGGTTTCTGGGCTCTAGCAGCTTTGGGGACCTCGGGTGCCACTCAGATCTTAGTGGCTCCTCCTGGCCAGCTGAGGCCTGTCGACCATCTGAAGACAGGCGCCCAGGTCCTTGTATTGGGGCTGTAAGGTTGGGGTTCACCATCCCGTCTGTCCTGTGAGGGGGAGAAGCACCAGCTCGTGGGGCTGCTCCTGGACTGAGGTCATGTTTCTCCTGCTCACCCTGGTGAGGTCGGCAGTGGGGCCCACCCTCTGTCCTGCCCTCTGCACTCATCTTCAGACAGAGGAGAGCTCTGAGGCCGAGCAGCACTGTCTGGGCGCACTCCCTACAGGTGGGGTTCTAGGAGGAAGTGCAGGCAGAGGACAGGCTGGCCACAGGAGCTGTGAGGGTGCTGTGTGTGGTCCCTGATGTCCCTGGGGTCTCCAGGAAGAATTTGACCATGGGTCTGTTCCTGTGGGCTGAACCCAGGAGCATTTGCCCAGGTCCTTCTTGTGTTTTGAGATAGGTCTCACTACACTGTCCAGACTGGCTTCTAACTTGCCGTCCTGCCTGCTCCATGCTCAGCTCACGTGTCCTACTCTAGGCACATAGTGGTATTTGGGGGTCCGTCACCTCTGTGGGGCCAAATCAGTGTCTGTGGAATAAGTGCTTTGTTTTCTCATGTTCCTGCCACTTCCTCTTCAGCTCCTCAGTGGGCCGCTGTGTGTGTGGTTTCGCTTTTCATGTGACCCATAGTGCCACACAGCTCCTTGGCGTGGACATGGAGGGAAAGCGTTTCTGTAATCAGTCTAAATGGGAATCTTCTCGAGACTCACTAGTGCTGCCATGACCCCACGGAGAGGCCAGGCCCAGGCCGTTCTGGCCCCATCCGAGTCAGCACTGGGCCCCACAGCCCTGACTTCTCCTCAGGGAAGATCCCAGAGCTGCAATGAGCACACTGGACCCACAGTTGCCCTGCAGGGAACCCGAGCTCAACACAGTGGCAAGCAGCAGCTCTCCTTGTTCCTCAGGCTACGTGGGTGGGGTGTGCTGCACCCAGGCCTACATCCTGGTAGCTCCACTGCCTACATCCTTCCAGGCGTCCTTCCCAGTGGTGAGCAGGAAGGCAGCGGGGCCATTTCCACCCCAGCTTGCACATCATTTCCCGCTGCCTGGGAAAGCCAGACACACACACCACCACCACCACCACCCCCGGCGCGTTCACAGAGCCTCCCCATTGGACTCCTCAGAGTCACTGCCACAAGGCTGGGCTCCCCTACTACCCCTGGTCCTTCTGGGGCCTGCAAGCCCTTTCTACCCTGGCCCTGTGGCTTGGCCATGGGCGTCCCCTCCCTCATGTGTTCTTTGCATTATCATCATTCTCCACCCACTCCAGTGAGCTCCACCAGAGCAAGCAGCACCCGCTTCACACACAGCTGGGTTCCATTATCCAGAGCTGCCACACTGGACCCTGGACCAGGTGTCCTTGCACACCTGGGTGAAGTGCCAGTGATGACATGAGCAAGGGAACCTCTCCCTGCCTTTACTTTATTGAGCAGAAAAGCAGGTGAAGACGCAGGTGCAGTAGGGGTGAACACACCTGTCTTCCCTGTGACTCGGGCAGGAGGGCCACAGCTTTAGCCCAGCCTGGCCGGCTGAGCGGGACTCTGGGATGTGGCTCAGGGTGGAAAGCTGGCCTCACGAGCGCCT
Source organism: Glaucomys volans (assembly GCA_020662805.1). Lineage (NCBI taxonomy): Eukaryota > Metazoa > Chordata > Mammalia > Rodentia > Sciuridae > Glaucomys > Glaucomys volans. The sequence continues at coordinate 362,814 of JAJEJO010005428.1, read as the reverse complement.
GAGGCTCAAGTGTCTGGTAGGTGCAGTTGCTCCAGCACCTGCAGCAGAGCACAAGTCTGCGTGAGGCGCTGCCCTGTTGCCCTGGCCTTCTCTTGCTTGACCCTGGTCGCAGCACACCAGCAGCACACACCAGCACAGGTGCTTTGCTGTGCACAGACGGAACCAAAGTTAGCTGTTGGGCTGTCCCCACCTGGATGTGGGTCTTGTACATATTTGTTTGGCTACTGCATCTGTCTTTGGTTACGGGACCTGAGCTTGCTAGGTATGGGTCATTATTTGTGTCTGCTCTTTGTCAGGTTACTTGTCCTGCTGCCGATTCTTGGATGACAATCAGATCGTCACCAGCTCTGGAGACACCACGTGGTAAGTAGCAGACTAGCGCTGGACATGGGGCACACACCTGTCATCCCAGAGACTCGTGATACGGATTAGCAAGGCCCTGTCTTAAAACAAGAAATAAAAAGTACTGGGCTATAGCTCAGTGGTAGAGCACCCCTGGGTTCAATACCCATCACCGAAGAATAAAGAAAATTTGCTGCCTGGCCAGAGCTGGCAGTATGGACTGAGGCCCCTCCTCTGTTCACTGGTAAGTCCACACATGCAGGAAGATGGTTCTTGGCATTCATCAGGCCATTTTTACCTGGAACTCAGTACAGGTAATTTCAGGCTGCAGGCATGCATGAAGGTGCCTGATTTTCTCTGCTCACTCTGTGTCTCTACCCCTGGCATCGTAAATTTTGTAGCCCATGGGGCAGGGGCTCTGGTGCCCTCTGAGGCTGTCTCCCTGCGGCATGAGCACAGTGCTAGACAGCAGAGTTGGGATGCGACTGAACAGTGTTGGCCAGCACTTCACGAGAGTCGCTTTAGCCTCTCCTAGTCCTCTGGTCTTTGGGGGCATTCGTGGGTGGCCAGGAGCTGCTGTCAGTCCGTGGCACAGATACCCAGCCACAAGATGAGGTTGGTCCATATCTGGTGAGGGGATGGGGTCTGTGGGACGTGGCTGGGAATTTGTAGGGTCAGAGTGTCCTGGGAGTGTAACCCATAGATCTACAGAAGCTCGTGGTCTAGACTTGATTCAGAAGGTGGTTTTTAATCTCTTGTCTCATCGCTTCCTTGAGGCTTCTGTGCTCCCTGCTCCCTCCCCGTCCCTCTGGCCTAGTAAGGATGCTGCATGTGGGACCTTGGGACAGACCTGCATCTCCAAGCTGGCCAGGCTCCCTGGGGCCAGTGCAAAGGGCACAGATCAGAGCTGTTGCTGTCTGTGGTTATAGCTGGGCAGCCCTGGCTATGGCCCCAGAGCCACTCCCCTGCAGGGCTATGGGCGCCTCACCATGGACAGCACCAGCATGTGCAGTACCAGCAGTAGCCACTGGGAGCCGACTGCTCTCCAGCAGCCCCACGTGGCCCCATTTTGAAAGGGCGCAGCCCTGTGCTGGTGTGGGCCACCCTTGGGCCCCGGTGCCCTGGGACCAGCCATGCCCTTGGGCTTTTGCTTTGCTGTTTCTCTCCCAAGTAAAGTCATATTCCATTGGGTATAGTGGTACACACCTGGAATCCCAGTGCCTTGAGGCAGGAGGATTGCAAATTCCTGGCCAATCTCAGTGACCGAGAGAGACTCTATCTTAACTCAGAAGGGACTGGGGACGTAGCTCAGGAGTGAGGCATGCCTGGGTTCAATCTGGTTCCACAGGGGAAAACTCATATTGCAAGGTGTAAATTTGTCTTGTGTACAAGCACTGAGGTTTCCTGTGGTCCTGGATGGTGGAAGGGTGGTGTATCGGGTGGCTGGTGGGACATGAGACTGACTTGTTTGTCCCTCCTTCAGTGCTCTTTGGGACATCGAGACCGGCCAGCAGACGACCACTTTTACTGGACACACTGGAGATGTCATGAGCCTGTCTCTCGCTCCTGACACCAGACTGTTTGTCTCTGGTGCTTGTGATGCTTCAGCCAAGCTCTGGGATGTCCGGGAGGGGATGTGCAGACAGACCTTCACAGGCCACGAGTCGGACATCAATGCCATTTGCGTGAGTCTGGCTGCCTTCGGACTAGGGCTTCTCTCTTCTTACAGATAGGACTGTGGAACCCCACGGAACACTGGCTGAGTGTGATCTGAACTTGGAGGCCAGCCGATGGCGTGCTGTGCCTTGCCAGATACCTGTGTCAGGTGCAGCCCCACCTGGGACACTATGGTGCAGGTGCCACAGCACACCTGCATCCTCTCCGGCACCCTCACTTCAGGGTTTTGGGCCTCTGGCCTCCCAGGGTGGCTTGGGGGGCATGTCTGCTGGGCTCGGGGGAGCTCTGCTCTTCCTCCACGTGGCCAGCCTAGGGCTGCCAGCTGCAGAGGAGCCGGCGCCCTTCCGTGACGTCCGAGCCCAGCCTTGCTGCACTTTCCTTCCAGGCGTGTCTTTGGTGGCCTCACTCCCAAGCAATCATTACCTGGGTTTCTTTTTGAGCATCTGCATGCATCTGAGCATCTGTCTTGATTGGCCTTCTCTTTCCAGTTCTTTCCAAACGGCAACGCGTTTGCCACCGGCTCGGATGATGCCACCTGCAGGCTGTTTGACCTCCGTGCAGACCAGGAGCTCATGACCTACTCCCATGACAACATCATATGTGGGATCACCTCTGTGTCCTTCTCCAAGAGCGGGCGCCTGCTGCTCGCCGGGTACGACGACTTCAACTGCAACGTCTGGGACGCGCTCAAAGCAGACAGGGCAGGTAGGTGGCCGCTGGGCCCCAGCTGAGTGTGCAGCCCAGAGGGAATGAGGCTGGTGGCAGGCGGGAGAGCACGCCCAGGTGGAGCACGGCAGAGGGGGAGGTGAGCACCCACGACAGTGTGTTGCTGGTCTGCACTCTGCGTCGTGTCACAACTGCTAAAGGGGTTTTTTACTGAACGGACACGTGGCCCTTAACTAGAAGGAGGCTAACACTTGGGATCTTCCGGCAAGTCTGTGTCTGGAAGCAGGGAAGCTTGACTGCAGGACTGCTTGCTCCTGTGCTCAGCTGGACACCACAGCTAATCCCTCAGCCCCTCTCAGAGGGGATGGGGGATCCTGGCTGGTGGGCGGGAGCATCACAGCCCTGTGAGTGAGCGCTGGCTGCGTCCATATTCTATGTGGTCAGCTGCTTTGAGATTAGGGTTTTGACTCTTTGCCTGGTTTTGTACTCTTTGATGACTGAGGCTTCTCACATGAGTGTGCCGGAGTCAGATCAGGTGGCCCTGGTTAGTGCAGTGGTCCCTTCCCCACCTCTGGAGCATGCTTGTGTTTCCTGCAAGTGGATCCACTCCTCTTGAGACAGGGCTTGCTGATTGCCACGCCCCTTTAACAAGGTTGGGGTTGGCCACACCCTTTGGTGTGATTTCCTTGTGGCCAGAACTCTCCCCTTGCTACCTGAGGTGTGATCATCCCCCATTTGTCCCAGCCTGACACTGGGTGAGCTACCTCGGGTGTGTGTGTGATTGTACCCTTGTGCTCCCAGGTGTCTTGGCTGGACACGACAACCGCGTCAGCTGCCTGGGGGTGACTGATGATGGCATGGCCGTGGCAACAGGGTCCTGGGACAGCTTCCTCAAGATCTGGAACTAACACCAGTAGGTAATAGAGCAGCCCACACACCCTTCCCCGATCAGAGCTGAACGTGTTTCTCCTAGGACCTGAGGTTGCTGTGTGGTTTCTAGAGTAATGTGGACGTGGCGTGGTCTTGGAGTCTAGTAAATTGACAGGATGGCCCCTTGGCTGTGGGTGCTGTGGGAGCAGTGGAGAGGGCAGCGGCACTGGTTGTAGGACAGAGCCCTGAGTCCCGTGTTTGTACGTTGACCCACACTCTGTTCACAGCAGCAGGTGGACGCCACGGAGACTGGAAGACCATTCCGACTTTGAAGCGCTGCAGTGATAGCATATCCTATCCAACCGTACTAACGTGGACACCCACACTCCCCTCAGAACTTAAAAGGGCAAGATCTTTCTCCTTCACCTATTGCTGAAACCAAGAGCACAATTCCCATTAAGAGAAGGTCTCTGTGCTGTAAACTAAAACAAATTGTGCATTCCTTCCGGGGCCATTGTCTTTGTTTTCTTTTTTGTCTTGGATGAGTTTTAAACAGGAAATACTACAATAAACATGTTAACCAGAAGGCCAACCTGAGTGTAATTGTGAGACAGACACGCCTTTCCTCTAGTTGACTGGAATTTTAGACCAGTGGTCCTGTTTTGTGGCATCCATGCAAAAGCAGTTAAGGACTCTGTTTCTCTTGTGATTGTTTCTGAATTTCGAGTCATGTCTGTAGCAGGGTTCTGGAAGCTTCCGCACTTCCTTTTTTAAACATCTTCCTCTGTGTTCAGAAGTTAAGCAAGACCACTGTCTGGGGCAGGCCTCTGATGCTGCTGGCGACACAGTGTAGCCGCTGGCTCATTCTCTTCTCGTCACAGATGACTGTGGACGAGGAGCGCTGAGAAGCAAGAGCGCGTGGTCAGAGTCCTGATCCAGCTCCCTCCTGACCCGTCCTCCTGCCCAGCTCCACCCAGCTGTCTCCACTCTCACACCTTGGGTTTCCTGTGAAGGGAAGTTTGTATTCCCCTAACACTACCCCGCCCCGCGTCAGGAACCTGTTCTCAAGAAAGATGCCTGTCCTGTGCTTGGATAGTCAGTCGGTTATTTGTGTATGAAACAATGTACAAATCAATGTTTTGAAAATAATGATCTCAGACTTTCTAAGTTGAATTTTAAACACTTTGATTGTTTGCCATGTTGGGTGGTTTACTCTTAGAATCGCATGCTGTAGAAATGCTCACTGCACATAGGACTCAGTCCTTAGGTGTTCTTTTCTTTTAAGAAATACCCTCTTAAAGCTGTAACCGTGGCGGCTCTGTCCACTTCCTGTCGCTACTCTGCACACATATCGGAAGCAGCAAGCGCTCACAGTCTGAGTAGCGGGATAAGTCACTGTTTTCTTTACTTCTTTAAAAAAAAAAAAATACAGTCCTGTTGCGAACGATTGCTGTTGGATTCTGAGGGAAGGGGTGGGGAGGGACAGAGCCCACCTGCCTCCTTGCTCCAGGACCGCCCCCCGCACCTGAGGCAGACCTCTGGTTCTCACCTCCAAGGCCCCTTCCTCGCCCACCGCCCCTCGTAGCTGCAGTAGAGGCTTCGCCACCCTGTCTTCTGCACCACCTGTGCGAAACTGCTGTGGCCTGCGGTGGGTGGGCCTGCAGAGAGCAGAGGCCCTCCTGCTCGCCGCCTCGCCTCTGCAGCGCGCTCTGCACCCTCCCCTTCTGTGTTTAAAGTTGGTGTCCTGCAAGGAGGCTGGATGCAAGGTAGATGCTCTGTTGAACTGTACTGTTATTTAAGACGTAATAAAGCAGTTTGACATGAGGGACTTTTCTCTGCTGGTTGTTTGCGGGACTTCAGTGTATGCAGTGGCCACCTGCCCTTGGTCGCCCCTGCTGCTGTGAGGCCTGACGGGCATGGTCCCCCCATGTCACGGAGGATCTGTGTCAGAACTCTGGTCCCTCAGAGATTTCCTGGGGAGCCCCGGTCTGGGGCCTGCAGAAGAGCCGGGTCCACCTGCCACCACCCAGGCCATCTGGGGTAGAACCCTGCGCAGGGCCCTGCCTTGCCATTCCCTCCTTGGAAGCCAAAAGCCCTGACTTCTGTTTGTGTGTCCTTGAGCTACCTGAGGCCACGTTACCCTCCTGGCTGGGTGACGTTGCCATCTCTCTGAGTGAGCACGCCACCCCAGAGCTTGGAAAGCTGTGCATGGCTCAGCACCCACCACCTCCAGCATCTCACGCCAGGGCTTTCTAGGCCTCGAGCACGGAGGTCCCGAAGGCAAGTGCGCCCATTTTACAGCTTGGACGCTGGCACTTTTTCATAAGCAAGTGAAGAATGTCCCTTTCCTCCACCCCGCACAACAGCAGAGGCTGGTCCTGAGACTGAGCAGGCCAGGTCCACTTTGTTGGATGAGGGCATCTGCCCCCTCCAGAAGTGGCTGTTGGGATGGACCCAGCAGGGCAGCCTGGTACGATTTCAGGCTGCCGAAGTGGGAGTGACTGGCAGGCTAAGCCTTGGGTTTCCTGGACTGGAGGGTGGAGTCCACAGGGGCAGGCCACTCCACCCACTCCACCCACTCTTTGGCTCTCTTGGGGAATTCCTATGTCCTACTGGGTCCAAGCCTGGCTCCCAGCAGGCAGACAGGTGGGACCTGGGCTTGTCCCCTTGACCCTTTACCTTACCCTCAGCCCAGAGGGACCAGGAGCTGATGGCCACTGTTCCATTTACTTAGCAATGTTACTGAAACAGGTGGGGATAAACCACAAGCATTTTCAGATGGTAGGCTCCAAAGATCCAGTTTGAACTGATGGTGTCCACCATTGACTGGTGGGACAGGAGCAGCATTACCACCTACAACCGGAGGGGTGTCCAGGAGGCACATCATTCCCCACAGCCTGCCCTATAGCCCCTGCTCTTCCCAGGTGCACTCTGCCAGGCTGTGGCCCTTCCCCTGAAGGGTGGCACGCCTGTCACAGGCACCCACACAGCTAAGTGGCCTCTTTGGCTCTGCTCCCAAATGGTCCTGTCCTCCAGCACTGACTGCACATGGCCTGTATGTCCATGTTCCCAGGATTCTGTGCTGCCCCACATGCAGCAGTGCTTGGCCGTCAGCAGGGACCCCAGGCAGCAGCAGGGCACTGCCCGTGGCCTATCTGGGTCACAGGGCTACATCTGGGGTTCAGGGGAGCTGCCACACACACCACCAGCATCACCCCTGGTCAGCTGGGTGAGCCTGGGTGCAGGGACAGGGACCTGAGGCTGAGAGGGGCCTGACCTGGCTCCACCTGGGTCCCCACCAAGCAGGTCATCCCACTTTTCGTAGTCTCCCAGTCTCACTGCTGCCCTGGTGCCCACTCCACCACCCTGGGCTCATGCCACCAGGGACCCTGCACCTGCTGTTCCCTCTACCTGAGGGACACTTGTCCATAAGCACTCCTGGGCAACACTGATTGCACACTCCGCGGCCCCTCTCCATCTGCCTGGCACACCTGTCTGCAGCGGCATGATGTGCCCAGCACACCCTCGCCAGCCCACGAAGGAGACTGACCCCTGTGGACGACACAGTTAGTGATGGACGGGATAGCTCCCTTCTCTCTTCCCAAGTCAGGGAAAGCTGGGCCTGTGCCGGAAGCCAGAGGCGGAGGGACAGACAAGATGACCTCAAAATAGCCAGTGGCCCTCACCCCCTGCCCACCTATCCCTAGGGCTGCTAGCCACTTTCCCTTTTGGATGCTGGGCAGCCTCTGCTCACCCCATTCACCCCGTGCAGCTGGGCCATCTGAAGCCAACTTCCTACCCAGAGCTGAAGGAGAACCCCCAAAGTACAGCCTGCGCCCAGCACTCCACCTGGCTCCTGAGAGCAAGAAGCACACCCCAACGACCGCCCACTTCTGGGTGCAAGCCACTGCTTCTCAAACCTGCCAGCCTCCTTGTTCAACCTTCAGAAGAGGCTGGGACCAGATTTGGGATTCTGAAGTGTAAACAGCATGGGGGCCATTTTTAAGAGAAAATACCAAACAACAAATACTGTAAGTAAGTAGCTCTGGGGCCAGAAAAAGAGCAAGGCTATACATCCCTGCTGCCACCCCTTCCTGCCCCCAGCACCGCCTTCCTGCCTCTGCCCCTACTTGGTTTATAATTAGATTGCTCACCTGGCTCCAGCCCCATGGGACTTTGACCCTGTTCCCGCCCTGGGCCCTCCCTCCCTTTTTGTACTGGTCCAAATGAAATGATTCTGAGAAATCTCTGGGTGCTTTCAGGACCCTCCCACCCTGGGCCTTGTTAGAGCAGGCTGTCCTGGGCCAGTGAGAGACCTTGGCCCCTGAATCTCCTGCCCCATGAGGCTGCACATTCAAGGTCACCAAAGTGAGCCACAACCTGCTTCCTCCTATGAAATGGGGACACCACTGCACACTGCTGGGCCAGGGTACCCAAGGGGTTCCCCTGGCCACCACTATGTACCTGTCCACTCCCTTTGGAGGTAGCACATGGGAAGGGTGCTGACTTCGGGCTAAGGATGTGAGCTGGGTGCCTCGGCAGGTGACTGCTGCCACTCTAGAAGATTCTCTGGAAGCATAGCCCATGCCTGGCATATAGCACTCAATCTAACACTGTGATTCCAATAATTCCATCTAGAAACAGCTCAAGCCTGCTGTGGGTGTGGCTGGTAGTCACTTTGGGGAAGCTGTTGAGTTTACAAAATAACCCATGAGGAAGTTGCAGAGCTTAAGAAATTCCCCCAATTCCCACCATGCCTGCCTGCTTTCCAGTCAACCTTGGGGCCTCCGTGCAGTGGTCCATGTACAGCAGTGTCCTTCTTCCCAGGAAGACACAAGTCCTGGGAGTCCCCCAACGGAGAGCAGCCTGAGGGTAGCAGGTATGGGGCGTGGGGAGGCCTGGAGACCCACAAGGCTGCTGGCAGAACCAGGCCAGGGTGCCATATCAGGGAACCCCATCTTGGGGAAGGAATGATCATGGGAACCCCAGACTGGTGCTTGGGGGGCCAGCCCGCTACAAAGCGCCCGGTGGTGCACTGCTCTGGTCAGCCTCCCACCAGAATCCAGGAGCCCAGGACAGAACCTGGCGCATTGCTGGGACATCTGAGGCTGGGGGGCGGGGTCGGTAAGGTGGACGCAAACCCCTGTACTGGGGGCCACAGTTCCGCCTGAAGCTAGAGTGGCTCTGGTGGCCCTGGCCCTTTCTCACGTCCCCTGCTCTGGGGCTGAGAGTGTGGCACGACGCTGTTCTGGGGACACCCAGACGCCCCAGATCGAGGCCAGTGTGCGTGAGCTTGCGGTGAGCCTGAAGCCCAGGTGGCCGAGGGGTGGGAGCGCAGGTGACATGGGCAGGGCCACCTCTCAATGAGCCTGGCGGCCCTGGGGAAACGCAGCGCGCTATCCCGGCCACTTCGCAAGTTCTGGTTCCCGCAGGCGGCCAGGTCCACCTCGGGTCACACTCCGGTCACTAAGGACTCCCGCGGTCCCCTCACCCGAGGCCAGCCCGCGCTCGGTCCGCTCGCCCTGACCCACGTGGTCCACCAGGCGTCGCCCACCCCGGGGTGCGGCAGGCAGGGTGAGGGGCAGGCTGCCGAGGAGGAGGCCGAGGGCCGTGGCCGCGGGCGGGTGCGTGGGGAGGTCCGGGGTCCGAGGTCCGGCCCGGCGCCCCGGCTGCTGGGAGCGCCCGTGGCCCTCTCCCCGGACCCCCTCGCGCCTCGCGCCTCGCCCCTCGCCCCTCGCCCCTCGCCCCTCTACCCCTCGCCCCTCGCCCCTCGCCCCCTCCCTTCTGCCCCGCCCCGACCACGCGCAGGGCGGGAGCTCCGGGGCGGTGGCGTGCGCGTGCGTGGCGGCGTGCGCGTGCGTGGCGGCCGCGCCTGCGCACTGGGCGGCGGCGCAGTGCTGCTCCGCGGCGCCGGCGCCGGTCCGTGCGGCCATGGGGCGGCGGGCGACGGGGACGCCGAGAGCCAGGTAGCGGCGGGGCGGCGGGTCCGCGGGCTCGGCCCGGCATGTAGACGCCCCGCGGGCGCGCGGCCGCGGACGGTGAGTGCGCGGGGCCCGCCGAGGCCGCGCTGGCGCGGGCGTCGGAGCCCGGAACGCCGGCCCTGCCCACCTGCCCGCGGCTGCCGCCGCAGGCGCTGGCCCTCCGCCTGCGTCCGAGCGCGGCGCCGCTCGGGTTCGTGGCGGGCACGGGCAGGGCCCCCGGCGGGGTCGCGCCGGGGCTCAGGCCTAGGAGACGGCGTGGAGGGTCTGGGGTCGGGCCGTGCACCGGGCCGGGTGGGGGCCATCCTCGGGAGGCCGCTGGCCGACCTCGCGCCCTGGGCTGCGGAGGCTGGATGGCTGCTCGGTGGGCGGCGGCGCTGACCTGCCCCGCGGGGCTTGGGGCGGTGCCCGCGGGTGGCAGGGCCTCGGCTTGTGGCGGCGCGGGCGGACCGACCGGAGGACCGCGGGGAGCCGAGGGTCCCGGGGCAGCAGCGCGCGGGCTCGCCGGTCACATGCTTGCTCGGTACCCAGTCCTCTCCCGAGAACTCGAAAGTTCCCAGAGTCCACGGAGAAACTTCTCCGGGGGCCGCCAGTTCGGCCCCGCTCCCGCCCTCACTTTCTGGTCCTGGGGGTCGATTGGGGGGCGCTGTACCACTGAGCTGCCTCCCAGCCCTTCTTATTTTTTGAGACAGGACTCACTAAATTGCCTAGGCTGGCCTCACACTGGCCATCTTCCTGCCTCAGCCTCCCGAACCCGCGGGAGTCGCAGGGATTCCAGCCCACCGCTCCGGCTCCCTTTTTTCTCTCAATTGTGTGAACAAGGCGTGCCCAGCAGTTTGATGGCCTGGCAATCTCCGTCCTTGGCCAAGGACCCGCCTTCTTCCCTTCCTTTCTCCATAAGCAGAGGGATTCCTTTCGCTTTGATTTTTAATAAGTTATTTTTCCTTTCTTGTTTTGGAACGCACTCCGATTTAGCTCAAAACTTACTCGTTCTCCTTGGCTTTGAGGGGAGTGCTTTGCAAGCTGTATGCGATTGTGCCGGTGGCCCTGGTGGCACTGCCAGCCTCCCCAGCCTGTCGCTGGCATGCTTACCTTATTAAGTTATTTTACCGTCTTGCTGGAGGACACACTTCAAGGTTTCCTCTTTCCCCTAAAGGCCCTCCTCCGAGCCTCTGGAGACTGCTGTGCGCATGACCCTGCCTCGGCAGTCGCCCCTCACTGAGGCTTGTGTAGCCCCTCCTGCTCAACAGGTGCCAGCGCACCGTCTGACACAGGAGCGTCGTTCTGAGGTGGCCCCTCTAGATGTTCCTTGTGTTTCTTCTTCGTGGGTTTGTGCTGCTAAAGCAGTTGGCAGGGCTGCTGTTTGTGTGAGGTTTGCTTGTGGTGCCCAGGCTGTCCTTGAACTTGGGATCCTCCTGCCTCCACCTCCTCCTGAGTCTCTGGATCATTGGTGTGTGTCACTGTCCCCAGCCAGAATGTTTGCTTAAGGGACAGGGATGGACTCAATCTTCATTGCCTCAGATCTGTAGATGGGGTAGTATAGCAGCAGAAGGCCCCACACCTCTAGTAGGAACTTTGAGGTGACAGGAGGATATGCTTGTGGCTGTGAGTCCTCCTCCAGCAGCCCCACTTTCTAACTCCATCTAGTGGCCGTGTCACTTGGCAACCCCAGGACTCCATGCTCTTGTTTGTGCTGGTGACTTTTCTCCTGGCCCTCTGCTGGCATGCTCTGGGTCACTGTATGGGAACAGGTAAATTAATAAAAATAAGAGTTTCAGTTCTTCGGACAGATGGTGACAATGCACAATGTGCAGGAGTGTGAGGGTGCCACACACTGAGTGGGAGTGTCACTTGACTTCCCATTGGGAACCACAGGTCTCAGATTTTCCTGGCCACCCAAGGACACAGAACCACCTTTCTGGAAAGCTGCCTTCCAGCTGCTGTCTAAGCTCGAAAGGCCCCAGGCTGGGCAGGTGGCCTTGTTCCCATTAGCAGTGTGGTGCACATCCACCCCATCTCTGACAGCCTGACTTCCTTTGCTGGGGGAGTTAGCATTGACTGAGGAGCCTCTCCCACCTCCGTCTCTGGACACATTCTCCTTTTACATCTGTTGGCTCAGCAGACACGGCCAGGTGCTCACATTCTTGTGCATCCTGTTGATGTGTGTGGCTTTCTTAAGTACTGGGATTGAACCCAGGTGTGCTCTACCACGGAGTCACGTCCCCAGCTCTTTATTTTACTTTGAGACAGGGTCTTGCTAAGTTGCTGAGACGGCTTTGAACTAGCAATCCTCCTGCCTCAGCCACCCAAGCCACTGGGATTATAGCGGTGTGTCATCACGCCTGGTGCTCTTTTTATTTTTCATTTTGAGACAAGGTCTCACTAAGTTGCTAAAGCTGGCCTTGAACTTGCCGTGCTCCTGCCTCAACCTTCTGAGTTGCTGGGATTACAGGCTTGTGCCACAGTTCTTTATTTTAAAAAAACTTCCCCTGATTTTATTGAGGCATTATGATTATATGTGATGGAGATCCTTGTGACACATTGGTGCCTGCAGGTGGGATACCCAGTATGTATGAGTCCTTCAGGAATGCTTTGTGATCATGCTTTCGTGTATGTCCCAGGGAAACTTCCTGATGCAGAAGTTGCTTTTGGATTTGTGTGCTCTGAGGAATTAGAACACACTTGGGTGAAGTCAGAATCATGTCCTTTTAAATTGGTTAACAGGCCTGGCGTGGTGGCGCACGCCTGTAATCTCAGCACTTGGGAGTCTGAGGCAGGAGGATCGCAAGTTCAGAGCCAGCCTCAGCAACTTAGCAAGGCCCTAAGCAACTCAGTGAGACCCTGAATAAAACACAAAATAGGGCTGGGGGTGTGGCTCAGTGGTCGAGTGCCCCTGGGTTCAATTCCCAGTACCAAAAAAATAAAATGGTTAACGGTGCTTATGCTGGGGATGTGGCTTAGTGGCAGAGGGCCTGCCTGGCGTGCACAAGGCCCTGGGTTCCATCTAAAAAGAACATAAGGTCAGCATGCCAACCAACTTGAAGTGAATGTGAATCTCGGTTCACAGTTATCAAAAAATACAATGTAGACATAACTTAAAATTTTAAAGCTAGTTTTAGTACTTAATATGATTATGAATTCGTTTACACTTTAGTCATCAAATTGGTCTTTGCAAGTAAATATTATAGAGCTTCTGGATAATGAATCAGTACTGACAGATGAGCAGCCGGGCCTTGCTGGGTTTTCCTCTTGGTCTGTTAGCATTAGATCAGAACCTCCATCCACTCAGTGGGACACCATGCCCTTGCAGAAAAGTCTCCCTGAAGCACCAAGGGCAGGGTTCAGAGAACTTCGCAGGAGTGGAGCTCGGGGAGGGTCCTGCAGGGTGGTGCCAGGGATGGTGGGGAGGCTCTGGCACCCCTTCTCCACAGCCCATCTGTGTGTCTCTTCATCTGCATTCTTGGTGATATCCTGTGTAATAAATCAGCGGATATTTCTCTGAGTTCTGTGATCCCTTTGAACAAGGAGGGGGCTGTGGCTGGTGGCCTGTCAGTCAGAAGTACAGGTTACGGTCTGGTTTTCTTTCTTTTGGAGTGGTGGAGTTCTCCCACCCTTCACGGAGTGTAGCCAGACTTGGGAGTATGCAGTGCTGCTGGCCACAGGGCACCCCGGTGACCCTGCTGTGGTTCCTAGCGCCTGAGCCAGCCTTCCTGGGAGGCACACTCCTCAGCTGCGGTCCTCTAGTTTGGTTTGACCAGAGCTTGTGACCCATTGCCTGCGATCGCCCTGTGCTGTCACCACATCCTGCTGGACACAGGCGTGTGGTAGAGACCTTCTGGCTTAGAAGGAAGTGCTCCAGAGGTCCAGTTGGAGTCTGTGTGGCCACTTCCCCAGGATCTTCAGCAGGCTCCAGCCCTGTGCCCCTCTGTTGGGTCATCTTGTCCAGTGTCCACCGTCCACCAGGGGTCATCTTGGGCCTGGCAGCCTCTGGCCAGGTGGCAGCTCTTCCAGCTCTCAGCGGGGCAAGTGCCTCAGCCCAGCCGTGCCCCAGTCAGGGTTTCTGCTGCCATTGGTTCCCTGGACTTCAGCTGTTGGCTGGCTCCTTGCTCCCGCTGCTCTGACCCAGCTTGTGCCCAGGGCAGTGGTGCTCCTGAGTGATGGTCACGCCCCCGATTGGTGTTGTGAGACCCTTTGTCTTAGGGCAGCTTTCATAGCTCTCCCATGACCGCAGGGTTGAGGGGTCCTGGAAGCCGCCTCCTGCCTCGTTCTGGCCCCAGGATGGGAGGCCATGCCTTTGCAGGAGGCCAGCACCCTGTCGAATGGAGAAGAGCCTTACGAACCAAGGATGGGCTCAGTGGTGGAGCGCTTGCCTGGCATGTGCGAGGCCCTGGCTTCAATTCTCAGCACCGCATGTAAATAAATGAATAAAATAAAGGTCTATCAACATCTTTAAAAAAATACTAGAAAACGTATGTGACCTCCAGGCCGTTTGATTCCTTGAGGAAGCAGGTGGTGACGGCACTGAAAACTCCGGTTCTTTTAGGTTCTGTGACTGGAGTCAGCCTGGCTTGCTCTGCGCGTGCACTCTGCTGCTGAGCCGCAGCTGCCCAGCCTGCTTGGGGACGTTGCCCTTGCACCACGGTCCTCCTCCCTCTGGCATCACTGGGTCCTTCTTCCTTGTCCAGCAGGTGCACTTTATGCTCATTTTCTTCACAGCATGTTTTCTCGGGTGATTTTGAATTGTCTTTTGGTGCCTGTTTGTATGTGATTGGTGGCTTGAAGAGCACTGTTTGGGGTCCCTTGAAAGACATTTTGGGGCCAGTCACAGTGACACGCATCTGTAACCCCAGCTCCTCAGGATCACAAGGTCACAGGTCGAGGGCAGCCTGAGCAACTTAACGGGACCCTGTCTCAGAATCTGAAGGGCTGCGGTGTGGCGCTGTGGGAGAGCACCCTGGGGCCCACGCCCAGGGTGAGTGTGACTTGTGAAGCCTCCGAATAAGCGAAAACCCACAGCCACAGGGGACATGGGCACAGGTGGGGGCCACGCTGGCAGTGGGTTGGTGCTGCCATCCTTGTATTTGCCTTGGCTTCTGTGACTGGAGATAAAAATCCGTGCAGGAAGAAGGACACGGGTCTTGGAGCATGAGCCACCAGGCTTTGTGCCCACGAGGGCTGGCAGGAGTCATGCCAGGGGGCTGAGCCTGGACGTTGGTGCCACAGGGAGAGGGGCATACCTCCTCTTAGGCAGCTTTCTCCCTGCTTGACCAAGCGTCCTGACAAGAATGGTCAACAACAGAGGTTCTCTTGGGGCTCTGGGTTCAGAGGTCTCAGGATGTTGGTGGCTGACTCCAGGCTCTGGGCCCGAGGTGAGGCAGAACATCATGGTGGGAGGGTAGAGGGGAAAAGCAGCTCAGGTCATGGATCAAGGAATCAGAGCGTGGCTCACCAGGAACAAACTGCACCCCAGAGCCCCGCCCCTGTGACCGGGGCCTCCAGCCAGGCCCACCTGCCTGTGATCACCACTCAGGCAGTCCTTGGCGCCGTCCAGCTGTCTTCATCTAATCATTTCGCAGTGAGTGTTCTTGCCTCGGCCCACAGGTGAGCTTAGGCAGGCACCGCATCTCCAAGCCGTAACGCCCCTGTCCCTTACTGACCTGTCCTCGTGCTCTGCTCAGCTCCCTTGACGTCAGTGTTCCGCCCTTGCCCCTCAGTCTCCATCCAGAGCCTTCCTGCCTTCTCTAAACTGACGTCTCAGTTCTGTGCTTTCCTCTGTGTCACTCCCCTCAGCAGCCAAGGGGCGAGCAGCTCCTCACTGGAGAGCTATCTGGGCCACGGCTGACAGTGCTGGCCAAGCAGAGGGAGCTGGGTCCTCCATTCTGCCGCCTGCCTCCCTCCCCGCCCTAGAAAGGAAGTGAGAGACAGTTGGGTTGGAAAGTGCTTCTCCAAATTCCCCAGTTGTGTTCACATAGACTCGTGGGGGGCAGGCTGCTGGAGTTCATGGCCGCAGTTCAGGGAAGACCCCGAGTGGAAGAGTAGGCCAGGACAGGTGGTATATGATTGGTGGGCTCCAAGGAGCTGGCGTCTGAGTGGACCTCAGCTGAGGGGTGGGCTCCAGGTTGGGCTCAGCACCATAGAGCTTGCCGCATGCTGGTCTTGGTCTGGTTGGATTGTGCGGTAGGTGTGTCTGGCATTTTGCCACACTGCCCACTGTCTTCCAGACGGGCGGTGTGCCGTTTCATGCCACCAGCAGCTTGGGAAGGTGCAGCCCCTGCCCTGCCGCCTGGGTTCCGCTGCCAGCCTCCGGTGTTGCTGTGCCTGATCTTCCAGGGGATGTGCCTCTTCAGATCTTTTGCTCATGTTTCTTGGGTGTTTGTTTAAAGAATTTTGGAAATGCTTTATGTATAGTAGGTACGAGTTCTCTGTCCAGATATGTTTAGCAAACACTTTGTCAGTCTGTGTCTTGTATTTTTTTTTTCTTTTGGAGACGCTGTGGATTGGGCCTGGCATCTGTGTGCACAGGTCCCTGATGTCAGGCCCACACGGTCCCCGGAGTATACTCTGTGGGGCGTGTTTCTGGGCTCACCACCACTTTCTGGCCTGAGCTCTGCCGTGGTGCCAGCCCTCCCGTGTCTGGCTTCTGTGGCTGCCCAGCAAGGCACCAAGCCAGGTGGCAGTGGACTTCCAACTTTGTTCTTGTTCTGAGTTGTTTTGAGGTCTTCTGGCCTCTCGCCTTCCCTGTGGATTGTAGTCTCTGCTTGTCACAGCATGTGGAGAGCTCTGCTTGGGTTTCTGGGGCTCTGTCGGTGAACAGACTCTTGGGAGTCCGTAGGTGAACGTTGAGTGGTCTCTGCCCTGCAGGCGTGGGCTGCTACTGGCCATCCCTCCGTTTCCGCCAGCTGTGCCCAGAGCCTCGCTGCCTCTGTTGTGCCTGGTGTTCACCTGCTGTGGTCAGCGATGTCGGGACCCCAGACACTGCTGCTCCGCGCTGTGTCAGGCCCTCCCGGTGTGCCTGTTGGATTTGCCTCCTGAGGACTTGCAGGCAGACTCCCTTGTTCAGTGTGGCCTCTGACCTGGTAGGGGCTGCCCCCTGCCCTCCCTCATCGCTCTGCTTGCCTTGCTGTGCTGGCTGTGGCCTCCAGCACACATCGAGTCCAGTGGACGTGTCTTTGTAGGTCTGGTTTTTACTGAGTCTTTTACGTATTCACATTGAACCTTGGTCTCTCAGGACACTGACCACGAGGGCAGTGCTCTCTGGGCCCTAGCTAACCCTCAGACTCATCTGCTCACAGGGTGCCCTCACCCTGGTGCTCTGGAGAAGGCAGGACACAGGAACTGGCTTTTTTGAAGGACCTCCGGTGATTGTAAAATGTACCCAGAACAAGAGCCCAGCAGTTGAGGACACAGAGACCCCTCACCTCTGACCCTAGCATTGCCCCTTGCCAGTGCCCCCGGTGTCTCAGTGGCTCCGACTGCTCTAACGAAGCAGGACAGCCTATGAGGGTGAGGGCTGGGGCTCCCATAGGCACGCTGCCTGGTCAGGCCACCTCTGGGGCATTTCCCTTGATACCTGCCGAGGCCCCATCCCAAATACAGCCCCACTGGGCTGGGACGGGGTCAGGTCTGTCCTGCCCAGTGCCACGCCTGCTGCTTCCTGGCTCGCTGAGTAGGGAGAAGAGAGTCATCCCTCTCATTGTCCCTGGTTGGAACTGTGGTATATGATCATTTGGTTTCTCTCCAGCCCCTGCTTTTTCTTTTCTGTTCTTTTCCTGGGGATTGTCTCAGGGTGCTGTACCACTGCGCCGCACCCTGCCCCTCTTTTATCTCCAGCAGGGTCTTGCTGAGTTGGCCAGGCTGGCCTGGAGCCTGCGCCCTCCTGCCCCAGTTGGCAGGGTGACAGGCTCTTTCACTCTCACCTCCTGGGCTTTCCTCTCTCTGTGTTGGCCTGAGACAGAGGCAGCTCGCTGCTTCTCAGTCAGCAGTTCTAGTCCTTGGGCTGTGTTTGCCTCCTCTCTTCCTCCAGTGGTGCACCTGTGAGTTCTGACTTGTCCTTGACCCCTGAGCTGGTTGGGGGAAAGTTCCAGAACTCCCGAGTGCGAGGTTGCTGGCCTTTGTTCCTGGCCTGTCTGCTGTGGTCCAGGGTGTGGCGCTCTGCCCTCACCACTCTCTGGAGTCAGGGCTCCTCTGTGGCTCTGGTGCTTGGCGGGTTTGCAGCCTCTTGGAGGTTCAGCACCCTGGGATGGGTCTCATGCCTGGAACCCCTGCAGCCCTCCTGGGCTTGGAGGTCCTGGGCGTTGGAGGTCCTGGGCGTTGCACGTTGGGCTTTTCCTCTCCACCTGGTTTGCTGTGTAGTCCAGTGTGTGACTTTCCATTTCAGGCATTCCCCTTGGCTGTGGGGCTGCCCCTGGCCTGGCTTGTGATGGAGATGCCCCCTCACTCTGTAATGGCTCCCTCTGGGTCATTTTTTTCTTTTAGCTTGCTAGTTTCATTCACACCCACAGGTCAGATCCTGAGTTCTTGAACATTTCTGGGGTGGATGCAGCCTGTTTCCAAAATACCTTGGTGCATTGGCTTTGGATGCTCACTACCTCAGAAGGAGCATGGGGGCAGAGCAGCACAGGAGGCACAGAGGCTGCTCCACCCAGCACCATGGCGGGCGGGGGGAGAGTGTGTGTGGCCAGGAGACTTCACACACACTGACTCCCTTTATTTTATTGAATCAAGGCGTCTTTTTTTGTGGCAGAAGTTCTCATTTATCAACTATGGAAATGGAACCAGAAAAAATGAATGTGAGTAAGGAGCTGAGCCCAGACGCAGCCTCGTACTGCTGCTCGGCATGTCACGGGGGCGACACCTGGAGCTACAGCCGCCCCGTTCGGGGCCGCGCCAAGTCTCGAAGCCTATCGGCCTCACCTGCCCTGGGCAGCACCAAGGAGTCCAGGTAGGACCGGGCAGGTGCTGCAGTGTGTCCACACCTGCTACAGATTGGGGCTGGGCTTTGCCAACTGGAGCTGCAGAGCAGTGTGTCCCATGTGACGAGGGCCATGCACCAGGCTGGCCGTGCGTCTTCCTGCACTAGCAGGCCCGTGCTGACCTGGTGCTTGGGGTGGCGGAGTCCTGCTCAGTACGGGGAGGAAGACGGCGGGCTCATGTCAGGTGAGGGTGTGGGGCCCTTCCTGTGGCTGCCCTGGCCCAGCGTCACTCTGAGGCAGCCCTTGGGACCTTGGGAAGGGGGATGGGAAGCACAGGGTTCCAGTGGCCCCTGGCGTGTGGCTCTTGTTTCTGGGGCCTACCCATGGTGCCTTTCATGTCGAAGCTTACTAGGGGCCAGCGTGGCCTCCGCAGCACTGGCCATGCTGCGTGGACGGGGCGCAGTGAGGTGCGGCTTTGCACACGCGGTCTCCTGGATCGCAGGTCACAGGCAGGAGGCCTGGGCACCGCTGCCTTGGGTGACCTTCAGTGATGAAATCACCCGACGTAGATGTCACACCCACCCCACTGACGTGGCGAGCTTTGGTTTCTATGTGTCTGTGTTAAATGCTTAAATAAAAGCAGCATCTTGGGTTGGGGACCAGAAGAAGTTGGTCGCTTAGGCGTTTTGAGGTGTCGCTGAGCAAAGCCGTGTACCTCGCAGAGTCTGCTTGAGGAAGGCGTCCTGTCTGCTGGTGGCCGGGTGTGGAGGAGAGTGGCCAGGGCACGTCCAGTGGGCGCCCCGGGCTGTGGGCGCCCAGCTGTAGCACAGGCGCTTCCGCGTGCGCCTCTGGGCCTGGGCCGCTGGGCGAGCGCGCGCCTGTGGTGCAGCTCAGGACGGCTGGGCCTCACTGCGCTGTGGCACTCCGGCCTTGTGTTCCATGGAGAGTGAGGGTCGGGCAGCCTCTGCAGTGGACAGCATGCCTTCTAGGCTGAGGTGGGAGAAGGGCGCATGCGTGCCACTGTCCTGAGGAGCAGAGAGGGACAGCAAGTGCCCACCCAGCCACACCCTGTCTCCACAGGCCGTGGACCATCTTCCAGCAACCTGTGGTCTTTCCAAAGGGCGTTCTTCCTGTGGAGAGTCCGTGATTGTTGGAAGACGTAGTAAATGGACTTGGCGCAGGCCTAGTCCAGAAAGGCCCTGGCACCCAGTGACCCTCTCTGGGGTCAGCAGCATCGTAGGCCTGGCCCGACTCACGGCCCACAGGCTGTGCATCGCTCAGGGGCAGGAGAGTCTCTTATCTGCATCAGGACTGGGCGGTTTTGTAGAGTCACAAGATGGCAGCGGGAGAGGAGAGCCAGCTTGCAGTCCTGGTTCTCTGGCTTGATGACGGTCGCTTTGGCACATGAGGGGACTGTGAGGCCTGGAGGCCAGGGAGGGAGCCTCCTGAGGAGGGCGGTCATCGTGCTGCCTGGCCATTGCGGGTGGGCGGGGTAGCCCGGGTGTGGCCCCTTGGCGGCGGGCTGCAGCAGGCCCTTTGTCAGGGTGCTCGGCTGGCCGCACAGAAGCTGGGCTGCTGAGCTCCTGCCCTGCAGGGAGGCGGGTGTCCAGACTGCGCGCTGCCCTGAGTTCAGTCTGGCGGGCCCTCCAGGCTGCGCTCGCTTGTCCTCAGGACGGGACTCTCAGCTCCGGCGTGGCGCCCTGGGCCAGGACAGGACCTCTGGGGCTGCACTGGATGCTGGAGTGACACGGTTGGGACCCACGTCACGTGTGTTCTGAGTCTGATGTAACTGCATGTTGCCACCTGCGTACTCCGCTCTGACGGCAGCCCTCTGTGTGCCCTGCAGGAGGACGCGCTCTCTCCATGGGCCGTGCCCAGTGACCACGTTTGGACCAAAGGCCTGTGTGCTGCAGAACCCCCAGACCATCATGTGAGTGTGCGGGGCTGGGGTGGGTGCGGTCCTTGGGAGCTTGTTGAGGAGCATTGTGCAGATCCTGAGCTCAGGGAGAAGGCCAGGCCCAGGTCCTGCCAGAAGCCATCAGGCATCTTCCCCCCGGGCCCCATGGAGTTCTGGGCCCCAGCGTGCACTGTCCTCCAGCGGCTTCAGGAAGTGGAGTGGGACGAGCTGGGGACTGCCCAGCCTGTGGGCTCTGGGCCTGTGCCTGCAAGGGCTGAACCCAGGATGCTCTGCCACCAAGCTGCATCCCCAGCCCCCTTTTCTTTTCTTTTTTTAAGTGTTATTTTATTTTATACACTTATTTATTTTTATGTGGTGCTGAGAATCGAACCCAGTGCCTCACACATGCTAGGCAAGCGCTCTACCACTGAGCCAAAACCCCAGCCCCCCCTTTTATTTTCTATCTTGAGATGGTCTCCCTAAGTTGCGTAGGACCTCACTGAGTTGCTGAGGCTGACCTCAAGCTTGGATCCTCCTGCCTCAGCCTCCCAAGTTGGGTTGAGTGGCATTAAAGTGAGATGCTTGGAGTTGCTCTGATTCCAGCAGTGAGAGTTCTGGGGATGGGTGCATCCATTCCAGCACTGGTTTCTCCTTCAGTCATTCTGAAAGTACGAAAGTGTGGATTGGCTTTTCTCCAATCAGCTTTAGCTGTTTGAAGGACACCTTGCCCCTTTCTTTCCTGGTGCTGGGGTCCAAGCCTGGGGGCTCAACATGCCAGGCACGTGTTCTAGTCACAGAGCCACACCCAGCCCAGGTGACCCCTTCCCGCGGGCTGTACTGTGCAGGCTTCACTGCTGCCCCTTGGTGTCCTGCAAGAAGCAGTGCTTGAGATCGTGCAGTTGGTGTCCCTCCACTCCTAGCTGACCACAGTGCTGGCAGTCCAGCTTCTGCTCAGTGGTGGATGGTCCAGAGGACTGAGACTTGGTTGGTGTGTTCTGCATGGTGGTTTGGCTGTGGCTTATGGTTCGGGGGAGGAAAGTACTAAAATACTCTGACATTAGTGCTTCATGCTTGAAATTCAGATTTCCTTGGGGTTCTAGCTCCACTGTCCTGCCTTGCACCCTTCACCATGGAACTCTTTGTCCTCTGTGCTTCTGGGGTTGTGAATCCCCCGACTCAGGTCTCCATCCTGCCAGGGCTGGGTCCCGTGCAGTGCTGTGAGCTTGGGTGTGGTTCTGTGAGGGGGTGGTGGTGTGTCTGAGGGTGCTACTGTGCTTGGAGGTTGAAAGATGGGCTTGAGTGCGGAAGATGGAAGGTTGCTGGCTTACTTTCTTCAAGGCACTGTGTGCAAGGGGAGGGATTGGGTGGCTCTGGTGTCCCTGGTGCTGCAGCACCCCCTGTGTTGGACACCTGGCCCACCTCCTAGAAGTCCACCTTGGGCCAGCAGCAGTGTCAGCTCCAGGTTGTTGGAGGAACCCCTTTGCGGGCTGGAGCAGCCCGGTGGTGCGGACCAGCGAGGGTGCGCCGTGCCCTGCCCGTGTGGAAGGCTGCCTTGGGCCCTGGAGCTCTGGTGCTGGGGGTTCCAGGAGCTGCCGCCTGTGCAGTCTGCACTGGGAAGGTGGGTTCTGAGCCCAGGTTTGCTCCCCAGTCCATGTGCTCAGCAGTTAGGCCTGCTCCCTTTCCCGAGTGGACTCTGAACTGTCACCGTGGCCTTGTACTCTGTCCTCTGCCCAGCCCGCCCAGGCTTCCAGAGCCACAGTTGCTCCACAGCTCTGCTGGTAGTGCACCTGCCTGTCCCTTCTGCGTGACCAGGGCTCTGCTTGCCCTGCCTGGCTGCCTGTGGCCCTCCTGGCACACCCATCGCTGGCTGATCCTTAGTGCAGCCCTGAGGAGGACTGGCCAGTGCCCAGCCTCCACTACCCAGCAGTCACTGGGACCAAGGTACACATTTACCTGTGGCTCAGGAGCCCAGCACTCGAGCACACTTCCCAGCCTGGGGTTCAGGATGGCCCCTGGGCATTTCCCAAGGTCAGGCATTTCCCAAGGTCAGGCATCCCCAAGCAGGGGGGCTGGTGGGGTGGAGGTGAGCTCCAGGGCCAGCATCTTTGCTGCCCACTAGAACGCCATCGTGTCCTTAGGCTCTGGCCTCTGGGGGCGGGCTCCATGGCCCCTCCTGTCTGCACGCCTTCCTGGGCCCCGCCAGGTGCAGGGGTCAATGCTGAGGAGCACTCCCTCCCACCTGGTATGACTGCGTAGGAAAGGAGAGTGGCTGCTGTCACAGGTGGGAGGAGCCTGTGGCTCCACACCACACCCACAGCCTATGGGCCTGGAAGGGTCAGCACCCCACTTTGCAGATGACCCATCAGGAAGTTGAGGAACTGGTTTGTGGTCATGCGGAGGACTTGGCACCCAGGCCATGTAGGATGACACTGCTGGTCATGACACTGGGGCAGCTGCAGCAAGAGCAGCTGGGCAGCCACGTGCAGGGTGGGGTTCTTGCCACCTGACAGGGCAGAAGGTTGTGAGCAGCCCACACTCCCTCCTGGAGGCCTTTCACCTGATAGCCTCACCCGCCTGTCACCGGTGAACCCTCCCACAGAGCAGGCCCGGCCAGTTGCACAGGCCAGAGCGAAGGCTGAGACGGGCACTGCTAGGAGCAGGTTGTGTGGCCCCTCAGGTAGATGGAGAGGCAAGAGGGCAGCGCGAAGAGTCAGGAAGTGACGCTGCGCTTTGGTTCCCTTCACTGTGGGAAGCTCTGAGCTCTGAGCTGTCTCTGAAGACTTGAGTCCTGCGAGCTGTTCTGCCTTCAGCTTTGAGGGTGCAGAGCTAGGGTGTGGGGTGAGGGCACTGCTAGAGCCTGTTGTTGAGGCAGGGCTGCCTGCACATCCGCCCTCAGCAGTGGGACCACGATGCTGTGGACACATAGGCCACCTCCTGAAGGGTGGGGGCCACCTCATATCCATGTGAGTGGTGCTGGCAGGTGGTAAGGCTCAGAGAGGGTGCCATGAGTGGCCCCCCGCCTCTCAGCAGCACCTGGAAAGGGTGAGTCTACGACCTGCATCGGGGTGGTCACTCGGGCAGGATGAGGCAGTCACTGCTGCTGTGGTCGGTGGTGTGCGTCCTAGTTTAGGGCTCGGTGGTGCAGCTCTTGCTCCCGTGGGGCACCATGCATGTCCCCACAGGGGAGCTCCTGCTGGAAGAGGCTGAGGTGGCTAGTTGGCACCAGGACAAGCACTGGCTGCCCTGCTGTCTGTCACGCCCCCCTCGGCAGCTGGCTCAGTCCATACATGCCCCAGGCACTGTGGGCCCAGATGGCTCCTGGGACTGATGAGTTCCAGAAGGGACAGCTGTGGCCCTGCGTCTGGACGCACTCCCAGCCTGACAGGTCCTCAGTCTGAGGAGTCAAGCTGGTATGTTGTGGGCAGCGGAGCAGAGGGCGCAGGAGCTGGGAAGGCAGGGCCGGCACTGCCTTCTAAGCAGGTAGCTTCTACTAGAAAACAGGGGCCAGCTAAGCTCCCACGGTGGTGTCCCAAAGCAGGACAAACACCACAGTCGTGCAGGAAGCTCGTGTCCTCCGGGCCAGAATCCCAGCCAGCTGGTCTGGATGTCTGTGGGGCCAATGTCCTTGGTTTCCTGGCCTCCTTTCTTCCTGGGCGCTGTGCACAGGCCTGCCAAGGTGAGCGGAGGGTCCTGAAGGCCACGGGCAAGCAGGGTCTCTGAGCTACAGCGGCTGAGAGTGGACCTGCTGTGCCAGCCTCCCGCTACCACTGTGCCGCGTGGCCCAGAGGCCACAGCACCGCCCCAGGACTCCTCCTCCAGACCGATGCCTGCTGACTCTCCTCCTCCCCAGGCACATTCAGGACCCTGCCAGCCAGCGGCTGACGTGGAACAAGTCTCCAAAGAGCGTGCTTGTCATCAAGAAGATCCGAGACGCCAGCTTGCTGCAGCCCTTCAGGGAGCTGTGCGCGTACCTCATGGAGGCAAGTGGGTCGGGGGGGCCTGAGGGGGCCTCCTGCCCACACTGCAGGTGTACAGGACCTTGGAGCTGGGGGCTCCGCCAGGCGGTCCGGAGCTCTGCGGAGAGCGGTCCTGAGGCTGGGAAGTCTGGGTCCCTCTGGGAACCGAGGGCCTGTGCTCGCCCTCACTGCAGACGCGGCCTCTTGGCCCTGCGTGTCCTGCCTTGCACTCTCCTGCAGTGGTGGCCAGGCCTCGCCGCCTTCCAGAGCTGTGAGCCCTCAGGCCGCCCCAGCACAGACCCACTGACTGGGGCAATCTTAACAAAAAGAGGCTGATTTTGGCTCATGGTTCTGGAAGCAGAAGGTCAAGGGCCACACTTGGTGATAGCTGTCTTGCCGGCCGAGTCCCAAGTGGCACAGGGCACCGCATGGCAAGGGGTAGCATGCACACATGTGGCCTCTGTCCCTCGGGGCCCCCAGGATTCAGCCAAAGGCTCTGCCCTGCTGACCCAGATCCCCCTCCAGAGGCCCCACCTCCGAGCAGCACAGTTGAGCGCAGTTCCCACCTGGTGCCTTTCGTGGGGGTAAGCCTCCACCGGGAGCCCCCGGGGACACAGTGCCAGGCGCCTGGTTCCAGAGCCGCTGAAGCAGAAGGCGCCAAGGCCTTGCCACGTGGGGGCGGCAGGCAGACAGAAAATGGCTTGCCATCAATCCTCACCCTTGGCCCAACCTGCCAAGGCCTGCAGGAGGTGCTGGACAGCAGCGTGGTCCAGGTGGAGCACACGGTGGGCTCATGTGCCTGTTCCACGTCCAGGAGAACAACATGATCGTGTACGTGGAGAAGAAGGTGCTGGAAGACCCTGCGATAGCTAGCGACGACAACTTCGGGCCTGTGAAGAAGAAGTTCTGCACCTTCCGGGAAGGTGGGCTGCGGCCCTACTCCCCTGGCCACCCCCTTGCTGTCTGCACGGGGCACCTGGGCGCCCAGAGGCCCTGACAGCTGCCGCTTGGTTCTGTCTGCTTCTAGACTATGATGACATCTCCAACCAAATTGACTTCATCATCTGCCTGGGGGGAGACGGGACCCTGCTCTATGCCTCCTCGCTCTTCCAGGTGAGCTGGGTGTGGGGGTGCACCTGGGGAGGTGCCTGTGCAGGTGATGAGCTGCTCCGCTTGCTCACGCAGAGGAGACTGTTTCCGTGTGTTGTCCACGTCACGCAAGCAGCACGGCTCCTGCCCTCTGCCAGGCCTGGCTGGCAGGAAGGGCATTGGGGGCAGACACTGCCCAGGGTGGCTGTAGGTCCAGATGGAACAGCCCTGGGGACACCTGCTGTGGCCAGGGTGTCAGGGCAGCTCGGGGGATATGGTGTGAGGAGGCCAGGGGCCAGCTGGAGCCCTTGGGCCTCACCCCAGGCAAGTGAGTTTCAGGCAAGGAGGCCTTGTGGAGAGCAGCCTGGATGTGGGCAGGGCCCCTCATGGGTACCAGAGAGAAGCCCAGGAACTTGCTGGGGATGAGAGTAAGGGGCCCGGAGTGGCCTGTGCCAGAAGGGTGTGTCCCACCCTGCATCAGAGGCAGGTCCCTCCAGGGGCTCTGACTGCCCTGTTGGGGGACGGTGGCTCCTGCTCACCCCATTCCATGTAGGGGCTGTCAGAACAACCCCACCCTTCCCTCCTCCCATCCAGGGGGCTGCCAAGTGTCCTTACCCTCACGACCCTGCTGGGCCTGGTCTCTGACGTCAGAGCCCTGTGGCAGCACTTCCCAGTTCTTTCCTGCTCGGTGACCAGTGAGCTGGCTGGTCTTGTTGATTTTGTTTCTCATTGGCACCAAAACCACCCAGGCCTACTGGTGACCTCTCCCTGGAAGATGCCCTCTATCCCAGAACCCCTCACCTGAGTACCCCACTCCAGGGCTCCTGGCTTGAGCACTCCCCTCCAGGGTTTCCCGCACCTCGTGAGCTGCTGTGCTTGCACTGGGGGGGGGGTATGCGCCCTGCACAGGCCGAGTCCCAAGGCCAGCCCCTCAGCTGGCAGTGTGGCGGTGTCTGTGGGTGCAGGCTGGACAGCAGTGCCCGCCTCCCTCTCCCACAGGGCAGTGTGCCTCCAGTCATGGCGTTCCACCTGGGCTCCCTGGGCTTCCTGACCCCATTCAACTTCGAGAACTTTCAGTCCCAAGTGACTCAGGTGATAGAAGGTGAGGTGCTTTCTGGACCCTGGAGCTCACAGACGCAGGCTGCCTCCTGCTGGGTCCGCCTTCCACGCGACCCTGCAGAGCGGCAGAGCTCCCAGCCTGGGTGGCCTCAGCAGGCCACAGGCTGCAGCTGCCCTGTGCTCGCAGAGGGGATCTGGCTTCACCAAAGGCACTGAGGGGGGCAGAAAGGGGAGGGTGTCTATGCCCTCCGGTGGAGCCCGCTGTCTGGGCAGGGCTCTGCTGACCCCACTGGCCCCTAGGGAATGCAGCTATTGTTCTTCGGAGCCGGCTGAAGGTCAGGGTGGTGAAGGAGCTCAGAGGCAAGAAGATGTCCATCCACAATGGGCTCAGTGAGAATGGCCTGCCAGCCCCAGGCCTGGACACAGAAGTTGGGAAGCAGGCCATGCAGTACCAGGTCTGTGGACACCCCCAGCTGACCTGGCCTTGCCCTTCCTGTCCTGTAGCCTGGGGGGAGCGGGCTGAGGCTGGTTTCAGGGTGCAGGTGCCTGGTGCTGGGGCAGGCAGCAGCCCTGGCCCCGCCTTCCTCCCTGAGTGCAGTGCTCCACGTCCCTCCAGGTCTTGAACGAGGTGGTGATTGACAGAGGCCCCTCCTCATACCTGTCCAACGTGGATGTCTACCTGGACGGACACCTCATCACCACAGTGCAGGGCGATGGTAAGGCTGCGGCGCCCCCTGTGCCCTGAGCAGCCATGGGGATTGAGAGCAAACCCACACCCTGTCCCCTCAGGAGTGATTGTGTCCACCCCGACCGGCAGCACAGCTTATGCAGCTGCAGCGGGAGCCTCCATGATCCACCCCAACGTGCCGGCCATCATGCTCACACCCATCTGCCCACACTCGCTGTCCTTCCGGCCCATCGTGGTCCCTGCAGGGGTCGAGCTGAAGGTCAGAGCCAGCACCCCTTTGCCCCTGGTATGCCAGCAGAAGCCATCTCCGTAGCCTTGGCACCCCCCATGGCACTGACCCCCTGGCCATGACCTCGGTCCTGGCTAACTGGCACCCCTGTGGATGCCAGCCCCACCTTGCTGGGGGCCAAGATGGGCCTGTCAAGAGACCTGGGTCTCAGTCTGTCCCTGGTCCCTGGCAGTAGGGGGACTGGGCCAGCCTCACACAGGGCGCCCACCTGCATTGGGAGGGGGCACTGTTGGGTGGGGGTGGCCAAAGTGCTCCAGGTGAGGAAAGACCCCTGCCAGGAGTCCCCACCCCAGATCCCTGCCTGCCCTTAGGCCCACCTGCTGATCCCCAGCCCCAGCCTGGGTCCTCTCCCGTTGCAGGGTGTCCCTAGTGCAAGTTGTGGCTGAGGATGGTGTCCGTAGGGCACTGAGATCTCAGGCCCAGGCCCACGCTTGTCACCCTTTGGTCTCTTCAGATCATGCTGTCACCAGAAGCCAGGAATACCGCATGGGTGTCCTTGGATGGACGGAAGCGGCAGGAGATCCGCCATGGAGACAGGTGTGGGACTGGGGTGTGACTGACCTCGGCCTGTGGCAGAGTGGTCACGTGGCGCAGCCCTGGTGACTGCCCACCACCCGCTGGACCCAGGGTGACCGGTTCACAGCTGCACAGTCTCAGGTGGCTGCTGTGCCTCCAGGCCGCCTCACCCCCAGGGCAGCCTCCTGGGTGTGCTGTCCAGCAGTCGGGAGGCCACAGCCAGGACCTGGGCTGGGCCAGGGAGGTGGGTGAGGGGTCTGCCCAGCACCCACACCCTGAGGGAGAGGCGAGCGGGCCTGGCTGCGTTGGTGGGCGGAGGCTGACGCGCCCACCCTCTGCAGCATCACCATCACCACCTCCCGGTACCCGCTGCCCTCCATCTGTGTGCGCGACCCCGTCAGCGACTGGTTCGAGAGCCTGGCCCAGTGTCTGCACTGGAACGTGAGGAAGAAGCAAGCCCACTTCGCGGAGGACGAGGAGGACGGGGAGGACAGCTAGCTGCGCCGGGCAGTGCCCGGCCTCTCTGTCCTGCCACCCATCCCACCTGCCATCTCAGCAGGGGAGCCTGGCCTGCCTTTTGCTGGCCAGATCAGCTTTTTAACATTTTCTATTCTGACTCTTTTTCATTTCTAAGTACAGTGGGAGCCGTGCGAGCGCCCTGCCCACCCGCCAGCAGGGCTCCTGCGGTTCCAGGTCGCGAACTTTCCATAAATCAGTCTTGAAATTCAGAGGGGTCAGAACGCATTGATCTGTCCTTCCGTGATGAAATAAATGCCTCAGCCCAGAGTCTCCTTCAGGCGCGATGCTTCTCCCCTCCACCCCGCGCTCCTGGGACTCTGGGGCACCACCGGTTCTGCTGTTCTGGCATGGTCACATGCCCCCCAAGGCCAGCTCTGAATCTGCCCAAGAATGCTGGTCCCTCTCCCAGAGTGGTGAGCCCACATTCCTCAGGCAGCAGGGCGGCTGCGGCAGCTCCGGGAGGCGTTTCAGTCCTGTGCATACTTTCTAGAGGTTCTTCTCAGCTTTCTGAAGTGCTTATGTACATGTTTTCTTGTACACACTTTTGTGTAGATTAGAGGGGACCGTCCTGTCGTCCAGTGTTTACATTGTGTCCAGCCCAGTGCTGAGGGTCTGGGAGAGGGGCTGGTGCTTCCCGGGTGGGGCTCCCAGGCTCCGAGGCCATCGTGAAGGAGGACTTCCCAGTGACGCCTGTTCGCAGCAGAGCAGGACCAGCTGCCCGGTGCCCTGGGCCATCCCCGGTGTCCGGTGACTGTGTCGAGGCCTCCGCTGTGTTTTGCCCCACCTCCCTGTTTGCCGGTGGCTGGGGGAGCCTTCTTGGTGGGGCTCCTGGGGGAAGGTGCACAGCCGCCTGCCCGCCCTGTCCTGGAGTGCCCCCCTGCTCCTCTGCTTCTGGAAACCTGCCCCTGTGTGGTCGGGGCAGCGGGACCACGAGCCAGGGTGGGGCCAGGGAGGCTCCCTCCTGTGAAGCTGGTCACCCCGAGTGGGCTGGCCTGAGGCCGCACTGGGCATTCTGCGGGCAGCCCTTCCTTCCCTGTTGTGTCCTGACACTGGTCACTGCTGAAGGCCTTACTGCTACTTTCAAACCCTTTGAATAAACAGACTTGTGTAAACAGGTGGGCTGAGCAGCAGCCTTCTCTTGGGCTCTTGGCAACCAAGTCGGGACTCAGGGACCTCAGGCAGGACCTCCAGCATCTCCCCTGGCGGGCGGGGGGGCCAGTGCCCCAGGTCAGCCTGTCTGGGCACTGGATGCTGTCCCCAGCTGCTCCCTCGGCCTGGCTAGTGACATGGCCCATCAGCCGTGCCGCCTGCGGACCGCAGGAGCCCAGTCCTGGCGCCAGGTGGGTTAGGGTGCAGTGAGCAGCAGGACTGGTGGGTCCAGCCCCTTGGCTCAGGCCCACAGCCCTCAGGACAGGCCTACTGAGGCCAGGCACCCTGGTGGGTCCAGCTGTTGGCCCCTCCATGTCCACCCTTGCAGGCTCCTGGTACCTCTGCCCAGTGGCTTGGCTCTGGGAAGCAGGCTGGCTTTGGCCTAGGGACACTGGTCATGGGGTCAGTGCTGCAAAGGGCCCCAGATGCCACTGACCACAGTGGGGCAGCTGCTGCCCTGCCCCAGCCCATAGGCCTTTTTGCCACACAGCCCTTAGGCTGTGGGTGAGACCCTGCAGAGGGGGCGGCTTGACCATGGTTGGGTTCCCACCCCCAGGTCTGCTCCCCAGCAACGGCCTTTGACCTCAGGGCCTTAACCTTTCTGTCCTTGGGAGGCCTTGGCCCCCGGACAGTTCCAAGGGGCCGTGCTAGTGGGCCCAGGTGTGGGCCACCTGAAGCTTGTAGGCCTAGCACAGCAGCCTGGGAAGCCTCTGGCCTGAGGCAGTAGTGTCCGCGCCCCAACAGACTGCCTTGAGCACTGCGCAACAGCAGGTGGCCCGGCCAGGTCCAAGGCTGCCACCAACCCGCCCAGGACTAGGGCACAGGCTGGTGCGGCCCAGCAGCAGCCCCTGGGGGTCTGGATGAGCCAGGGCCAAGTCTGGCTCGCAGCCATTGAGGAGGGGGCAGGATGTGGCAGCCAGAGGGCCAGTCAGTGTGGCCAGAGAAGATGGAAGGGCGGTCAGGGAGGAACTGCCACTTTGGCCACATTTGGCCCCAAGAAGATCCAGGCCAGAGCACAGTGGCCTTCAGAATCTGGAAACAATGTTTACCTGGTGGGTAAACTGAGGCCACCCTGGAGGGAGGGCACTGGAGACAGGCACCTCCCAGGAGCCTCCACAGCAGGTGCAGACCCACAGAGGAGGGCCGGCCAGGACAAGCCAGAGGCCGCCCACCCTCCTGCACCAGGAGCACTGCCACTGGTGTGGGCATCAGGGCCGGACCCTGTCCAGCAACTCCCTTTCCACCGACTGCTCCTGAGAGCCAGAATCCAGTCCCAGCCGGTCTGCACAGCTGGCAGGAGAGTGAGGACCGAGAAGCACGGACACCACGCCACACACCCAGACAGCTGGCGGGAGAGTGAGGACCGAGAGGCACCCGACAGGCACAGGCCACGCCACGCACCCAGAGGGGGGCAGGCTGCTGAGGCTCGGGTGTGGCCACCAGCCCCCAGACCTCTTGTGCTGAGGTGCAGGTCCCTCTGGGGAGCGAGGGCAGCGTGCTACCACAAGACAGCTGAGGGCAGCACCTTGGCAGCAGGGCTGGCCAGGACGACAGCTGGGGCTGCACTGGGCCCTCAGCACCTGGATGCACATGATGGAGTGGGCATCCCTTGCAGCACCCGAGGACGGTGTCCAGCGCGCACGCATCGCCAGGCCTCATCTGCACCCACAGGCTGGGTGAGAACGCTCAGAAGACCCTGCGTTGCTCTGGGGCCCTCTGCACGCCCTTGCCACGCAGCCCAGTTCCAGGCCAGGTGTCCTGATGCAGTCAGCTGGCTCCTGTCCCCTGCCTGCCCCTCCCTTCAGGCCCAACACTCTGCCCTAACAGCCCTGGCCAGGGGTAGCCCCAGAACCAGAGAAGTGTGGGCATTGGAGCCCCAACCAGGGCTGAGTCCAGACAGGGACAGGCCCAAGCAGACCCACTGCCCACACCAGGTCTGAAGTTCTGCCCGCCTTGGACATTCTCTGAAAAGTCCCTATACAGTAGGCCCCACAACCAGGCCTGGGCCCTGATCCTGCCGGGCAGTCCTCTCTGGGCTCTGTCTGAGGCACAGCCTCCCTCCCACCCACCTGTGCCTGTCCTCTGTAAGCACCTCAGAATGATCAGAGGTCGTAAATGGTGATTCAGGGGAAAGCAGATCTCCAGAGGCGTCACGTGCTGGTGGGATGGGCTGGTGGGGGTCCCACAGGCACCTCCCATTCCCCCTCTGGGGGACCCTGTCCCAGTTGCCTTGCTGTCCCACTCCTCCCAGGGAACTCGAGCTCCTCTGGACCCAGGGGAGCCCAGGCCTGCAGTGAGCCAGGCCAGAGGAGGGCCTGCCCTGGAAAACGCAGATCTCGGGACCCGGAGCTGAAGCCCTTCCACCAGACACCACCAGGCAGAGCTCACAGCGCTGACCAGGGTCCTAGATTTAGGTAGATGGCAAGGGCATGGCCATTTTCACTGACCCCCAGGGCTGGTACTGGGGATCAAACCCAGTGGTGCCCCACCACTGAGTGGCACCCCCAGGCGTTTTTATTTTTCATTTTGAGACAGTCTCACTAAGTTGTCTGGGCTGGCCTGGGACTTGGGATTCTCCTACCTCAGCCCCTGCGTTGCTGGGACTGCAGGGGTGCACCGCCCCACCCAGCTCTGACTGCCTCCCCCAGGGGTCCTTTCCCATGGAGCCTTTTGGGAAGAGAGGAGCCTGACACGACGAACGCAGCTTTCTTTTGGGTCCCACTTAGAGTGGTGACCCTACCTTCCCACCTACCTGGCTCCCTTCAGGGTGATACCTGCTTGTTCAGCTACCAGGGCGGGTGGCCAGGCAGTTTCCGAATGGGTACTAAAGACTCCGACCCTCACCCTGATTCGCACCCCTGTCCAGCAGGCGGCTGCAGGTTCTGAGGCCCAGCCCTGAGGCTGAGGAATGCCCAGGACAGGCTGTTCCCGCTCTCCCCTCTCCTGCCTCAGGTGTGACTGTCATTGCATGCTGTGGTCCCACGGGCTCTTCTGTTTTCTGCTACTGGGGACTGAATCGGTGCTTCACCACTGGGCCCCACACTCATACCTTTTAGATTATTTTCTTTTTTAGTTACTTTTTTAGTTTAGATATCTTTATTTTTATGTGGCACTGAGAATTCAACCCAGTGCCCCGCGTGTGTGAGGCAAGCGCTCTGCCACTCAGCCCCAGCCCCAGCCCCAGCGTCTTGCTGGATGCCCTGCCTCATCCTCCCGGTGGCTGGGATCGCGGGCGTGCACCACTACACCTGGCTTGCTTTTTTTTTTTTTCCTGAGCTGATTCCAAAACACCAGTTGTTCTCCATAAAACTAACCCAAAATTGGAACGTCCTGCCCTCAAAATAACAGAAGGTGGTCTCAAGGAGCTCCCCACCCACAGGAGGCACTTAAACCCCAGCTGCCCAACCCCAGCTCCTGAGAAGCGCTGATCCCTGCTGGTCCCTGCGAGGAGCCCCCAGTGCTATCCACAGGCAAACATCTCACTTCCCCAAAGACGGAGCCCTGTGCTCCCGTGCTCTGCGCAGACCCTGCCCAGGAGGGAAGCCGCCCAGGCTCTCTGACATCGAAGTAAAACGTACATGCCAGGAGAAACGTAAGAATCTCCACAATATTGTTGTAGGTTTGGTTTTGGTATTGTTGTAGGTTTGGTTTGCTGAGTCAAGCCAGGACGACGGGCTGTCACCAGCACGGTGAGTTCCACGCAAAGCAGGAAATTCTGCTCCTGAGTGCAGTTGGCAAAGCTCCTCCTCTGGGCCACCCATGGGGCCAGAGATGGGCCTCTCTCCCCTCCTGGGGGGAGAGTGGCCAGCAACAGGCCTACAGGTGGAGGTCGGGGCTCACCTGAAGTTCCACCTTGCAGGGGCCGCAAGCACCAAGCTTACATAGGGATTGGGGGAAGTCTGCGCCTGGCCACAGCCAAGTGGGTGCCAAGTGGGTTGCCCCTTATCCCGCCCCAGCCTCCCGGGGGACAACCCCACTCAGTTCTGGGGTATCAGCTCCCGGGACATTGCTGCTCCCGACCCTAGGAATCATGAGTGAGAGATGTGGAGGCCTTTCGGAAACAGGTCAAGGCACTTCTGTCCAAATGTGACCAGGGCTGGCCAACTTCAAGGCTCATGAAGGCCTCTGGGCACCAAGTTAGGCAAGAAAAGAGGCATCTTGATCTGAGGTTTCTGATTATTTCTTACTTTATGTCTTATAGTCACTCAGGATTGAACCAGGGGTGCTTTACCACTCAGCTACACTCCCAGCCCTTTTTATTTTTGTTTTGATATAGAGTCTCACTGAGTTGCCCCCACTGGCCTGGAACTTGTGATGCCCTGCCACAGCCTCCAAATACACATACCTGGGCTGGGGACATAGCTCACTTGGTAGAGTGCCTGCCTTGCAAGCACAAGGCCCTGGGTTCAATCCCCAGCACGGCCAGAAAAAAAAAGAAAGAAAAAAAAATACATATACTTCCCCAACTCCTGCACGCATCCAGCTGTGACCACAGACCTGGCCACGCCCTGGGCTGGGCTCCCACTCAAGTGAACACTGTAATGTCGCTTGTGCTGCTTTTGTCGCTGAAAACTTGGTCCTTGCCCACGATGCCAAGGACACGGTTTTGAGAAAAAGGAAAAAGTTTTATTGCTTTGCTAGCAAAGGAGAAACAGAGGGGGCTCCCGTCCCATAGGCTGTGATTCTACCCACCGGGAGGAAAAAGGGAGATTTTTAAAGGAGCTGTTCAAAGGCTACCTTCCAGGTGTGCCCTGGCGGGGTCCCTCCATGGCGGGGTCAGATTCACTTGTTAATTTGGGAGTCATCTCCCAGATCTTCAGCAGGCATCTGCTTCCTGTGGAGCCCGACAGCTCAGGGTAGTCTTGCTCCCTGCCCCCAGGTTAGGGAGGGGGAGAGGGAGAAGAGGAAAAGGAAAACTTGTTCCAGAGCCATATTCACTTTCTTTTAAAAATGCTTCCATTTTTAGGCCCAAGCTCCTGACCAGCTCCCTAAACACTCGTTGCCCCTTATCCGCCCCAGCCTCCCGGGGGACAACCCCACTCAAGGAGCTGTGGGGACACCCTCGGCAGTTTTCCGGCCCGACGCGGGCGCCCTTGGGGATCAGACGGAGGAGGCCGTCTTTAACTGACCCCTCTCCAAGCTTCGATGGAGAAACTAACTTTAAACAACTAAGAGTAATCCTTTAAAAGTCGCCCGTGATCCCAGCGACTTGGGAGGCTGAGGCAGGAGTATCACGAGTTGGAGGCCAACCCAAAAAGCTGGTCCCCCAAAGGGCTGGGGATGTGGCTCAGTGGTAGAGCACCGCTGGGTCCAGCTCCAGTCCCGCAAAGCAACCCTTCGCACAGCTTCCAGCTCCCGAGTACGCAGCCCAAGCCACCCGTGCGGACACCGCACCGCAGGTGCGGCGCAGGTGCGGCGCAGGCGCGCGGCAGCCCGCGAGGCCACGCCCCTCCGTGGCTCGGCCAATCAGAGCGCGCCGGGCGTGGTGGACCGTCCCGAGCGCGCCCCCGTGCGGCCGCGAGGCCGTGGTGCAGCGGCCTCCCGGCCGGGCACAAAACGCGCGGGGCACCGAGGGGTGGCGAGGAGTGCGCCGCGGCTTCCTGTGCGTCACCTCCGGCCCCCGCCGCGGTGTGTCCCCGCAACGACCCGGGCCTGCGGGCCCTCCCGCCAGGCCCCGCGAGCGCCGCGGCGGCGGGCGGGTGTCCGCCGAGCACGTTGAGCCACGCGAATGACAGCGCCCCGCCCCGCCGCGCTCGGCCCTTGCCCGGGACACTCCGGGCGGGCGGCGCCCGCGCCCGCGCGGGTCGGTCCTCCCTGCCCCGCGCGCGGCCACGTCGGTCGTCGGCGCGGAGCCGCGGCCGTGGTCCCTCCTGCGGCGGCCACGCGCGCCGGGGACACAGGTAGGGCGGAGACTCGGGGGGCGGGACTCGGGGGCCGGGGACTCCCGAGGACGGGACGCAGGCCGGGCGGGGACACAGGTCGGGCGGGGACTCCGGGGACCGGGACACGTGGGGCTGGGACACAGGTCGGGCGGGGACAGGGCGGGGACACCGGAGGACCCGGACACGTGGGTCCGGGACGAGGCTGGCGGCGACACGGGGCGGTCGCAGGTGGCAGGTGCCCTCCCGGGCCGGGGCCCGGGGCCTGTGGGCCGCACGCCGGGAAGCGGAGCTGCCACGGGCGCCCCTTAACCGCCGAGCGCCGGCGTTCCGACGCGGCAGGCCCCGCACCCGCGCCGCCGGCCTCTGAGGCTGCTGCCAAGGAGGAAGCGAGTCCAGCACCACTTCACGCAGGAATGCCTTGTTCGCTTGAAGTTCTGTTTTCCCCAAGTTCAATGTACTTTATAAGCTTGCAAATAACATTTAAATACAGAATGAAACTATTAAACAACATAAATAGGGACATTAAGAAAGGAAGTGGGGCTGGGGACACAGCTCAGTTGGTAGAGTGCTTGCCTCCCAAGCACAAGGCCCTGGGTTCAATCCCCAGCACCGCAAAAAAAAAAAAAAGAAAAAGAAAAGAAAAGGAAAAAGAAAGAAAGGAAGTGCAGTCAGGCACGGTGGCTGGGAAGGCTGAGGCAGGAGGATGGCAAGTTCAGGGCCAGCCTGGGCAGGTCAGCAAGGCCCTAACTCAGATGAAAACTCAGGGAGGGCTGGGGTGCAGCTCTTTGTGCCTGGGGTTCAATCCCCAGTGCTGAAGAAAACAAAAAGAGAAGATAGGAAGGTTTTCACATTAGAGTGATCCATTTTCAATGTAGAAAAATCAACAAGAAGAGAAGAGGTTTAACATGGTGTCCACCTGCTGGAGCAGGACCCGCCGCAGGATGGTGTGTGCTGAAGCGGGACAGCCCTGCAGGGTGGTGGGCAGGGGCTGTCCACACTCCTCTTGGGCTCCTCAGGAACTCCTTGGTGTGCGTTCCTGGGGCTTCCTGTTTCCACAGAGATCAGAGCTTAGTGAGCAGCCTCCAAGCCAGGCGGGGGCTGGGACCAACCCAGGTGGGGTTTGCAGACCTCGGGAGCAGTTTGCACAGCATGGGTGGGCCTTGGCACCGCTCTGACGAGGGAGCCCAATCAGGCAGAACCCTGGGTAGCATCTGCTTTGCTCCACAACAGCCTCTTAATGGGTCCATGGCCTGGAATCTAGGGCCACTGAAGGTGCCAGAGTGAGAGTGGCTTCTTCTCCATGATCTCGAGTGAGCAGGTCCCCTGTTCGGACAGGGGGCTGAGGCCCGGGGTCCGGGGCTGCCCCACCTCTGTCCCAGGCAAGGCTTGGGGGGATACTTGCATTATAATTGGAGAGGGAGGCTGCTTCAGATGTTTATCACCAGTGACCTGGACAGGTGGACAGTGCACCCATTGCCTAAGTCCAGCAGCTCTGTCCCCCCACCGGCCCAGGCAGGTGAGGGTGGCCATGCAGGTTCTTACCGCAGCTCGTGTCCCAGATGGCTGCTGACCTCAGTCCTTTGCAGAATTGGAATTACTTCTCTCTGGAAGTGACTTGAGTCACTGAGGCAAGGGAGGAGCCGGCCCTTGAAACCCAGGACCAGGCCAGTGGACCTCGGTGGCTCTGGCTCAGCCCTGTGAGGCCTGTGAGGGACTGACATGCCCCCAAGGGTCTTGTGGCCTCCCCCAAGTCTGTCTGCTCCAGATCTAGGCTCAGGCTGGGCCGGGCACAGATGAAGGGTGGCCTTGCTTTGGTCACTTGCAGCATGACAGGTGGCTGCTCCCAGTTCACTTCTGCTGCCTGCCGTCCCATTTAACCCTGTGAGCAGAGTTGACTTGGGCCAGTGTGGGCGTGAAGTGCTGTCTGGGGGTTGGCTCTTCATTCCCTGGTTGTTGAGGTGAGGCTGGGGTAGGCAGCCCTGAAGGGACCCATGACCTCCCTGGCTTGCAGACCCTGAGTGAGAGGTCACCCGCTAGGAGGCGCACAGGGACTCTGAGGAGCGCAGCTGGCCAGGCTGCCGGGTGCTGTGGGGCCCACCCACGGCTGTGAGCCCCCCAGTCCTGGACTGCAGCCCGGCTGGACGGCAAGGGAAGAGGGAGAGGGTGCCGAAGGGTCCTGGAGCCACAGGGCGGACACCAGCCCCAGCCCCACCCCCACCCTCAAGGAAGTGCTGGCCATGTTTACCTCTGCACCTGCCCCTTCCTTCCAGGTCCCGTGTGTCCTCCTTTCCAGGAGGACGGATTTGGAAAGAAATAGCTCTTGTTCCTTTTCTTCTTTTCAGCTCTGGGAATAGAACCCAAGGGTGCTTTCCCGCTGACCCACACCCCCAGCCCTTTCTGTATTTTTATTTATTTATTTATTTATTTATTTATTTATTTATTTATTTTGGTGCTGGGGATTGAACTCAGGGGCACTCGACCACTGAGCCACATCCCC
>JAJEJO010005428.1:294187-324428 GCA_020662805.1 Glaucomys volans | reverse complement strand
TTTAAGAAAACCTGAGACTTCGAGAAGGCTGTGTGAGCTCTCCTGTCACCCTCTCAGCTGCCTGCATGCTGACATCTTACATAATCTCAATAGGACTGTCCGCCCAGGGAAATGAACTCCCACACAGAGTGGTGGACTAGTCCACGGCTGTGGGTCCCCTGGGAGGGCTCACCTGTGTTTCAGACCCACCTGACATCTTCCTGGCAGGTTAGCAGCTCTGCAGGAAGACGCTTCTGTGGCGGGCAGAGCTCCAGGCTCTCTCCGTCTGGAGCCGCGCCTCTGGCTGCAGCTCCTGGTTTTCACCTCCAGGTGAGGTGACCTGCCCGTGGTTGGTTGGTTTCTGTGGGGAAAGGGTTCACAGGGTGCAGGTCTGTCTCCCAGTCTCTGTGGCTGGGCTCGGTTCTTCCCTGCCTGCCTGTCTGTTTGCCTGATGGTGTCCTATCTGGCAGCTGCAGAGACTGCTGTCCTCAGGCTTCTGTCCATCCCAGGGCTGTGGGCAGCTGCTCCTCCCTCCTGGCGGCTGCTGATCCTTGATCTTTGATCCTCAGCATTGATCTGTATCTCAATGACCTC
This sequence comes from Glaucomys volans, assembly GCA_020662805.1. NCBI lineage: Eukaryota > Metazoa > Chordata > Mammalia > Rodentia > Sciuridae > Glaucomys > Glaucomys volans. The sequence continues at coordinate 323,855 of JAJEJO010005428.1, read as the reverse complement.
AGGCCCCATATGCGGAAGTTTCTCGGCAAAGAGGATTTGCTTCTGCCTCTCCGTCCCCAGCCGGCTCCTGTCCACCTGCAGCCCCCCGGCTTCTTTCTCAGCTGTGACGGGTCCTTGGAGCCTCCCAGTTGCCAAGGAGCTTCCTGGGGAAGCAAGAGGCCTGGTGAGCTGCAGCTTCTGCCGCCCTGACCCAGGTCTCGGGCCCTGTGCTGGTTGTTGGAGGCCGCCTGCAGCTGAGGCACCACTCTGGGGCAGCTGAGGTTTTCCCTCACGCTTCTCTCTCCCTCCTGACCTTGCCCCTTTCTTTGCTGGCCTCTGCCAAGCTCCAGAGGCCCTGGAGGCCACTGGGAGATGCAGGTGCTCTGCCGAGCTCTTCTAGGCCCTGGGCAGGCCCTGGTCCTGCCCCACACCCAGAGGTGGTTCCGCTGTCTGCCAGGGCAGAGGGACAAGTTATGGGCCTGGTGAGATGCAGCCTCTGCCGCCCTGACCCAGGGCCTCAGGAGCAGTGACCCTCAGCTGCCTGGGCCTAGACGCCCACACTCATGTGTGAGTGCTCCTACCATGGGGGTGGAAGGACAGCTGGGTGGATGCAGAGCCCCCCTTGCCCAGGGCCTCCAAGAAGAGCAGCAGCCTGGTGAAGCCTGTGGGTCTTCCTGGTTGCAAAGCCGGTGGAAGCGCTGGCCCCTGCACCTGGCCCTGCCCCCTGCTTGTGGCACGTTGTTCAGTCATGCTAGGCTGAGTGGACATTCAGGGAGAGATCAGTTGTCTGGAGAAGATGGCCTGCTGAGCGTGAGCGTCCACCCAGGACCGAGGTCTTGCCGCCCTGCTCTGGATGTGGTGGGCAGCAGGTGGGTCTCTTGAGAGACCGATTCCCACCTGCTGCTCTCTGCCCTGGATGCCCGAGGGAGGCTCCAGAGGCTCTAGATTCACCACGTGCCATCTGACTAGTGGCCAGGGGGTGCCGTCTCGTCTGCGGGTGCTCCAGGAGCTCAGGCTGTGCACATCGTCTTGTGCCCCCGTCCGACGGGGCCTGGGTGCCACACTCAGCCTGCTGACCCAGCAGCTGGACAATGCAGGCCATTGGCTTCCTGGGCACCGATGGCAGGACACAGGGAGGCAGTGAGGGCCTGCCGTGCGATGGCCACACCTGTCCTGGGGCTGGCACGTGGCCTGTTGCCTGGGAGAACTCGGAGGCTCTAGCACAGCCTGAAGAGCAGTGGCCATGGGCATGGCCCTGTCCACTGGGCCGCACTGCTCGTGCTGCCCCTCCGCCCTGGCCTCGCTGGTGCAGCCTTTTGTCCCCAAACCTTTCTCCAGAGGCTGCTTTGAGCGAAGCCTGCAGAGCAGAGCCAAGGCCATTCTGTGCCGGCTGCAGCTGCAGGGATGCAGGAGCCGGGGACGGGCACACCAGCCTGCCTGCCAGGCTGCCCAGGCTGGGCAGGGCGCTGAGGTCTGCAGGCAGAGCTGCCCGCTGCTTCCTGCGTCTTGCATCCTGGCTGCTGGGCAGCCACGCCTGCAGTTCACCTGGGACTTCAGGAGACCCTGTGTTTGGGGCCTGAGGTAATATGAGGTTATATTTGGTCTTTGTCCCTGGTTCCTGGCCCTCTTAAGACCTTTGGACTTTCCTGAGTGGTCATGTCCTGTCACTGACCAGGTGCCCCTTTTGGGTGGAACGGAGTTTATGTAGTGAGAGGCTCAGGGCAGGCCCTGGGCAGCAGGATGGACTGGTCCCCGCTCCCCTGGCCTCTGAGGAAGATCAAGCACCGTAAAAACCCCTGAACGAGGAGGCCGGAGACCCCGTGGCCTTCCCCCGGTTGCAGAGCAGGTGCTGGGAGAGAGCACTGGGGCCGGCCGGCTGCCCACTCGCCCTGCCTCTCTCATCTGTGGGCAACGTCTCCGTGGTGATACTAGGGTTTCCTAGTATCTCTGCTGGCAGAGTCACTGGACCTGAGGAGGGCACCCTGAACCCTGGTCTGCAGCTTTGTGCCCTGGGCCTGGCGGCGCGTCTCCCTGGGTTGCCCTTCCGGTGTTAGGTGTGCCCCGGCACAGGGCCACCAGGCCTGGCTTTCCGTCCTGCCTGTGTCCTGTGAAAGCACTGTTGTGGCCCCTCCCATGAGACGCTGGGTGCTCTGTCCTGCCGTGTGCTTGCTGCTGGCGAGGGGGGCCTGAGTTCTCAGCTGCAGGGGGCACGCCTCCTGGGGCCGCTCTTGTTGAAGCTGGTTCGGGAAGTGCCTGGGTGACTTTTGCCTGTTGCCCGTCACCTGCACTCGCTAGAAAGGTCCCTCTAACAGTCTCCATCTGGAATCTGTGCTTCCGTCCCATCAGACCTTTCCTCCCTGGGACAGTGATGGGCAGAGAGCGGGTGCCCGGGTGGCCCTGAGCTTGAATGAAGCTTGGAGTCCTCCAAGTGCCTGTGGCTGGTCGACTTGGCGTCGGACAGAGCAGCGTCAGGAGCCCCTGCCGGAGGCCGGAGGCCGGAGGGGCAGGGTGGGGAGACTGGGCTCCGCCTGTGCCTTGCTGCGGGGAGGTGGATGCTGGGCTGGGGCAGTTGCACCATATTGACGTGCTTTGGGAGTGGGGAGGGAAACTTGGGCAGCGGACTGCGTGGGCACGGGAGCAGGACAGATGGTGGCCACTGAGGCCGAGCGCAGCAGGGGTGTGGGAGACAGGCCAGTCAGCATCCTCCAGCACTGCCCGGGTGCACACCCACGACTGGGCAGCTCACCCCAGGACCACCCCACCACACGTCGTGGAGAGCGCAGGGTGCTGGTGTGACCAGGGGCTGTTTGGCAGAGAGTGGCACGGCGGCCTGTTGGCCAGGGCAGTGCCGCGGCAACTGGGTGAAGGAACCAGTGCTCACCTGCAGCGCGTGGGAACCAGCTCCTCGTGGGAGGCCTGTCCAGGGGCACCCTGGGCCACTGTCTCTGGCCACCAGGGCGAGCAGTGGAAGGGGAGTGTTGGGCTGCCCCAACCCTGGTGACCCTGCCCGAGTCACAGCCTCAGCCCTGGCCGAGGGTGAGCTGAGGGGAGCGTGCTCTGAGTGTGGACGGTTTCGTCACAGGACGGGAAGCCCGTGCCTCGTCTTTCCTCGTGGGGAACGGGGACATCAAGCTTAGGCGATGCCTGCATGACAGCACCCTGGCCAGGAGGGACCTGGTGCCTCTTGTCTCCCATCTGGGTCTGCTGGGCGCAGGTGAGGGCGTGTGGGGGACCGTCTGGAGGAGGGCAGTGCTGGGAGCAGGGCGCTGCTGGGCGCGGCCCGCGTGAGCGCTGCCCGCGGGGTGGTGGAGGGAGGCTGCAACCCTCCCGGCTCCATGCCTCTGGGTGCCTACAGAGGCACAGCCTAGGTGCCAGGAGTCCCTGGACAGCACTGGCAGAGGCCATGAAACAGGAAGTGTGAAACAGAATGAAAATGGGGCTCATCTAAAATGGAGCTAAAAGGACTCGCGTCAGTGAAAATGAGTGATTAAAATTAGAAACTCTACAGACTGAAATCTGTCTTTCTGGTGATGGCCGATCAGCCTTCAGCACGCATCGTGCGTGGGCACAGCAGAGCCGTGGGCAGGAGAGCCTTCCTCTCTCCCAGGGTCTTGGCTGCGGCTGGAGAGGTGGTGGAGGAGGCGGGAGCCTGGGCAGCAGCTGCAGAGCCGGCTGCAGCTGGTGCTGGGCTGAGCCGTCAAGAAGGACCGGCCTGGGTAGGGCAGGGGCAGCCCCAGCCGGGGATCCTGGAGCTCAGCAGGGTATCTGGGACCAGGGGGTCTTAGGTCTCCTGCCAGGAAGAGGGGAAAGCCCAGAGGCCAGACCATTGCAATGACCAAGGCCAGTAGGAGAGGAAGAGCCAGGGTCAGAGTGGCCTACACTGTGGACACAGCCCTGCTGGACCTGCTGGAGAGCTGCTGTGTGAGGAAGGGAGAGGAGGGCCAGCTGCTGGTGTGGCTGGAAGGACCCTGGGGTGGTACTGTTTAGGACAGGGGACTCAGATGTCAATCTGAATGAGCCCACGTTCACGTTCGCACCTTCAGGTTCCTCACCTCCGCAGCTGATGCTCCTGAGAACTGGACGGTCCTAAGTAGCAGACCTCCTCTCCTTAGCGTTTCAGCCTCTGCTTCCACACGCTGCTGGCAGGAGGCAGTTTCAGGGGCCATGTTCATGCCAGCTGGGACCACCGCTTCCTCCCTCTGCCCGCGTCCTCCCAGCTGGGCAGCGGCCGTGACCTGTGCTGCCCACCCTTGAGATAAGCTGGTTCTCCTGGGCAGGACCCCAGCATGTCGTCTTCCACAAAACCCGAGGCACAGGACACCTGTCCCAGCCCCGCTGAAGAACCCAAGGGAAAACTGCTGCTCGCCTGGGGCTCTCTTCTTGGTCACCGAAGCGAGAAGATTGCGTTCACCAAGAGCGAGGGCGGCCCGGAGGAGAGTCTGCTCACCGTCACCATCACGGAGACCACTGTCATCGAGTCGGACCTGGGCGTGTGGAACTCTCGGGCGCTGGCCTACCTCACGCTCTGGTTCTTCTTCAGCTTCTGCACGCTGTTCCTCAACAAGTACATCCTGTCCCTGCTGGAGGGCGAGCCCAGCATGCTAGGTAGTGCCCAGCCTCGCCTCGCCCACCAGCGGCCAGCACCTCTGGGAGGGACGGCGGGCAGAGGGCGTGGCGGGCGGCCTGCCTGGGTGGGCTCCTCGGTCAGCGCGGCCTCTGCGCCCCTCAGGTGCGGTGCAGATGCTGTCGACCACGGTCATCGGGTGCCTGAAGACGTCCGTGCCCTGCTGCCTACACCAGCACAAGCCCCGGCTCTCCTACCCGCCCAACTTCCTCATGACCATGCTCTTCGTAGGCCTGATGAGGTGAGGCCTGGCGCTTGCCTGGGGTCCAGGTGTGTGGGCACCATGGGCCTTCCGGTCCCTGGCAGTGGAAAGGCTGCTGGGGGCAGGTGTGGGACCCGGGGCGGGTTAGGGTCTGACCTTTCCATGCCACGCACCCTCGCCAGACCCTTGCTGGAGGGAGCTGCCTTCTCCAGGGCACTGCCCAGCACTGCAGCGGGTGCCAGCCCCGGAGCCACGGTGCTAAGGATGCCACGTGCCTGCTTCTAGGTTTGCCACGGTGGTGTTGGGGCTGGTCAGCCTGAAGAATGTGGCCGTGTCCTTTGCGGAGACAGTGAAGAGCTCTGCCCCCATTTTCACGGTGATCATGTCCCGGATGATCTTGGGGGAGTACACAGGTGAGTGCGCCGCGGCCTCCATCTCCCTGCTCCCCAGCACCCCGCTGCCCGCCTGTCAGCTGGCCACAGTGCCAGCCCCTCCCTCCCCTACTGGACATTGGCTTACTGGTCACGAGTGTTCACAGGCTGCCTGACAGATGTCTCCTCCGCCCACCACACATGCCTTATGCCCCTGCCAGGTGGGGAGACAGGCAGGAGCATGTCCAGGGTGGGGTCTGCCTGCAATGGGCAGTCGGTGTCCTCCCGAGGGCCCATGTGGTCCATCTGCTCGTCCTTGGGCACCTCAGCAGCTGCATCTTGGGCTCCCTGCCACGCCCCTGTCCTCACAGGGCTGTGAGCTGCTCCACCCTGCTCCCTCACAGGAGGGACACAATTCATATTAGGGGTGGGCAGCCATTCCTGGGGACACACATAGGAGAGCCCCGACCCCAGCCGCTGCAGGGTGGGCCTTGCTTGGTGTCGTGGGCCTCTGCTCGCTTTGCCTGGAGGAGCTGGTGGCCACACCTGTCCTGGGTGGGCGGAGCCTGGGCCCCGAGGATCCGCACCCATCACCTGTGTGTCCTGCCCTTCAGGGCTGCTGGTGAACCTGTCCCTCATCCCTGTCATGGGAGGGCTGGCCTTGTGCACAGCCACTGAGATGAGCTTCAACGTCCTGGGCTTCTCGGCTGCGCTGTCCACCAACATCATGGACTGGTGAGTACCAAGGGCGCGAGGTGGGGCACCCGAGGAGCGTGCCAGCCCTCCTGCACCCACGGTGCCCTCAGTCTGATTCCCAGGAAGGCCTCCCGGGTACACCTGCTCCCAGCCTGCCAGGATCTGTCGTGGAGAGGCTGGGTTTCTGGCCGTCCTGGGCACATCCTAGAAGGCAGAGGGTCCGGCGGAGCCGTGAACCTCTGGAGGGGCCCTGGAGCCCACGTCCTGGCTGGGGGCAGCACAGGGGGCACTCACGTAGGCTGGCCTCCAGGACACGGCTCTTGCTGTGTTGAGTGCTGGCCTCTGGGCTGCTGGCGAAGCCCCCGGCCTGTGCTCACCAGCCCGTGCGTCCCACAGTCCACCTGTTCACCAGCTGTTTGCTCGCTGGTCTTCACATCAGCGGAGTGTCCTTTTCAGTGGTGCCCGCAAGAGCAGTCCCCAGGGCTGGCTGTGGCAGCCGACCCCTCGTGGGCACTTGATCCAGAGTGGGTTTGTGAAGTACGAGGGGGCCCTGACGCCCGGGAGGGCCCTCCGAGCACCACTGCTCGCCTGCCTGTAGGGGTGGCCCGCCCCCCAGGCATGGTGCCTGCGCCTAGCGGTGCTCAGTGCTGTCCCCCAGGCGTGGCCACTGGTGTCAGTGCTCATAGGAAGCCCAGCCCTGCCCCACCAACTCACTTTCACATGTAACCTCCTCTTCTCTCTGTTCTAGTTTGCAGAACGTTTTTTCAAAAAAGCTCCTCAGTGGGGACAAATACCGGTTCTCGTAAGTGTCACAGAAGGTGGGGTGTCTGATTGTGTAAGGCTCATGAGGACTTGCCCATTTAAGATTCCAAATACTGCTGTGATCCCAGCAGCCCAGGAGGCTGAGGCAGGAGGATTGAGAGTTCAAAACCAGCCTTGGCAACTTAGTGAGACCCTTTCTCAAAATAAAACATAGAAAGTGCTGGGGATGTGGCTCAGTGGTAAGTGCTCCTGGGTTCATTCCCCACTGCCAAGGGAGAAGGTTCCAAACGCCCCTGGAAGAGAGGCTACGTTTCCCACCTGGCTTAAGGGGCTTTGAAGACACTGTTAGAACTTGGGAAGACCCATCCTTCAGCCTCCTCGCCAGGCCACCAACAGCCAGCCTGGTCCAGTTGCCTCTGGTCATGCCCAGTGTGTTGGCACTTGGCGTGTCCTCTAGTGAACTCCCCAGGGAATCTGTCCCCGCAGGGCCCCGGAGCTGCAGTTCTACACCAGCGCTGCTGCTGTGGCCATGCTGATCCCGGCCTGGATCTTCTTCATGGTGGGTTTCAGAGGTGGGCACCCACCGTCAGCGGCCGGTCTCTGCAGCCCCCGACAGTGCTCTGCCTGTGCGAGTGGGTGGCGGTGGGTGTGTGCTTTGCAAGTGGGCTGTGCCCACAGAGGGCCGCCTGCAGCTCTGGGGACTCGCAGAGGTGTTTGTGAGGGTTTTTAGCTCGGTTTCATTTATTATTCGTTTATTTATTTGGAATACCGGGGATTGACTCGGGGTGCTCGACCACCAGGCCACATCCCCAGCCCTGTTTTGTATTTTATTTAGAGAGAGGGACTCACTGCATGGCTTAGCACTCACCGTTGCTGAGACTGGTATTGAGCTCCTGATCCTCCTGCCTCAGCCTCCTGAGCCACTGGGATCACAGGCGTGCATCACCACGCCCGGCTTTCATTTATTTTTTAATTGAATTTAATTTTTGCAGTACTGGGAATAGAACCCAGGAGCTCTCTACCACTGAGCCACACACCGCCATCCCTTTTTTTTTCTATCCTCACTAAGTTTCCGAGGCTGACCTTGAAGTTGCCATCCTCTTGCCTCAACAGCCCGAGTCACTGGGATCACAGGTGTGCACCACCACACCCAGCACTAGATTCATTTTTTTGCTGGGAAAATGATAACTGTCCGCTGCACAACAGTCCGTGGTTGAGTGAAGCCAGAGCCCAGGCCCCTGGCCTCCTCCAGACACGCGTCCACCTGCGCAGTGCTGGGGGGAGTCCCCTGGTGACAAAGGCACGTGTCATGCTGTGTAGACCTTTTCCCTCCAGGCTGGGGCCTGTCCAGCCAGGGACGCCTGGCTGCTTCCTGCCCTCTCCTGTGCAGTGGCGGGCTTCTCGTCCGTGCCGCACCCCGCGAGGGTACTTCTCTGGGGTACATTCTTGGAACTGGAATGTGCATGCATGTTTGCATATTTGTTTATTGTGATAAAATACACGTCGGATATTTGCTGTCTCTATCGTGTCTGGGTGGGGTTCAGCGGCACTGGGCGGAGCACACTGTGTGTGGCCATGAGCACCGACCACCCGGCTTCTCCCTCCCAGACGCCTCCCTGGCCCCGTCCCTCCACTTGGCCCTGACAGCCACCTGGGCTTTCTGTTTGTGTGGGTCCGACTCCCCAGAGCTCCTGCAGTGGGAGCCTGCAGTTGTCTGTGTCTGAGTCACACAGCCCTTGTGTGTGTGTGTGTGTGTGTGTGTGTGGTGCTGGGGGTGGAGCCAGGCCTCACCATGCTCTCCGCCAAGCTGCCCCGCTGCCCAGCGCTGCTCTTCTGAGGGGCGTGGTGATGTGGCAGGGACCAGCCCCACTCCTCCTCAGCTGAGTGCTCTCCAAGTGTGGGTGGACCTCACCTGTCTGTCCACTCACCACCTGTCGGTACTCGAGCTGGCCTGCCCTGGGGTCCCCGTGAGTGCTACTGCTGGGAACCTGGGTCCCACATATCCCTCGGAGGCCCTGCCTTCTGCTTTTTTGGGTATGTGCCCAGCAGTGGAATTGCTGGATGTCCAGTGACCCGGTTGGTCACTGGCCACACTGTCTCACAGCCTCCAGTTTCTCCAGACCCTCCACAGCATTTTCTGGTTGGTTTGCTTTTGGCAGTCGCCGTCCTAACAGAGGGAGCCCTGTGTGCGCCTGCCAGGAGTCCCAGTGCAGGGCAGTTCTGCTGGGGGGGCCCTGGTGCTCTCCTCAGTGGCCTTAGGACCTTGGTGGAGAGCATGGGTGAGGCCTCGGCGGAGCACAGTGTGTGTGGCCACGAGCACTTTGGTTCTGGCCTTAGGACCTGCCCATGATTGGAAGGAGCGGGACAAGCTTCAGCTACAGCCAGGACGTGGTGCTACTGCTCCTGACGGACGGGGCCCTGTTCCACCTTCAGAGCGTCACTGCGTATGCCCTCATGGGGAAGATCTCCCCCGTGACATTCAGGTAAGCCGAGACTTCCCAGGAGGCATGGTGTGTCCAGGTATTTGGCAGAGGAGACCTGAGCTCCGGCATCATCCGTGGTGATGACTGGTGGCCCACCAGGTCCCTGGGCCATTGGGCACCAGTGCCACCTGAAGTGCAGTGAGGCTTGGGAAACAGATGTTCACCCGTTTCTCCTGGAAGTCTCTATCAGGGAGAGGGTTTGGGGGATGGGTTACGTGTTCTTCTCAGCAGAGCAACATGGCACGTCTGTGGCCATGGAGTCTTCTGCCTCTGCCTGGCCGCGTGTGGCTCCTGAGCTCTCAGAATGTAGCGCGTGGCCAGAACAGGGGCCCTTTCTGCATGAGGAGCTGGGGACTGAGGCCAGGGCCTGGCTCCACCCCTGGGCCACACCCGCCCTTTTCATCTTCTATTTTGAGACAGGGTCTCCCTAAGTTGCTGAGGCTGACCTGGAACTTGCCACTCCCCTGCCTCAGCCTCCCAAGTAGCTGGGACATAGGCGTGCACCACTGCACCCAACCCAGAGTTCTTGTTTTGACTTAGGTCAGTTCACATGTGGATGGACACATGGCCAGTGGTCACCCTTGGAGACGGCGGGGGCTAAGGGGCCCATCTGCTTCACACTTGGACTGATTAGATGCGCGTGTGACTTAAGACTGAGGGTTTGGGGTTTTCAGTAGCAAGTCCTGGCTTTGCCCGCCTCATGCTGGGGTGCGTCTCAGGGCCTTCTCCCTCACCTTCTCAACTGTCCCAGGGAAGTGGCACTGTCCCCACCGTGAGGACAGACGTACACTTGACTGTGCTGTGTGCTGAGGCACCTGGGGTGGCCTCAGTGGCCTGGGCCACATGCTGCAGCCGCCCTGTACCTCTCCCTGTTTCCTGTCATGTCCTGCCATGAAGCGCCCTCCCCAACCCTCCTCCTGCGTGGAGGAGCTGTGGGCGCCTGCTCCGCTGGGCAGGGAGGCAACTGGGAGGGAAGCTCAGGCCCACACGTGGCCGACTCAGCTGTTCCTGAAACTTGGTTTTTCAGCGTTGGTGATGGTTCGGTGAGAAAGAGCAGGAAGCCAATTTGTAAAAACACTTTTTAAGCATATTTTCTTTGACACTGGGGATTGAACCCCAGGGTGCTGTAGCACTGAGCTGCACCCCAGGATTTGAGACAGGATCTGAACAAATTGCCTAAGCTGGCTTCAAACTTGCCATCCTCCTGCCCCCGACTGCCGGGTCGCTGGGAGTACAGGTGTGCACCTCTGCACCCAGCCCTTTCTCTCAGTCTTCAGAGAGCAGGCTGACGCATTCAGGGACATAATGGCACAGTGTCTGTAATTTACTTTAAAATACTTCAGTGCAGGGCCGGGGCTGTGGCTCAGTGGTGGAGGGCTTGCCTAGCCCACCTGAGGCACTGGGTTCCATCCTCGGCATCACGTTTAAAAAAAAGAAAAAATATTGTGTCCATCCACCACTAGCCTGATGGACCTTGATTTATTCATTTATTCATTTATTTATATGTGGTGCTGAGAATCGAACCCAGTGCCTCACACGTTAGGCAAGCGCTCTGCCCCTGAGCCATGACTTCAGTCCCTAAAAAAATGTTTAAAAAAAACATGTCAATGCACAGAAAAAAGGAAGCACGTGAAGCCAAAGCTCTTCATCAAGCCCAGCTGCTGAGAATGTAGCTGTTGGCTACCATGTTTTTCCATTTTTCTGTTTGACATTTCTCATAACAAAACGTACCCCCAGAGAGAGAAGGAAGGAGGAGGGAGTGGGGTGTCCTGTCTCCCACAGAGCCTCCGGGTGGCTGCGTGTGGCCGGGCTGAGCGTCACTGCCCTGCCCTTTCACTGCAGCGTCGCCAGCACCGTGAAGCATGCCCTGTCCATCTGGCTCAGCATCATCGTCTTTGGCAACAAGATCACCAGCCTGTCGGCCATCGGCACCGTTCTCGTGACTGTGGGCGTCCTGCTCTACAACAAGGCCAGGCAGCACCAGCAGGAGCTCATGCAGAGTCTGGCCACAACCACCAGCTGGGTCCCCGAGGGTGGCACAGAACCACTGGGTCCCCAGGACCCCAGACAGCACATTCACCCCTGAATGCGGGAGGCCCCTGGCTGCCTGCCTGGGCCCCTGCATGCTCCTCGGGTCCCTGGAGAGCAGCCTGGGGCTGTCCCCTGCACCACACAGCTGGGCTGAGGGACAGAGGCTCCAGGGACCAGTGCCTGTGGGACACAGACTCCACTGACAGCTCAGCACTGCAGGAGAGACCAGCCTGCACCCCTCCCCAAGCCAGCCAGGCTGCACTTGGGCCAGATCCCACCACCTCTGAGGGTGACTACTGAGCCATCTGTGGAGCCTCCAGGGTTCCAGTGCCAACACAAGCTTCTCCCTGCCTGGCACCAGCAGACACCTCGACTCCCCACGCCAGCCACCACCGGTGCTGGAGCTGCCTGGTCCCCAGCTGTCCACAGAGACTGACCACAGTCTCACCCTGTGGGCTGCTGTCCCAGGTGTCCGGACTCTGGTACAGAGGTCTCAGCAGCCTTGAAACAGCAGGCAGAGAGATCCCCAAACAAAGGTCTCAGCTGCTGAGGTGGGCAGGGCTCTCCCCCAACTTCAGACTGTCCTCACAGAGGGTCCTGTGGCCATTATCTGGCCCCACGGCCATGGCATCACATGACACTGGAAGGCAGGATTGTTCATTGAAATTGCTCTGTGAAAGGAAAAGCCTTCGCAGCCTGCGTGTCCTTGAGCCCCTCACCTCTGGGTCGGTTGTCCACCTGGAGGCTGAGGACAGATTTAGCTCCATTTAGCTCAGTTTCCTTCCGGCAACAGCCTGCTCCCAGCTTCCTGGTGGACCACCCTGATGGACTCCCGAGGGTCCCTGCAGCTGGGCAGGGGAGCTTTCTGCAGAACCCAGCGCTCAGGTTGGGCCGTGTGACGCTGGACTTCCTACCAAGCTGGCACCCTGTGTGTGTCAGGTGTCCACACAGCCCGGCCGCCCCTAGGGACCACAGCGTGGTGGTGCCTGGCAGCTAGACCACGTGGGTGCTGGAGCTGCAGTCCGGCTGGCTTGGCTCTGCCCCCCGTCTGGTGGGGCCTCTGACCCAGGCGTGCACTCTGGCCAGCCAGTCTGAAGGCTGTCGCCCGAGCTTGGGTCACAGGCACTGCCTGTCCTCTGGCCTCACTCCCTTCCCCACTTGTCAGGTTTGGGGCAGCTGTAAACCGTTCACTGGTTTTCCACTTGGTTTCTCACCTGGAAAACATGACAGCAGTTCCTCCCAGAAGTAAAGCCTCTCAGAAACAAAGAGCAGTCACTAGCCTCCTCCTTTCCACTGACTCGAAAAGGGTTTTCAGGCTGATGGATTAAAAGGCCTTTTAATCTACACCTGCCATTGTGAAGGAGCTGCCCTCGTGCCCGGCTGGGCAGGCGTGTGCCCCGCACACGGGGTCACTCCCCGGTGAAGATGTGTCCACGTGATGCTGCCTGGGCTTCTGCTTCCTCCCTCGTCTGCTTTCCCCCACACTGAAGAAAAGGCTGTGGAGGTGGCACTTCGCCCGTTCACTCCTGAGCACGTGCTGCCAAGCTGTGACAGGGAGGGTGGCCAGGAGCCCCCCTGGACCTGCAGACACTCGAGTTTGCTGAGAGGCCCAGGCGCCTGGCTTCCGAGTATTGTTTGGATTTCTGGTCCAACGTCTCCTGTGGAATTAGGAAGTCGCCCATGGTGGCTTGCCCCTCCCCTCCTGCTTCAGAAGCAGCTCTCAGCCTGTTTTGATTTCATTAAATCAGTAGCAAGCAAGGCCGTTTCCTGTGAAGATGCTTTGGAGACCGCAACCTGGGCAGGAAGATGGTGAGAGTTGTGCGTGGCCAACCCGGAGCCCTCACCCACGCTCACATTCCTCCCCGTCTTGCTGCCAGCCCAAACTTCTCACGGCACTTCAGGACATACCCAGGCCTGCTTGCCACGTGCTCGTGACTGTACTGATGGATGCTTTCTTATGAACTTTGTCTAGTCTTTTAGGGACCATGATGCTGGGAGTCTTGCTTGCGTGGAAGTTCCCCCTGTGGCCGTCTAAATGTCTTGCCTTTGTAAGCACAACACACCGATCAGACCTTCCCAGCGGGGCGTCTCTTCTTCCTTACGCCCATACTTAGAGATGTGTAGATGTCTAATTTGGAAACAATTCCGTGGGGCTGGTGAGTAACTCAGCGGTAGACCACTAGCCTAGAATATGCAAGGCCCTGGGTTCCATCCACAGCACTACAGGGAAAAAACAAAAAAGAAACAAAAGTGGAAACCTCCAAAACCTCCACTCCTGAACTGCAGAAAAACTTCATAAAAAACCTGATTGTCATAATTTCCTGTTGTATCAGCATTAAAAGAATCTGCCTCCCTGGGAAGTCGAGAATACTCTTGCACAATTCAAAATGTGTCTTTAATTTGGGAAAAATAAATACAGTGAATCAGAGACAGCTTTGAAAAAAAGCTATGTAAGGAAATCAGTGGAATAGAGCCCTGCTTTGTAGCATGCCTTTAAAATGCTTGTCAGAAACTCGTGGCTTACCTTCCCTGTGAACAGCCACCAAAATGGGTCACTGGGGAGAGTAGGAGCACAGCAGCTTTTACATCCATCCAAGTGATACGGGGCGCATGTGTGTTTTGTTTAGGTGCTGGGGACTAAACCCAGGGGCACTTTACCACTGAGCTACATCCCCAGCCCTTATTTTTTGAGAGAGGCTCACTAAATTGCCCAGGCTGGCCTCAAACTTGCCATCCTCCTGCCTCAGCCTCTTAAGTCACTGGGGTCACAGGTGGGTGCTACTGTGCCAGGCTCCAAGCACTGTGCTTTCTAAGGTCTGGAAATATCTACAGTGTCACCTGGGTTGGAAAAAGTAAGCAAGTATGCTATTACAGATAGAAATCACTTCCCTTTTTTTATTTTTATTTTTTTTGGCTTTGACCAATATTCTACTAAGGGCCTTATTCCTTCTTAAAATATGTTCACTGCCTGGTTGGCATGTGTGTGTGTAAGTAAAAGAAAGAGAGAGACAGACAGATAGACCAACCAGGGAGGATCAAACCCAGGGCCTGGCTCACGCTAGGCAAGGCTCTGGTGGGGCTACACCCTCAGCCTACTGAGTCTGTAAATGAGAACATCCCAGCTCCCCTGATGCATTGGGCTGCTGCTCTCTGCCCTGACCAAGAAGCCAAGAGCAGATCCTCGAGATCATGTTGACTGGGTTGCTGCTGACTGCAACTCAGTACAGAAAACTCCAAGTTTTCTGGGACGTCGCTCCTTGTTTTGCTGGGGTTCTTGATTCTGGGTTTGATGGTTGCTGGACCATTACCCTGACATCCAGATTCAGTTTGAAAAGTCTTTTCTGCTTTCAGTTTTCATTCCTGAAAAAATGTATTCAGCTCATTTGCAATTTCTAGGCTGCGTGCAGGTTGGTGCTCCTACCTTCAGGTGTTGTGGACTCCAGAGGGCCACGTAGGGGTGACGTTCCCACACTGAAAAACTTGATAATCACATCAGTAATTGTCTGCATCAGAGCCAAATCATACTTGCTTTATACCAAACGGAACTGTGAAGTTACAAAATGTTCATGCTGTTTGTACGTCACCTATTTCAGTATTTATGTGACAAGATCAATGGTTTCTAGAAAATGTTCTCTTAAATAACTTAAGTGAATCCCTGTTAATTCCACTCTGGTAATAAATTGGAACTGTGTAATTAATCCTGTCGATGCCTCCTGGTTACCTTTGTCTAAATTAAGCAGCCAAGGTAACAATGGTCAGTGGTTCATGTTCTGCAAAAGCAGAATAAAAGCTAAGTGCTCACTTCTTTGCATTCTCCCTTGTGAAATCACCACACTTGATCTATTATTACCTTCACCAGTTTCCAGCAGGGAGGGAGGGAAGAAAAAAGGCTCTTCTGTTACTGAAATTCAAGAAGCTAAGGAAGAACTGGAATACAGGAAGTAAGCATTTCATTCTGGAGGGAAAGAATCCCAATACCCCTCACCCTTTTTTTTTTTTTTTTTTTTGGTACTGGGGATTGAACCCAGGGGCACTCGACCTCTGAGCCACATCCCCAGCCCTATTTTGTATTTTATTTAAAGACAGGGTCTCACTGAGTTGCTTAGGGCCTCGCTAAGTTACTGAGGCTGACTTTGAACTCGAGATCGTCCTGCCTCAGCCTCTCAAGTGCTGGGATTACAGGCGTGCGCCACCGCGCCCAGCCGACCCCTCACCCTTTTTATGCCCTAGTTTACTTCTTGTTTCAGTCTTCTGCATTTTCCCATTTCAGACCCAGTTGATGTGGCTGGTTATCCTCCATATGATCCTTTTCTAAATGATTCAGGATGTTGAATTCTCATATTGCTATGACTCCTTTTTTTTAAAGTTCATAGGATAACTTGACATGGATATATGAAAGTGTAGTCCCATAGTCTCCCAGGAAGGATCTCAACGCTGTAGTCTGGGTGGGGCCTAGGGACCCTTAAAAACCAAACTACCATGGGCTTGAAAAGCATCTTGGGGAACACTACAGTAGTGTCTACCATGAAATCACACTGTGAAGCTCTCTCCCTATTCTGTTTTTGTGCATGTTAAAAAGCAAAGTTCTGAGCCAGGCAGTGACCCATGTCTGCAATTCCGGCAAGGCAGGGCAGGTGGCTGAGGCAAAAGGATCACCCAGCCTCAGCAACTTAACAAGACCTTTCTCAGGTCCTAGGTGACTTTGCAAGACTGTCTCAAAATAAATTTTAAAAGGGCTGGGGATGCGGTTCAGTGGTCTACCACTCTGGATTCAATCCCTGGTACCAAAAAAGCACAACAAAACAAAATTCGCCAGGCGCCCATGGGGCAGCCTGTGATCCAAGCCGGGAAACTGAGGCAAGAGGATCACAAATTTCTGCCAGCCTGAGGAGCTTAGAAAGATCCTGTTCCAAAATAACAAAAAGGTCTGGCTGAGCGCTTGTCTAGCATGTGCAAGGTGCTGGGTTCGATCCCCGGCAGCACTGACCACCCCCCAAAATATTACAACCAAAGTTCCTAATTGGCTTATAAGCGATCGCACAATGGGAGTGCATAGAATGCGTGGTCCCCTGAGCCGAGAAGTTGTTATGACAGAAAAGTGCCGAGGAAAACGGAAACGGACGAGGCCTGAGCACCCCAATCTGCTTCCTCGGAGGAGCCGGAGCGGGGGCTTCCTGCAGCCGGAGCCCCGGCAGGTTTCCGCTGCGTGGTCGCGCGGCGCGGAGGCCCAGAGCTGGAGCTCGGAGCAGACCCGGGTCTCCGCGGGCCGCGGGCGGACGTTGCTTTCCCGCAGCAGACAGCTCGGCGCGCAGCCGCACCCGGCCCGCCCATCTCGGGCTGACGAGCCCGGCGGCAGCGCCCCGCGGAGGGTGCGGTCGCCTCAGAGCCGGACTCGCCCGGAACGGTGCCACGACGCGGCGTCACCAGTTCGTGACGCCCAGGGTCGGAAGAGGCCGCTCCTCGCCTCTGGGCGTGGACTGGAAGTTGCTCGCCCGTGCGTCATCAGCATGCGCCGAAGCAGGAAGTGGCGACACTCCCGGCGCGCGGCCGGCGCCGTTTCCCTCGGAGTCCGGGGCCGCAGGTCCCCTGCCCCTGCTATCGTGCGTCATCGGCGGGCGCCGAAACAGGAAGTGACGACGCTCAGGCGCGCGCCGGGCGCTGTTTCTTCTCAGGCTCGGGACCGGTGGCGGCGGCGGCGGCGCAGGGGTGAGTGGCGGTGGGCGGTCCGGGCGTGGGAGCGCAGGGCGGCCGGCGCCACCGAGGTCTCGGGAGCGAGCCGGCCTCGGGGCTGTGGGGGGCGTGGGTTTGACGGCGAGCGACAGCCCCGCTCCGCTGTCCCGTCTCGTCCCGCGCCGAACTTTGGGCGAACCGGGTGGCGGGCCCTAGCGCTTTCCTGAGCCGGCCCCTGCCGCGCCCAGCCTCGGCTTTGCGGCTGGACCTTGTAGTGGGTGCCGGGCGCACCTTCTCGGAGCACCTCCCTCCCCAGGCATCCCCCTGCCTGACGGAGGGTGCAGCTTCCGGCGGCCAGTGCCGTCATTTAGCCCGAATGGTCTTTCTGACATATTCTTTTGACACCAAGAGCAGAGCTTGATGAGTGCCAGGCACTGAGCTAAGAGCTTTTAGCTGGATTATCTCCTGTAATCCTCGAACCGTACCTTTTAGGTAGGTGTGGTTCCCGTTATGTGGAAAAGCCAAGTGAACTAAGTTGCTCGAAACCTTACAAAAATGAGAAAAGAAGGGAGAGGCCAAGTCACTTTTCAGAGTCCGCCTCACGAGGACTTATTCTGAAAACTCAAAAGTGAATAGGCTCAGAAACGGCAGAGCATCAAACCATAGTTTGCTGTGTCCCGAGGTTGCTTGAATTATGTTTCTTTTTGCAGCGTTTTAACTCAAATGGGTGATGAAAAGGACTCTTGGAAAGTGAAAACTTTAGATGAAATTCTCCAGGAAAAGAAACGAAGGAAGGAACAAGAGGAGAAAGCAGAGATAAAACGCTTAAAAAATGTAAGCTATGTTTTTTTAAGTAAGTGGTTTTTTTAAAGGAGATTTAATTTCTTTGCCCTCATTTTTCCATTAGAACAACGCTTCTTCGGTGAAGTTCTTTTGTACTTCCAAATGTCACAGGTGAGCCCAAATCTATTCTAAAAATTAACAAAAGCATTCACATACTCAGTTTACATTGAAGCAGATTGATAACACTGAAGCTGTGTCTAGATGAGAATGTCTACGTGGAGAATAAAATGTTCTGAATCTAGAATCATTAGTGCAACCAGACTAACTTTTCTCATTTCATTATTAGTATATTCATAATACCATTTCCAAGTATTTTTAATATAGTGGGGACTTTCCTTGACGTTAATATGAGTATTTCGTATTTTTCTTGATTTGCATAATAACATGCTCAAAAGCTTTTTAGTAATTGGATAAGAGGTATAGGCATAGAAACCTCTTCTGATAAGATTAGGAATAGGTTATTTCAAAGTATATATAAGTATTGTATGAGGTATCTGAAGTATTTGGTGTGTAAAATATGGCTTAAACCTCAGTTTTGATTCATAAGCAACTAACATAGAATCTAATATTCTTTGTCATATATGCTGGTTTTAAATTTCCTGTCCCAAGTTTTGGGTTACAGAGAGTTGTAATTTTAATACCATGGGATTTGAGTGACTTTTTATATTTTATAATATTTGTCCTTTGAAAGTATGTGTGAAAGTTTCTTTTGGTATGTTGGCAAAATTTGGTTATCGTTAAAGATATGTTTATAAGGAAATGACTAATTTTCTCTTTGTTTCTTAGTCTGATGACCGGGATTCCAAACGGGATTCCCTTGAGGAGGGGGAGCTGAGAGATCACCGCATGGAGATTACAATCAGGAACTCACCATACCGACGTGAAGACTCAATGGAAGACAGGTGAGAATGCAGCCTGAATGCAGCCATTGAGGAGCAAGAGTGAGCAACCTGGGCAGCACTCTACATGAACCAGGGCTTAGCTGTTCTCAGTGTCACCTGAAGAGCGTTGTGACTTCAGGTTCACCTCCCAGTCAAGGCTGTGTGGTGTCCATCGTCACTCCGCTCCCTCTGACTGAATGAGCACATGCTGCTCCTTTTTCTGTGATGATTCTGTCGTCAGGCCAGCGTCATTTAGATCATATGCTTAGATGTCTGCCCAATGTTGAAAGTTAAGATTCTGCACAAGTATCTAAAGTAGAATGCTGAGAGGGCCACAGTTAGAAACGTTCAGCCTGTTAAATGAGGGGCTTTGTGAATAACTTATTCACGTGGTGCTAAGGATTGAACCCAGTGCCTCACACATGCTGGGCAAGGGCTCTGCCATTGAGCCACAACCCCAGCCCCCTGATTTGATACATTTTTTATATGCTTATGAAATCATTGCTGCAATCAAGATAATGAACCCTAAAAGAGAAGCATTTTTGTTTCGCATAATATTTTTCGTCTAAGTCTTAAAATGGCTTGTTTTTCTTTTTATTTATTTTGATTCATTTTACACGAATGGAGTACAGTTGTTTCTCTGTACATGAAGAAGAGACACACCATTTGTGTAATCATACATGTACATAGGGTAATGATGTTTGTCTCTGTTATTTTTCTTCCCCCCCACCTTGTCCCCACCCCTCTTTTTCCTCTATACAGTCCATCCTTCCTCCATTCTTGCCTCCCTCCCACCCTGCATTATGTAAAATGACTTGTTTCTTCATTTTTATTTATTTGTTGGTATTGGAGGTTGAAGCTGGGGACACTATACCACTGAACTACATTCCCAGTCCTTTTTAGTTTTCCTTTTGAGATAGGGTCTTGCTAAATTGCCCAGGCTGACTTAAAACGTGTGATCCTCCTGCCTCAGTTTCCTGAGCAGCTGGCAGTACTGGTGCAGCCACTATATTTGGCTAATTATCTTTTTGTAAAATGTAAAAGCAAACTGTAGATTTTGTTGTCACTGTTGTTGTCTATGGACAGAATGCTTTTATTTTTATTTATTTATTTTTATGTGGTGGTAAGGATTGAGCCCCGTACCTCATACATGCTAGACAAGTGCTCCACCACTGAGCTATAGCCCCAGCCCCTAACATGTCTTTTCAAATGATTGTTCAGATGCAGTTTTATTCTGTTGTGAATCCTGATTTTTCTGTCTTATGTCTTATTTCAGAGGAGAGGAAGATGATTCTCTGGCTATCAAACCACCCCAGCAGATGTCTCGAAAAGAAAAGGCCCATCACAGGAAAGATGAAAAGAGAAAAGAGAAACGCAGGCATCGCAGCCATTCAGCAGAAGGGGGTATCGCTAGTCTTCCTGTTTTCTCTTCTGTTTGTTTCTGTTTTCGTGATCTGCCTTCTCCAGAGTGTAGAGAAGGGAGTAGAATTTTAACAAAAAGTATAAACTCATTTAAAATGACCATTTCATTTTCTCCTGGTGTTTTTTCTCTCCCAGTATATTATTTTGGAATACTTTATCTCCATGGAAAATGATCATAATTGAATAATTCTAGGGGAAACACACATACACACAAATGGGTGTTTGGTCAAGTTCAAGTAATGGCTTTGGCTTGTTTAGAGGTTTAATCTTATGCCAGTACCAAGAGGTCCTAAGAGTACTAGGATCACTGGCCCAGGGCCAGTTTTAAATTTCATTATTATAAATGCAGTTGGTTAATTAATTTAGTTTTATGACATGACATAGAAGTCTGTCAAATAAAGGAACAAAACTGTAGTTTTATGTATCATTTACTTGATTTACTTATTCCTTTCTACTTTTATTTATTTATTTATTTATTTTTATTTTGGCATGGGGATTGAACCCAGGGTGCTTTACTGCTGAATCATGCCCTCAGCCCTTTCTCTCTGTTTTTGGTGAGGACTGTCTCCCTAAGTTGCCCAGGCTGGCCTCAGGCTTGCAGTCCCCTGCCTTTTCCTGCCAGGTTGGCAGGACCCCAGGTGTGTGCTACTGCTCTTGGCTGCACTTTGGGTAATAAATTCAGCAGAAAAATTGTTTTTCAAAGTTACTTCTTTTTCTGGATTTACCTTTAGCTGTTTTCTGAAATTAAGGTTTTTTACGTGATACTTATTATTTCCCACTAGGGAAGCATGCTAGAGTGAAAGAAAAGGAAAGAGAACACGAGCGTCGGAAACGCCATCGAGAAGAGCAGGACAAAGCTCGCCGGGAATGGGAAAGACAGAAGAGGAGGGAGATGGCAAGAGAGCATTCCAGGAGAGAGAGGTGAGGCCCGGCCCGCTTGTAGCTTCCATCCCCTGCTGTGGTGGTCAGGTCCTGTGCAGCAGCCGCACCGAGCACCATGCCACGGGCTAGTGCAGAGCGGCATGTGGACAGAGGGGTGCAGCACAGCAGACCTTGTATGGTGGCCACCATGAGAAATGTCCTTCAGGAAGTGAGACAGGTGGGTCTGAATTGACAGGGAAGCTGGTGAAAGCCCAGAACTCTGAGTCACTGGAGGCTGGCATGGCAGTCATCATTAGCCAGTCAGGGTCTTACCTCACCGAGAGACTCGGTTCAGAATGATGCAGCAGGGGGAAGAATACGGCAGGGCAGTGCTGGAGGGCACAGGTGGGAATTCAGGCTACATGTGAGTCCCTGCATGAAGAGGGAGGTGTGGCAAGGACTTGCTCCTCAAGATTGCTCCTGACTCTTTTGCATTAGGACAGGAGTCACTTTTCCCACAGGGAGGAACATGAGGTCTACACAGCTTCAAGGGTAGGTTGATTCAGGTCTTGATAAAGAGCAGGGTAAATTGAAAGTCAGCCAAGTCCACATCTGGACCCTCACAGGACAGTACTCCAGAGAAGTCTGGTGGTGGCATGGTTTATTTATTCGACAGGTGCTTCCTAAGCACCTGCTCAGTATGACTGTTTTGGGTGGTCTCACTTCAGAAAATAGAATACTTAGGGTACTTTAGATCACATAAAAAATAGACTCCAGTTCTTTCAGACAAATGAGGGCAGGATAGTGAAAGTGGGCACCAGGGCCTTCGGATAGTCTGGGAGCTGGGATGTCACGTTTCTCTCAGGTGCTTCTGGGTCAGCTGGGACTCCCAGGAGCAGGTGTTGCTTTAGCCCAGGCCTGCTCTCTGTGGCCCAGCCAAGGCTGAATGCTGGGTCCACTTCCTGTGCATTGGATTCATGTCCTGGAAAGCTTCAGTGCTGGCCTGCTGCACGGGAGGGGCTTGTCGAAGCGGAAGGGGGAGGTATTGCCCGTCTCCAGCAGGCAGCACTAAATAGAGTGAGGAAAAATAGTGCATGAGAAAAGTGCTGGTTGCTCTTGATGCAAGCAGGGTGGTAGACGTGGCCCAGCAGCTGCAGTCTGGGGCCAGTTGCTGGTATGCAGGTCTCCAGCAGTGTGGGTATCCGTGTTCATCCCACCCTCTGCTGGGTGCCAAGTGTGGCTTCTCCAGTGGGGGCGGATTTCGATGGGAGTCAAGGTTGGGGGATGGGCTTTGAGCTTTCATGTAGATTTCCTGGAAGGCAAATCAGGAGAAAGAACCGGCTGGGGCCAGGGCTCTAGGGGAGCACTTGCCTGGCATGGGTGAGGCACTGGGTTCAGTTCTCAGCACTGCATGTAAATAAATGAATAAAATAAAGGTCCATCAGCAACTAAAAAATACATTTGTATATTTAAAAACAGAACAGAGAGCATGCCAGATACCGTGGCACACACCTGTAATCCTAGCGACTTGGGAGGCTGAGTCAGGAGAATCGCGAGTTCAAAGCCAGCCTCAGCAACTTAGCGAGGTCCTAAGCAACTCAGTGAGACCCTGTCTCTAAATAAAATACAAAATAGGGCTGGGGATGTGGTTCAGTGGCCGAGTGTCCCTGAGTTTAATCCCTGGTTCAAAAAAAATTTTTTTAAATAAAAACAAACAAACAATCAAACAAATAAATAAATAAATAAAATAATAAATAGGCCTGGGGATGTGGCTCAGTGGTCGAGTGCCCCTGAGTTCAATCCCCAGTACCAAAAAACAAAAAAACAGAGGCCATGTGTTGGGCAAATTTCTGGTGTGGAATAAACAAGATCTGCCAGTCTTCTCTCAGAAAACACCTTAAGGCTGGACAGAATTCATTAAAACACTCATTTGTGCTTTGGAAACTAACCAGAAGATACTCCAAGTCCTGTACTTGGGAAGCTGCTGGCCTGTGGTTAGGAACGCTAGAAACTGGCCTCCAGCCTGGCAGCTGCTCCCTCGTGATCAGCAGAGGTCCTGCTGAGGCAGTGCAGCACAGGCCGCAGGACCCACAGCTTTTCTGCTGTGTTTGTGGGGTCGTTCCGCGTGCAGTGCTGGAGAGCACTCTCCCTGCCTGTTGCCGCCTGCTGGTGTGGGGTGGTCCTGGGGATGTGCAGCGTGCACTCAGCGGCTCTCAAGCCACCTCACTCTGGCTAGTCCTGGAGGAGCACCACAAGGAGGTCCCAAAGAAGCAGCACCTGGACCCTTGATGAGAGCCCTTCCTGGCGTGAGGCGTCAGGTCCCAGTGCTTGTCAGTGTCGCGCAGATCCCTCAGGCGTGGGTCAGAGGTGCTGCGGAAATCGTAGCAGTGAGGGACGTCAGAACCCAGAGTTGGTATACTTCATTATCTCAAATGTCCAGAACTACAGAGAAAGAAGAAAGTGTGGCCCAGGTCAAGAAAGGGAAGTGTCGGTGCTGAGTGCTCCAGCTGTTGGATTTAGCAGGGATGTGGAAAGAGGACCTTGATGGAGCCAAAGCCATCCACTCTGAAGGACATGGAGAAGCCAGCTGCAGTGACACACACCTGTAGTCCCAGCCACCTAGCTAGACTGTGTCTCAAAATAAAAAGGGCTGGGGATGTGACTTAGTGGTAAGGCACCCCTGGTTCAA
Organism: Glaucomys volans; assembly: GCA_020662805.1. Taxonomy (NCBI): domain Eukaryota; kingdom Metazoa; phylum Chordata; class Mammalia; order Rodentia; family Sciuridae; genus Glaucomys; species Glaucomys volans. Next base: position 300,341 of record JAJEJO010005428.1, on the reverse strand, counting down.
TCCCTAGTACCAGAAGAAAAAAAAATGTAAGGAAAAGAAAAGACAGCAGAGCGTGTGCACATGTGGGACAACACGCATTGTACCATCACAGTGCCATGGGAGTCCCAGGTGAGAAAGATGGTTTTTTTCCTTTTTTTTTTTTTTTTTTTTTTTAGTACCAAGGATTTGAACTCAGGGGCACTTGACCACTGAGTCACATCCCCAACCCTATTTTGTTTTTTGTTTTTTTGGGGTTCTTTTTGGCGGTGCTGGGGATTGAACCCAGGGACTTGTGCTTGTGAGGCAAATACTCTACCAATGGAGCTGTATCCTCAGCCCCTCTATTTTGTATTTTATTTCGAGACAGGGTCTCATTGAGTTGCTTAGTGCCATGCTTTTGCTGAGGCTGGCTTTGAACTCCTGATCCTCCTGCCTCAGCCTCCTGAGCTGCTGGGATTACAGGCATGTGTCCCCACACCCAGCTGAGAAAGACATTTTGTAATTAGTGGTTGAAAATATCCCGAATTTGATAACAAAAACCATTTATCTACATACCTAAGTAGCTAAGTGAGCTCAAGTAGGGTGAACAGAGTCCCTCACAACCAGCTGCTAAGAGCCAGGGCAGAGTTGAAAGGTGGCAGGAGTAGCCAGGCCTGATGGCACACACCTATAGTCCCAGCAGCTCGGGAGGCTGAGGCAGGAAGATCATGAGGTCAAAGCCAGCCTCAGCAAAAAGTGAGGTGTTAAGCAAGTTAGTTAGACCCTGTCTCTAATAAAATACAAAATAGGGCTGGGGATGTGGCTCAGTGGTGGAGTGCCCCTGAGTTCAATCAAAAAGAAAGGTGGCAGGAGGGTGGGGAGCTTGAGAAGCAGCTGAGGGAGGAGACTGAAGGACATCACCTTCCAAGGCTGCCAAGGAAAATAACAGATATTCTGCCTGGAACACCTTCTCTGCATTCTGAGCCACCTCCCCAGCCCTATTTTGTATTTTATTTAGGGACAGGGTCTCACTGAGGTGCTTAGGGCCTTGACCTTGCTGATGCTGGCTTTGAACTCGTGATTCTCCTGCCTCAGCCTCCCACGTGCTGGGATTACAGGCGTGCGCCACCACACTCGGCTTCCTTCTCTGCATTTTAAAGTGAAGGGTAATAAAAACATATCAAGACTGGTGGAATCCATTGTTAACTAGTCTGCCTGGAAGAAATGCCAAAGGAGACCTTCCTACTGATTGGAAGTGACACCAGATGATAACTTGAATCCACAGGAGAGCAGTGCTGGAAGTGGCGAGTGTACAGGTGAACAAGAGTCTGTAAACCAGGTGTGGTGGTGAACACCTGTAATCCCAGTGACTCGGGAGGCTGAGGCAGGAGGGATTGCAAGTTTGATACTAGCCTCAACACCTTAGCAAGACCCTAAGCAATTTAGTAAGACTATGTCTCACAATAAAACAACAACAAAAAAAGGCTGGGGATGTGGCTTAGGGGTTAAGTGCCCCTGGGCTTAATCCCCGGTACCATAAAAAAGGTCTATGCATCCAGCTCTTCTCACTGCTGTCTTCTCCAAGATGAAAGACCTATGAAGCAGTAGTTCTGCACTTGATCTTAACCAAAAGGCCAAGAAGCAATGAAGCAGTAGTTCTGGAGCAGTTTTTATATTTCACTGGGAATTAGCATTAATCTGATCTGAAGTGTAAGTGTATTGCAGAGCCTAGAGCAACCACTAAGAAATTTTAATGAGATGTATGCTTGGAATCCCAGCTACTGCTGAGGCTGAGGCAGGAGGATCACAAGGTTGAGACCACTCCTGGCAATTTAGTGAGAACCTGTCTCAAAGTTTTAAAAAAGATCTGGAGATGTAGTTCAGTGCTTGCCCAGGATGTCCAAGACCCTTGGTGTATCCCCAGTACAGCAAAAGTAAGCACGAAACTCTAGAATCCTGGAGCTTTTTGAGGAGCTTCCTCTAGCCGAGACTCTCAGGTAGGCTATCATTGGTGCAGTGCTCTGACCCTGTCTGACACCTGTCTATTCAGATTTCTCCAACTTCTACCTGATACTTTGAAAAATTTATTAGCTATTCCAGATGCACTTGGACTCTGGGAACATGAAAATTGGCTTCTGCAGATCAGTTCTAGACATGTGGCCTCTGGGTGTTGCACCCAGCCACTTCTGCCAGTCACTGACGCTCCCTGCACACCAGGTGATGCCTGCCTTGTGTGCAAGCAGCGCCCCTCTATCCTCCACACCGCGCTGAAGCCCACAGTCTCAGGCAAGGGCAGAAGTGGCCGGGAGCCTCTGCTCAGACCTCTGCCCTTGCCAGCCACTCCTTTGCCGCCTTTGTAGCCAGTACACATTCACCTCCTGGTGGTTGGATTTGGCAGGGTGAGGGGCATCCTGGAGATTGAACCCAGGGGCACATTACCAGTGAGTGACATCCACAGCCCTTTTTATTTTGAGACAGGGTCTTGCTAAGTTGCTGAGGGTTTCACTGATTTCTGAGGCCGACCTATAACCTGGAACCCTCCTGCCTCCGCTTCCCAGTTGGCTGGGATTGCAGCCATGTGCCACTCTTCCTGGCTAGTTGTTGGATTTATGTTGGGTTCTCACATGGGCTTGGGGAGATGCTTGCCAACTGTTTTAATAGAGCCACTGACAGAAGGACACTAGGACAGAGTTTTTGGTTTCTGACAGGTGATTGTCTTGTTTTGCTGGTGCTTAGTTGGGTTCTGCTGTGTTCCACCAGAAATGGTGCTGGGGACGTGTGCACGCTTTGGACTCCCAGGCCTTCTGTGCAGGGGCAGTGCACACAGACAGGTTCTCCACTGAGCAGAGTACGCCTGGGTGGGAGACCTGTCCGGTGGGACTGATGGCCTGGCACATCCTTCCTCAGGGACCGCCTGGAGCAATTAGAGAGGAAACGGGAGCGGGAGCGCAAGCTGAGGGAGCAGCAGAAGGAACAGCGGGAGCAGAAGGAGCGGGAGCGGCGGGCAGAGGAGCGACGCAAGGAGCGGGAGGCCCGCAGGGAAGGTAGGCAGAGGAACTGCCCCTTCTCCAGGGGGCCTCCCCTGGGCTGCTCCTGAGTGGATGACAGTAGTGCCGCAGGCTAGCACAGACTCCCTGCAGAGCTGGCCCTGCCCCTGGCTGTGCCCTGTGGGGCTGGCCATGAGGCAGGGCCAAGGCTGAGGGGAGAGTAGACTGGCTGTCATTAAGGCCTGCAGGGGGGCACTGTGGCCAGGGCTGTAGGACCTGGTCTGTCTGGTGAATGTACTGCTGCCCACTGTCCACTGCCAGCTGTGGTTGGGTTCATATAAGAGCTAGGTTCTTGGCTCCTGTGCTTTCTTTGCCCCTGTTTTTCTAGTGTTTAAAATTGTGTCAAAATACATGTGTTTGACATTTCGACCATTTTTAAGTACATTTACCTGTATGTCCCTCTCCGCCATCCATGCCCAGAACTCTTTCCTCTTAGAAGTCAGACTGGTTCCCATTGAACAGCAACTCTCACAGCCCAGGAACCTCTGTCCTACTCTGCTGAGAGTCTGACTGCTTAGTTTCCCACAAGTGGAATCACAGGGCCTTCTGGCTGGTGGCCCAGCATCATGCCCTCAGTGTCCACCCGTGGTGTAACTGGTGCCAGAATTCCCTTCCTTGAAGATCAGCTGGTAGCAGGACCTTGCGTGTGCTGTTTCCTATCTATTTTCTATATGCCTCCTTCCTTTATCCCATTATTTCCTGCATTACTGTTGTCTTTGGTGTTTTTTGAATTTGTAGTGAATTGTTCAAGTTCCTCTCATTCCATTTTTGTGTACTCTGTATGTGTTGTTTTTTTTTTCATATTTTTTAGTTGTTGATGGACCTTTATTTTTTTATTTCTGTGGTGCTGAGAATCGAACCCAGTGTCTCACACATGCTAGACAAGTGCTCTACTACTGAGCTACAACCTCAGTCCTGTTTTGTATTTTGTTTAGACACAGGGACTCACTGTGTTGCTTAGCGCCTTGCTGTTGCTGAGGTTGGCTTTGAACTCGTGATCCTCCTGTCTCAGCCTCCAGAGCCACTGGGATTACAGGCGTGGCCACCGTGCCCAGCCAGCATTACTGATATTTTCATTCCTGCTCCAGGCTTTGAGTTTACTTCTGGTGCCCTCTTCTCCCTATGGGACGTCCTTGCATTTCTTGCAGGGCAGTCAAGTGATGGTAAACTCCTGTGGCTCTTCGGTATCCAGTTAATCTCGCCCTCTCTTCCTGGGAATGATTTTGAACACAACCACCGTAGAACTTCTGGCTGTAGAGTTTTTTTCTTAAGTACTTGGAATTTATTAGCCCGCCACCTTCTGGGTCTGTTTCTGGTACATATGTGTGAGGACTCCCTGAGTGTGGCCAGTCACTTTCTTCCTGCTTTCATGATACCCCTTTGTCTTTGTCTTATGTGGTTTTCTTGGTTTTTCCTTTTTTTGGGGGGGCAGTGCTGGGAGTGGATCCCAGGACCTTGTACATAGCAGGCAAGTGCTCTACTACTGAGCTCTATCTCCTTGTGTGGGTTTTTCCTTCTTTGGAGACAGTGTCTTGCTAAGTTGCTGAGGCTGACCTCACACTTGGGACCCTCCTGCCGTTGTGTCCTGAGTCACTGGGACTACAGGTGTGGCCCCCACACCTGGCTTCCTGTGGGTTTTCAGTTCATCCTTCTTAGAGTTTGTTGCTCTTCTTGGATGTTAATATTCACATTTTCCAAAACACATGGGGAGTTTTCAGCAGTTGTATCTTTAGATCTTCTGCTTCCTTCTCTCCTCCTTCCTGGACTCCTGCAATCACAGACGGTCCTTCTGCTGTGCAGTCTCGTCAGTTGTTTTCTTTCTATTCCTTAGACTGGGTTTCTGTTGCCCTGTCTTCAGCGTCACTGATTTTTTTCTTGCCTGCTCAGATCTTTGAATCCCTCTCGTGCCTGTTTCCTTTATTGTGCTTTTCAGCTCTAGAGTTTTTTTTTTGTTTTGTTTTGTTTTTTGTGGTGCTGAGGATCAAATCCAGGGCCTTGTGCTTGCAAGGCAGGCACTCTACCAACTGAGCTATGTCCCCAGCCCAGCTCTAGAGTATTTGAGGGTTTTTTAGGTTTCCTCCCTCTTGACTCATACTGCCATAATTGTGCGTTGTTTTATCGTAGTTCTTTTAAACTTTTGTTTTAAAATCTTATTTTTGTTTGTTTATACAAAGGCAATTTCTTTCTTTGTTTATTTTTTTAGTTGTAGGTGGACACAATACCTTTATCTTACTTTTACGTGGTGCTGAGGATTGAACCCAGGGCCTTACATGTGCTAGGCGAGGGCTCTGCTGCTGAACCACAACCCCAGCCCCAAAGGCACTTTGTTAACAGTGATTTGAGGAGCCCTGTTGACAGATGGTGCTGTCGGAAGGGACAGGGCAACAACCTGCTCACGCTGTATTCACACCGAGTGGGCCTTGCATCCAGTGGTCATGGTCCTGTTCTCCCTGGACCTGGTGTGCAGTGAGCTCTGCCCCACTCCACACCTGGGCAGCCAGCAGGGCAGCACGTGGTAAGGGCTTCCCTCGTCCCTGGTCCCAGGACAGTGGTTTCCTTTCCAGGGAGCTCGGGCTGGTGGACTAGAGTGTCCTGGAAGGCTCAGGTGCAGATGCCAGGCTTTCTCCCCAGGGCTGAGGCCAACGGCCTGCTTTTGCCCCCTGCTTTTGTCTTGAGAGTTTTTCCTTCTTCCTTCCTGGTGCTGGGTGAACTCAGGGCCTTGGGTATGTGAGGCCAGTGCTCTGCCAGTGGGCAGCACCCCAGCCCTCCTCAAGGCCATGGCCACATGTAGTCCTCAGGCTTGTCTTGGTCCAGTGGTCTGCCTTCAGGTCTTCAGGACAGCTTCCCTTGGTTTATTTTTTCCCTGTTTCTTGGAATGTCTTGTGATTTTTTATTGTTGTTGTTGTTGCTGGAAACTGGACGTTTGTGACTGCTCTAGAAATGAGACCCTCCTCAGGACTGCCTCGTTGCTAGAGAGCTTATTGGTACCATCAGTGCTGAGGACCAGCCTGACACACCCTCCAGCATCCTTCGAGCCTGTGCCTGTCTCTAGGCCTGTGGGGGCACTCCAGTTTTCCCCTACATGCAGTTGCTTTAATGTCCTTGTCCTTAAATGTCTGGCTTCCAAAAAGAGATTTAAAAAAAAAAAA
>JAJEJO010005428.1:252895-294087 GCA_020662805.1 Glaucomys volans | reverse complement strand
GGGGATGTGGCTCAGTGGCCGAGTGTCCCTGAGTTCAATCCCCAGTACCAAAAAAAGAAAAAAAAAAAAAAAAATGAAGCCGGGATAAGCGCCCCACTGGTGAAGCCTCTGGAAATCACACCTAACCAGAGGGGGATGCAGCAGCAGGGCGCAGCCTCTGGTGTTGGAAGGCAGGATTCTCTCACCCACCTTCCTCCTGCAGCTGCTCTGGAAACTCACGTACAACTCCCTGCCCTGGAGACCAGGGCCAGAAGCTGCTGCTTTCCTAAGAGCGGAATTGACCGGAGTTAGCCATAATGTCCTGTCCAGGCCTCCCCTGGAATTTGCACACCTAGTTGCATGAGACAGATTCTGTCCTGTCTCTTCCTGTGTGGCCAGTGACGATCCTTCTGGAAGGTCCCCTGGGTTCTCAGGGTTAGCCTTGGGCTGAAGGTTTGAGCTGAAGCTTTTTCTCCCAGGCTTATTGGCTTATGGCTCCAATGCTGTTGGTGCCACATGTGTGCCAGGGGTACGGGGTCTGGGGCTGTGAGTGGTCAGCCAGGCACTTGCCAGCACCAGCTCTCATTCTGTCCTGTGGGCACCAGTTTCTGCACACCACCGTACAATGAGGGAGGACTACAGCGACAAGGGGAAGGCCAGCCACTGGAGCCGCAGCCCGCTGCGGCCACCGAGGGAGCGCTTTGAGCTGGGAGATGGCAGGAAGCCAGGTGAGTCCAGGCTCGTGCTTGTGTGAAGCCAGCACAGGGTGTCTCTTCTGGGGGTTTTGAACATAAAAATCTGCTTAACAATTTATAAAATGAAGGAACACCTTGCTGGTCCTTGTTGCTGGGAATTATCTCCCAGTTAAATGCATGTGGGGGAACTTTTCACAGAGTGAAGGTGATCGTTGTGAGAGGTGACGTCTGACTTTGGGGTGGTTCAATTTTGCAAACCTAAACACATTTGCCCTGAATTCATCTTTGCTGATTTATTTCAAAAGCGAAAGAAGAGAAAATGGAAGAAAGAGACCTGCTCTCTGACCTCCAGGATATCAGTGACAGTGAGAGGAAGACCAGCTCGGCAGAGTCCTCCTCAGGTAAGGGTCTCCTGGCCAAGGCCTGACAGTGCTGCCCAGGGAAGGCCAAGGGTCACCTGTGGGTCTGCTCTCTTCTGCAGCAGAGTCTGGCTCAGGCTCGGAGGAGGAGGAAGAGGAGGAGGAGGAGGAGGAGGAAGGGAGCACCAGTGAGGAGTCGGAGGAGGAGGAGGAGGAAGAGGAGGAGGAGGAGGAGGAGGAGACTGGGAGCAACTCTGAGGAGGCCTCAGAGCAGTCCGCAGGTGAGGAGCCAGTGGGTCTCCGTGGTGTTTGTTGGTGTAACAGCATGTGTGTGTCCAAGGGAGGGTTGGAAACCTCAGGGGCACCCTCCGAAGTCTCACTTGGCTGCCTTCCTTTGCGGGACTTGTGCTGAGCTTGAGCGTCGGGCCCTGGGTGTTGGAGGTTCCCAGGCCAGTGCTCCACCAGCACTATTCTCTCCTGCAGAAGAAGTGAGCGATGAGGAGATGAGTGAAGAGGAAGAGCGAGGGGATGAGAACCACGTCTTGGTTGGTGAGCAGCTCACCATGGGTGCGCCTGTCCCTGCAGGGTCTGAGAATGGAGGGAGCTGCAGAGAGGCCCCTGGGACATGGCAGTGGTCCTCTGCAGCCTGTGCTGATATTACTTAGCAAGGAGGGTCTTCAGCTCCATGGCACACTCCGAGTCCCCGCTATGACCTGGACACTGGAGGAGGCTGGGGAGCGCCACCCCAGGTCCAGTCCTAAGAGGGAAGGAGGCTGTGCTGGACAGCAGATCGTGGGGCATCAGGGCTGGACACTCAGTTGAGAGCAGAGACCTGGTATGGCCTCCTGCGGGCAGCAATGCTGTCCTCAGGCCTTGGAGTGGGTATTCTGGGCATGCCTACCCTGCGTGGCATGAGCTCATGTCCTCAGAACTCAGTATCTGGTCAGCCAAGTGCACTGGGACTGCAGGCCTGGGTGCCCTTGGTCCAGGGACCAGGCCCTGCAGCAGCACCTGGTGTGGAGGAGGTAGGACGTGTGGTCCCTCCCAGCGCTCAGGTCCCCCCAGAGTAGGAGGAGGGTTGGTGCTCTTTGCTTGTTCCTGGTCCATAATTAGGTTTAACTTTTAAAGTTCCAGAGTCACGATTTGACCGAGATTCCGGGGACAGTGAAGAAGGGGAGGAAGAAGTGGGTGAGGGGACCCCACAGAGCAGTGCCCCAACCGAAGGGGACTACGTGCCTGACTCCCCAGCCTTGTCGCCTATCGAGCTCAAGCAGGAGTTGCCCAAGTACCTGCCAGCCCTACAGGTCAGCCCCTGCCACCCCACCTGGGCTGGCTTCTGCCGTGGTGGCCAGAGACAGATGTCAGAGCAGAAGTGCCCCTGTGACGCGAGGTCACTGGCCACACGTGGTGGGCCATCTCCCGTGCCTTCCCGGGGGCCGGCAGTCCTAAGCAGGTGTCCTGGGTGCCAGGAGGTGCTTGCTTTCACTTTTGCCCTTGCTTGGACCCTAGATAGGTGGGTTAGGTGGGCAGCACAGCCCCCTCGGTGACCGCCCATGCTGAGAGCATCTGTGTCGATACACACGGCCAGAGACTTCTGCTCAGGAAGGTGATAGCTAGTGGCGCTGCCACGGGAAGGGGAGAGGGCCTGGTGGCTTGGGTGCCTGGAGCACCACCACGGGCCTCTGACCTTGGTGCCATGGTAGGAGAGATGCTCTCCGACGGACGCAGCAGGACCGTCATTGGCCCCCTGTGTCTTCTGGCATGGTTGCTGCCCCCAGGCGTGGAGGGGAGGTGCCTGGACACGAGGGCAGGCAGCGCACTGCAGGCGGGCTGTGCTCTCCCGGGTGGCAGGAGGTGCCCCGAGCAGAACGTGCCCAGTGGCCACCGACTCCTGCTGCCTTTACTTCACGTTCACGGACTCGGTGTCTCTGAGGAAGAGCACAGCACTGCTCCTGGTCCTGAGCCACACATGGCAGCCTCCTACATGCCTGCCCTGTGCACAGGGTGGCGTAGACGAGGCCTTCAGCCAGCGCGGCTGCTGAGCCCTCGCTCCTGCTTCCTCCCAGGGCTGCCGGAGCGTGGAGGAGTTCCAGTGCCTCAACAGGATTGAAGAAGGCACCTATGGTGTGGTCTACAGAGCAAAGGACAAGAAAACAGGTGGGAGAGTCCTGGGGTGTCCCCCAGGGTGCAGGCAGGGCCTTGGTGGCCAGAGAACCTGGCCCATCCTAGGACAGGCAGGGGTGCAGGCTCAGCCTGGGAAGTCCTGGTGACAGGCACCACTTCCTGTGGAGGCCTTCTCTGGGAGGAGTGCTGAGTGGCCTACTTCAGCAGCTGGCCTGTGTCCTCTAGCCTCTGCCATGTCCACGTAGCTGCAGCCCATGTTGGCTGAATGTGGATTCACATCTGCATGGCCCCAGGGTCTTTGGGTTGGCCCCTACCCTGTCCCTGTGCCTTGCAAGCACCAAGTCCTAACTCACCTTGAGCCTCAGAAGCCAGAGGCAGCCTGACTTGGCTCACTGCTCACGGACAGCCGGCAGCAGGCTCCGTGGAGGAGACGCCATGGGAGTAGTAGGCTCATCTGGATAACAGGAAAATGGACTTTAAGCTTCCTTGGGACCACACCTTGGGGCTTGCTTTTTTTTTTTTTTTTTTCCTTTTCTTAGGCCGAGGTTGGGCAGTTGTTCTACCACTGAACTCCACCCCCAGTCCTTTTTATTTTTTGAGACAGAGTCTTGCTAAGTTGCTGAGCCTGGCCTTGAACTTGTGATCCTCCTGCCTCAGCCTCCTAAGGAGCTGGCATCACAGCACCTACTGTGAAACATACACTTCCTAAACAGACTGAAGTCCTGAAGACACACATCAGTGATTCTTAACCTCTGTGGGTCCTCTCAGCCGTCTGTACTGGTTTTCTTCTCAGATGAAATTGTAGCTCTGAAGCGGCTAAAGATGGAGAAGGAGAAGGAGGGCTTCCCCATCACGTCTCTCAGGGAGATCAACACCATCCTCAAGGCCCAGCACCCCAACATCGTCACTGTCAGGGTAAGGCTTGGCCCCACCCTGGCACACCCTGTTGGGGCAGAGGCCTGGGAGAGCCGGTGGCTGTGAGGGTGGGCTGGAGGGCATGTCAGGACCCCCGACGACTCGCCCCCCAGGAGATCGTGGTGGGCAGCAACATGGACAAGATCTACATCGTCATGAACTACGTGGAGCATGACCTCAAGAGCCTCATGGAGACCATGAAGCAGCCTTTCCTGCCAGGTAACGCCCGGGACACCCAGCCTGTGTCGGTGCAGACAGGGCCCCCTGCCACAGCCCAGGCTCTCGGAGCAAAGGCAAGAGCCGTGTCCTTGTAGTGCCTGTGGGGACACTGGTGTGCACAGCGACCAGTAGGCACAAGGCCACCTGGGCTGGAAGCATTCTCAGATAAACTTTTCCCAGAGGTCTGCTTGCTCCTGAGAGGCATAGGTAACCCTCAAGGGCCCTGGGTCTTTAGGGGGCTCACTGTGGGTGGGGTGTGCATGTGACCCTATCACTTGCCAGGGGAGGTGAAGACCTTGATGATCCAGCTGCTGCGTGGGGTGAAGCACCTGCATGACAACTGGATCCTGCACCGCGACCTCAAGACATCCAACCTGTTGCTGAGCCACGCTGGCATCCTCAAGGTGAGCCCTCGGCCTCGCCCAGGAGGCCCCTCCCAGCCACGCCTCCCAGCTCACCCTCTGTTTTTGCAGGTGGGTGACTTTGGGCTGGCTCGGGAGTACGGGTCACCCCTGAAGGCCTACACCCCAGTCGTGGTGACCCTGTGGTACCGCGCCCCAGAGCTGCTGCTTGGCGCCAAGGTGAGTGCCGCGTCTGAGACCTCCTCTGCCTCAGGGTGGCCTCCAGGATGCTGGCCCAGGTGCCTGACCTGTGTCCTTGCACTCCTAGGAATACTCCACAGCTGTGGACATGTGGTCAGTGGGCTGCATCTTTGGAGAGCTGCTGACGCAGAAGCCCCTGTTCCCTGGGAAGTCGGAAATTGATCAGATCAACAAAGTGTTCAAGGTGGGTGTGGGAGTGGGGCCCCTCCTGCTGTGGACATTGGCCCTGCTACCATGAGAGCAGCAGCAGGGTGCGTTCAGGATGGGTTTGGGCTACAGGCCCAAGGCCACGGTGTGGCCTCTCAGTGACCTGTCCTCACTGAGACCCATGACTCAGGTGCTGGTGCCTTGTGCCGGTGGGCAGGATCCTTCCTTCAGGACAGGTCAGTTCAGCCCAGGCATCCCTGTCTTCCAGGACCTGGGGACACCTAGTGAGAAGATCTGGCCTGGCTACAATGACCTCCCTGCAGTCAAGAAGATGACCTTCAGTGAGCATCCCTACAATAACCTTCGAAAGCGCTTTGGGGCCTTGCTCTCAGACCAGGGCTTTGACCTCATGAACAAGTGAGTCCCGGGGATGACAGTCTGCTGCTACAGCACTTGCAGTGCCCTAGTGCCTCGCCCTGACCTTGACCCTGACCCACTCACCTAGGCCTTAGGAACTCACTGGAGGCTCTGGGGTGGTAGGCACCCTCCTGGGCCTCCCACCCAGCCTGGCCCACAGCACCCAACTGGTCAACACAGGCTGGGTCTGGGCCCTGAGCCCAGAGGCAGTCACGCACACCACATCCCATCCCATATGGTGCCCGGTGCCCAGTGCCCCAGAGCTGTTTCCTCCAGGTTCCTGACCTACTTTCCTGGGAGGAGGATCAACGCAGAAGACGGCCTCAAGCACGAGTATTTCCGCGAGACCCCTCTCCCCATTGACCCCTCGATGTTCCCCACGTGGCCTGCCAAGAGCGAGCAGCAGAGGGTGAAGCGGGGCACAAGCCCCCGGCCCCCGGAGGGTGGCCTCGGCTACAGCCAGCTGGTGAGGGGCCCGGCCAGCAGGGTCCCATGGGGCGGGCTGCCTGGGTCACAGCCCTCACGTGCCCACCTCGCTTGCAGGGGGAGGACGACCTGAAGGAGACCGGCTTCCACCTCACCACCACCAACCAGGGCGCCTCGGCCGCTGGCCCTGGCTTCAGCCTCAAGTTCTGAAGCTTGGCAGCCTGGTTGGTGCAGACCCAGAGCTCCGCCCGAGCAGCCTCGCGTCTGGGATCACCTCTCACTTGGCTCCACGTTGTGATTTTTATATTTTGATTTGTACATTTGTAGAATTAAATTGCACTTTCCTTGCTGTGGAAGGAAAGGCTGCTGCTTTCAGCTGTGTCTGCTTGCCGGGCGGGGAAGGCGAGTGTCTGCAGCTGCCCGTGTGGACAGACACCTTCCCCACGGCCGGCCTGCACTGGAGCAGCTGGGGGCTCTCCACTGGTCCCTGTCTGCAGATGAGCAGGGCCTTCAGACTGGCCGTGTCCCCAGGCTTAGCCCCATTCCAGGCGTGTGGCAGCCTCTCTGCGGCAGGCTCTGCGTGTGCCGTGTTCAGATGCAGCAGGTAGGCTTGGAGGAAGCTCTGGAGGGGCCCTGCAGCTGGCTGGCCCCAAGCTGTGTCGCCTGGGTGCACCCAAGGGGAGGGGTTCTGGCTACCTGGGCTTGAGGATGAGGACTGGGCAGTGGCGACCCCAGGTGGGCTGGTCCCTTCCTGTCATGTTGGCCTCCACTCCCTGCCTGGGGCTTCTGCCTCTACCAGGTCGGTCCTCAGCGCCCACCCCAGGACAGTGTGGGCCCTTGGGCCTTCACCTGCCCCACTGTGTTCCAGAGGCAGTCTTGGCCAGGCCCTTCTGACTTTGCAGCCATACCTTCACTCCAAGGGACTGCCCCCAGGACCCCACATCCCAGGGGACAGGCCACATGGGGGCCACCTCCCCACCCAGACAGGCCACCCACCCAAGAAATGGCACAGACACGTCAGACACAGAGCTTTATCTGTCGGGCCTCTGCGGCCCAGGAGCTGTGCTCAGCTCCGCACTCGCACGCGCCAGGAGTAGGTGGTGAGCACGCGCTGGCGCCTGCGCACCACGCAGGTGTAGGTGCCCTCGTTGACAGCGTTGGCGATGATGCTCAGGCGCGCCTCGCCCAGGGCCAGGTAGCCAGGGTAGGAGAACTCGAGGGGCTCCTGGTCCTTGTACCAGCTGCAGGAGGAGGGTCCTGCGTGCCTGCCCCGGGCAGCCCGAGCCCCAGGACCCGCCCCCACCCCCCAGGACCCCGGGCAGTCCCACCCCTGCACCCCAGAAGCTGGACGGGTCCCCGGGACACGTACTACACTTTGCCTTTCTTGTGGAGGATCTTCTGACCACACCGGAGAGTCACGTTCCTGCCCTCTGGCACCAGCCTGGTTTTGGTCCTGGGGGGCGGTGGGGTGGTGGCCACCGTGGGGAAGGGGAACTCTGCACATGGCACGGGGAGGTGACCTGTCAGCGTGCCACCCAGACAGGCCACGAGAGGAAGACCCGGGTGTAAGCAACCCTGTCCCAGTCGTGCCCCGGGCGTCACCGTAGCAGAAGTCGCAGCTGCTGGGGCACAGCCTCTTCATGAGCCTGCGGCGTGTGTCACAGAAGCCCTTGCGTGCCCAGGATGCGCACACAAACAGCCGGTCCAGGCAGCCTGAGGGGAGGGCAGCCCGGCTCAGGGCCTGTCCCCGGCCTGCCCACCCACCCACCCCTTCCCGCCCCAGGGCACCCACCGTAGAGCCGATGCAGCCCCCACAGCTCGTCCTGAGACAGTGCCTTCCAGCCACGGAGCGTGGCGTTGAGGTGCATGAGCGCCTGGCCGTGCTGGGAATGCATCAGGCCCAGCGCGTGGCCAATCTCGTGGGCTGCCACGTGCACCAGGTCTGTGAGCCACACGCCTGCGGAGCCCTGCGGGTTAGCACCCTGAGCCCCGGCCTGGCCCTGGGCCCCCAGGCCCAGCACGTCTGCTGCGCCCTTGGCCACAGCCAAGGGAAGATAAGAATGTTCCGGCCTGGGCGGTGAGCTCGGTCCCCAGGAATGCAGCTCCAGCTCCCCTCCAGCAGCATGGGGGAGGCGGCTTCAGGGCTGCTGGAACCAGGCCTGTAGCCCCGAGACTTCCCCTCCCTTGCCTGCTTACCCCCAAAGAACAGGACCCTCCATACCCGCAGGGGACTCGGCTCTGCCCCAAAGCCCTCAGCGTGCAGCCGCCCTGGTGCAGAGGACGAGCCCCAGGGAGGCAGAGACCTTTCTTCCAGCTGTAGCGCGTGGGGCCCAGGACCCAGTGCTCGCTGTCGTCAAAGTGAATGCCACCGTGAGGCGGGAAGAAGGCGTGAGCCAGCTCGCCCGTGGGGCCGTCGAAGCAATGGTGCAGAGCGGAGACCAGGCAGTCGGTGTGGTTGGCCGGGTAGAAGCCTGTGGGGAGCGCAGCGCTGAGACAGAGCCCACTGGGCTGGGCAGGGGCGGGGGCACAGCGCCCACCTATCCGGAGGTCGCTGGGCTGCTCGGGGGCCACCTCACGGAAGCTGAAGGGGGAAACCTCGCTCCACATTCGGAAGGCAGCAGCCAGGCCCCGGCGTGTCTCCCGGGGGCTCAGCAGGTTCCGGGGGAAGGAGAGGATCCTGGGGTGAGGGTCAAGGTCAGGAATGGGGCTAGGCTGTGGCCAACAGCCCAAACCCCCCACCCTGGGTCCAGGTCGCACCTGTAGGTGAGGTTGAAGTGGTCCCAGCGCAGCCTGGCCGGGGTCAACGTGTAGCGGCGTTTTCGGGGCACCAGTGGGGACAATGGGCTGGGGACCTGGGCTGTAGGGACCCCTGAGGCGTCCAGCGCATTCACCTCTCTCTTCACCGGAAGAAAGTGGGCACGGGGAAGGCGTAAGGACAGTCCCCAGACCCCAGAATTGATGCGGAGAAGGGAAATGGTGTTAGGAAATGGGGTGGAGGAGCGGGCGAGGGAGCGTTTGGACTCCCTCCTTTAGTTTCCTACCCTGAGCCAGAGAAAAAGGTTACTGCGAGCCGGTGGGCGTGGGCGGAGCCGCGGACACGCAGCCTCCCACCTCGGGTCACCGCGGCCCCGACGCTCAGACCTAGGGCTCGCATCCGCAGCCAGACCCCGCCCCACGGAGCTGCCGCCGGGCCCCCCCGGCAGACCCTCAGCCGCGGACCGACCCGCGCGCCTGCCTTCCAGCCAGCTCACCTGCGCTGCGCTCCAGGCCGGCGCCGCAGGGGCCCGCAGCCGGGCCAGCAGCAGGAGCGCCGGGAGCAGGCACAGCCCGCCCAGCACGGCCCCGAGCCGGCGGCCCTGGACGGCCCCTGACACCTTCGGGGGGACGCAGGCCCCGCGGCCCATGGCGGACTCGCTGTCCGGCTCAGGGCCGCTGGGGCAGCGCGGCGCGGGGACCTGGGCCATGGAGCCGCGGAGGAGCGGGGAGGGGAGGCGACGGCGGGCGGCTCGGGTTACAGCCCGGTGGGGGGGGGGGGCGCGGCGCCCTTGAGGGGAACCAGCTGGCCTGTCGGGGAGCAGCTGGCGGCCGACCCCCGGGGCTTCCGGGATTCCGGACCTGTGGCCCGTGGCGGTGGCCCAGGGAGGCCTGCTGGGTGGGGTCCCGGGGAGTGGGATAGGCCCCAGGGCTCCCGCTTGAAGTGGCGGTCAGTTGGCGGTTTAATGACGGTGGGACTTAATGACTCGGTGGCTTTTTCCCAAATGTAATTCCACCCCAACCCCATGAATGAGACACGGAGGAAAACCCATCCTGACCCTGTAGCCAGCTCAGAGCGCGTCCCTGCAAGAGGGGAGGGGACGCAGAGCGAGGGGACGTGGCAGTGAGTACGGGGCGGCTGAAGGGGCAGACGGGAAGGGCCTGCAGAGGGGACGCGGGCAGGGAGCTTCAAGGGTCCTTCGGAAAGCCAGGAAGGAGCTGGCGGAGGGGCCGGCCCTGGGCCCCGGAGGGACCCCCTAGGAGGCAGCGCTGGAGGCGGGAGGGTGCAGGGCCGGGAATCCCCGACCAGGCCGAGGGGACGGGGTTCTGGGAGCCGGGAAAACGGGAAGCGAGGCCAGGCGCCGGGCGTGGAGGTCTGGAACGGCCCTGGCTGGGGGTGCGGAGTGGTGTCCAGCCCGGACGGCTCGACGGGGCGACCGGTGGCAATGCTGGCGGGAAGCCGAGACTCGGGTGGCGCTGGGGCAAGGGGCTGAGAGTAAGGTCGAGGGACTGGCGGCTCAGGCCAGATAAGGCCAACGTCCTGTCCCTCCCCATCCTCCACGCCGGCGTCGGGCCCAGGGTGACAGCGGCGGTCTGGCCAGCGGGGAGAGCGCCAAACAGCTGGCGGGCGGGCGGGCTGAGCCGCATGGCTGGTTCTTGGAAAGCGCTGGATGCTGGGCTCCCCTCTTCTGGCTGAATACGGACGGGCTCCAGCTGACAGCCCTCCCGCTGCATGCGCCCTGCCCCTGCCTCAGGGCCACGTTCCCTCCGCCCCACGCAACTTCCGGAGACCCTTAGATGGGCGAGGAATGGCCACAGATCCCAGCCCGTTTTGGTCAAACCCGGAAGACCCGGGGAACGGAAAGCTCCGCGCGGGGGGACATGGGCCTAGCCTTCCAGGGGAGGAAGGGCCACCCTGTTTGGTTGGAAGACAGCGCGGGTCGGGGTCAGTGTGATGCCCGTGCCAGGTGATGTTTTGACCCAGGGGCAAAGTCGACCCAGGAGCAGCGGCAGGGCGAGGCGGGCGGCGAGGGACCCCCGGAGGCTTGCCCGCCCGCTCAGCGCCCCAGCAGGCAGCAGGCGGCAAAGTCCGAGAATCTTTTTATAAAACAGGGGTGTGCGGCAGTCCCGGAGGGCTGCGCGTTCACACGAAGATCTGGATGCGGTCGCGGATGGGCTGGCGGCATATGGGGCAGGCGCTGAGCGCGGCGCCACAAGGTGCGCACGCGCCGTGGCCGCACTGGAACACCAGGCGGATGTGGCTGTCGATGCAGATCGGGCAGGTGATGCGCTCCTCCATCTGCCGGTAGCGGCTCTGAAGCTCCTCCACCAGCTGCCGCGGCGGACCAGGCGCCGGGGTGGCACTTGCCACCTCCGAGCCGTCTGCAAGGGTCCGGGTGGGCAGCTGTCAGTCGCGGGCGCGGGCACATCGGGGGTGGGTGTGTGCATGTGGCAGGGCGTGAGCCGCGGGAAGCAGGCAGTCGAACCCCACCCACCTACCTGGGCGCAGCTTCTTGTTGATGACCACCTGGCACCTGATGCACTTCTTCATCCGGCGTGCGCACTCTGCGGAGAGCAGCGCGGTTGGACGGAGCTGGGCAGGACAGGGCAGCCCGAGCAGCCCGGGCCCCTGGCGGCCCCCACTCACCCTCGCACACAGTGCGATGCTGGCATGGCGAGAACAGAACCAGGAGCGCCAGCTCCGAGCACACCAGGCACTCGGCAGCCTCGGGCCCCGCCGTGGCGGCCACGTGCAGGTTCGTCACGGTGTTGGGAGTGCTGAGCACGTGCCTGGGGCCGGGTGCGGCGCCCCCGCCACCGCCCGCCTGGCGCTCCCTGCAGTTGGAGGAGGGGGGCTTGAAACGGCCCGTGCCTATGGAGGGCTCCCCCTTGTGGTGTGGCCTACCGGAAGCGCTGGGCGCAGCCCTGCAGAGCTTTGAGCACGCGGCTCTCTGTGGCCAGGTCCAGAGGGCTCCGGCCACGATGGTTGGAATAGGTCACATCAGCACCCTCCAGTGCCAGAAAGCATGCCACCGCAGCACCCACCGTCAGTTCCGAGCTGCCCGGAAGGCCCGAGGCCTGGAGCTGGGCAGCAGGACAGAAGCTGTTGAGGACGGTGCCGGCGCAGCCTGAGGGAGGCTTCTGGGGACGCCAGGCAGCCCCAGCAGCCTGTGCAAGGGGCACCCCTACCCTCGGGGAAAGCCGAGAGCACTCCCTGTGAGAGGCTGCGAGCTCCAAGGAGAGGGGAGAGGGCGGGCAAGAGGCACCCTTGCTGGGCAATCTAAGGAATGGTTCTGAGGCGCCACCTCCCGGTTCCACACCATCCCCCACCTAGGATGGTCAGGTGCAGAATCCCCACAGGGGTCGCAGAGGAGGCTCCTCAAAGTCACGCCCCCCGCCCACTCTCCCCTTCCCAAGAGCCTGACTCCCTGGGCCATCACCGAAGGTGGAAGGTGGGCTTGTTCCAGGCCCACCTCTCCAGGACCCACTCCTTACTTCCTCACCCTGGACAGCAGCTGCAAGGGCCCTGGGTCCCCCCCAGCCCTGTCAGCCACCAGGGGTAGCAGCTGATGGCGCTGCAGTGCCACATGCAGAGCCGTGTCCCCCTCCTCATCCTCGGTGTCAACGCTGCAACCAGCATCCACCAGCAGTGGCACCAGCCCCACGTGGGCTTGCTGCACGGCCAGATGCAGTGGGGACTGGAGCTTCCGGTTGCGCACGTTCACGTCACAGCGGCCCTGGGGAAGGGGTTGGGCAGGCTCAGCCCAGGGACCTCCTTGTGCCCTGGCTCCCATTCCCGGTGGGCCTGGGGACCCTGCACGCACTTCCTGGATGAGGATCTGAGCCACCTCCCGGTGGTTGTTGAGGGCGGCCAGGTGCAGGGCAGTAAAGCCATCCTCCTTCTTGGCGTCCACCAGCTGCCGGGCCCGCGCCAGAATCCTCCTGACGGCTCTGTGAGAGCAGGGGCGTCATCCCTGGCCTGGGGCTGTCCCAGGGTGGCCAGGCGGCGGGGCAGAGCTGGCTGCCACTGGTCCCGCCCCACACTCACAGCGCGTGGCCCTTGAGGGATGCGTGGTGCAGGAGCGTGAAGCCCTGGCTGTCGGCAGCAGCGACGTTGATGCCCGGAACCTCGGTGAGGACCTCAACGATGCCGTTGGCGCCAGCCCCCGCAGAGATGGCGGAGTGCAGGGGCGTGTTGGCATGGGCATCCTGGGGAGGGCAGTGGTCACTAAGAGGTGACTGTCCCCAGAGTCAAACTGCCTCCTTAATCCAGGGTTGGTGGGGGTCAAAGGCACCTGGGGACCAACACTCACAGGAAGGTTGACGTCACAGCCCCGTTCACACAGGGTCCGCACCACCTCCAGGAAGCCCCTCTGCACAGCCAAGTGCAGCGCGGTGCTCTGGGTGCCGTCCAGGGCGTCTGCCCCACACCCTGCACTGAGGAGCACCCGGGCAGCCTCAGGTTGGTTCCTGGTGGGAGAGGGAGTTGGGGGGAGCACTGTGCCTGCTGGCTGGACCCACAGACACAGCCCCCTGGACCCCAGCAGCCTGCCCAGCCTCACCCCAGGGCCGCATAGTGCAGCGCAGTGTGGCCCTCATCGTCCGGCAGGTCCACGCCTGCCCGTGCTTGCAGCAGCAGTCGCACTAGCTCCACCTGGCCCAGGTATGCAGCCACCTGCAGGGCAGTCCTACCCTGGTTCTTGGTGTCCACCTGTCAGGAGAGCCAGCAAGTGAATCCAGAACAACCTGCAACCTTTGGTCCTCCTTTGGCCACTGGGAGGACAGTGGTGGGGGGCCTGCCTGTTCTGGGTGCCTCCGCAGCAGGTCCAGAGCCCGGGTCACGTTGCCCAGCGCTGCCTCCACCACCAGCCTCCCTGGGTGTTCTGGATCACTCTTCTGAGCCCGCAGCTTGTCCAGGGCCACACTCAGTGAACCTGGGGGCAGGACTGGGGTAAGTGCTGGCCAAGGGCCACCCTGCCTCCCCCTGGCTACCAGGGCTAGTACGAACTTTTGTTCTCCCGGGCACGCTCAGCCACGTCTAGGTTGGTGTCCTCCTCTGGCCGGTAGGCCACCAGGCAGGAAGGACTGAAGGTCCACCGCTGCCCACCGACTGCCACACGTAGGTTCCCATCTCCAAACACCTTTACCACTTTCCCGACTCTGCCCAGGGCCTGAGGGAGAGAGGTAGGGTCACAGCAAGTCTTAGCAGGGGAAGTCACAACAGGAGCAAGGGGACTCACAGGGGCCATGTCGTCTGTCCACTCGCCGTGCCCAGCCTGCAGTCTCTTCACGGCATCGAGGTCATCGATGACACGGACCACGTCGCCCACCCAGAAGGAGTTGTGCTGGGTGACAGAAAGGCAGGTAAGGGGCTCCCCTCGGCCACCTGAGGCCGCCCAGGGTCGTGGAGGGCACCCCCAACGAGCTCCACAGGACAGGCAGGCATGAATCTGACCCCAGTTCCTGCCCCAAGCACAACTCGATGGTCTGGTGGGACAAGGACCATAGGTGACCAAAGCAGCCCCAGGTGGCCCAGCCCCAGAGCCATGGGGGCGACAGCTGGAGAGGCAGCTGGGCAGCGGCATCCAGACCAGACAAAAGCCAGCTCTGGGAAGGTGTGAAGGCCCACGCGGCCTGCTCCCGCGGTGCGTGTACATTGACCCGACCGCCGGCAGCATGGCGAGAAGCGCAGGGCGGAGCCAGGCCTGGGGGCGGGGCCCGGGACGTCGGGGCGGGGCCCGAGGGCGGCGCTCCTCCCCCTCCCCGCCCCTGCGCAGAGCACGGCACGCGCGCTGTTCTGCGCGGCTCCGCAAGTCCCTCCTGGAAGGCTCCCCACCCGTGTGTCTTGGGCTCCAAGTTCAGGGCTGAGCGCTGGCTCGTCCCTGCCCCTCCGTCCTCCATCCCCCAGATCCGGCTTTCCAGGCAGCTCTCACTGTGTCCGTCTCGCCCACGCTGCTAGTCCCATCGACCTGGGCCCAGCATCCATCTCCCAGTCTGCCTTACAGGCCACTCCCATCCGCCCCCACGCTGCACTCCCTGGGAGCTTCTTAGAAAGCAAGCCCAGTGCCCCACTTCCAGCCTACTACAGTGTCCACCTTCCTTCTATCCTCAGGACACACAGCCCTGGCCTGCCCACTCCAGCCTCAGGGTGCCTCACTCTCCCCTAGGCCTCTTCCTGCCTGGAACCCCTTTTCCTTGGCCCCACCTTCACCCACCAGGCTCTTCCCTTCCTTCAGGTCTGGGGACTCATGGGGGCACCAGCACCATGCTCCTGCCTGACCTCTCCCAGGGCTGCCTAGGTACATGGAGGGTTACAGAAGCGAATGGGTGAGGCTCGGCCTAGCCCCTAGGCACCTTGGTGAGAGCCCCGGGGTGGAAGGTCCAGCGGGTCTCGTGGTTGAACTGCACACGCACATCCCCACGGTCGGTGATACGGTGCACGGTGCCCGTCTGTCCGATAAACTGTGGCGGGTCACGGAGACTATGGCTGGGGGTCCAGAGGGCTTGGGAGGGGAGGGCACACAGGGCTCAGTAGGGAGGCAGCTCACCTCTGCCATCCTGGGGTTCCAGCCGCCATGGCCTTCCTCCATGTCCCTCAGGACGTCTATGTCCAACAGACACTTGACCTTGTCCCCACGCTGGAAGGGCTGGCCGTCGGCACTCACCCTGCGCTGCAGCTCTGCTGGCTTGCCTGGGAGAGTGGCAGGCCAGGCCTCAGGCAGCACCCCCACCCAGGAGATCACAGGCTAGCCCCTGCCCAGACAGGGCAGGAGGGCAGCCAGTGTTGGTGGGGCCAGTCCCATACCCAGCCTGGGGAGGTGCTCCTTGTAGTAGAAGCCACCAGCTGCCTCGCCTACACACTTGAGGTCCACCTTGCCCTTGTGGCCCACACGGTACACATTGGTAGTTCCATCTGCCCAGGTCACACTGGCCACGCTCCGGCCTGTCTCCACGTCCCAGCCACGGATGTCCACCACACGACCTTGCTTCCCTTCCCCTCCTGGGGAAACAGTGTCCCCACCCAAAGGCTAAGACTTCGCCTCAAGGCTGAGCCATAGCCTCACCTCCCGGCTCCCCCTCCAGCCACCACTCACCATCCTGTGAGCCCCACTCCCAGTCGGGGCCTCGCACCACCTTTGCACCCTGGAAGATGCCCCTTAGTGGGATCCTAGGGAGACCCTGGCGGGGACTCAGGGTGACACTGCAAGAGAGTGAGTCTTGAGCCACGCAGGAGAGAGGTATTACGGTGAGGCCCCTGCCTGCCCAGCCTAGTCCTCCACCCCCAGGCTCCTGCCTACACCAGGTGGAGTCTGCCCGGGGGTGGGGCCTGGCTCCCACACCCAGCTCCTGCCCAGGAATGGCCTTCCCAGGAGGACAGTGCCTTCCACACTCTGGGAGGCTCTGTGGGAACTACAGATGCCCTTGGGCCTTCCCTGATTCCTGGCTGGGAGGGGACCCAGCCACCCTCAGAGCACAGCCCCCTGTGCAGCCATGCTAAGCCTGTGGTGCCCAGTGGGTGGGCCTGGCCTGGCTGACAAAGGGCAGAACAAAGAACACAGGCCTGGCCAGCAGCACACAGTCCCAGGGACCTGGAACACACACAGGGAGGGTCAAGGAGACGGTGGCAGCAGGGAACAAGGGGTGGGGCTTCTGGGTGCCTGGTCTAGCCCAGCAGAGAGCCCCAGGCTAGACCCTCGGACTAGCACAGCAGTCTGCACAGCCAGCACCGTCCGCTGTGCCTGAGGGCTGGTTCCAGAGGGGCCGCCCTGGCAGAGGCCGCACTGCAGCCTGTGCCCCCAGGGGATGCCGCTGCCTGGGTGCCGCTGCTGCTGGCATGGCCACAGGCAGGCCCCAGACCTGTGGACGTGGCTCAGGAGGCCCTGACCCCCGGGCTGGCGGGGCACTCACGGGCGAGAGTGGGCCGTCTCGTAGCGCTCGAAGGCGTGGGTGAGGTCGTGCTTGTTGTGCATGTAGCACTGAGTGCAAAGGTCGTAGTCGAAGCAGACACGGCACTTCCAGCGCATGCCCCGCAGCCCGTGCTTCTTGCAGCAGTCGCAGATGATGTTGGGGTGGCGGACGCCTGGGGGTGGAGCAGGGTCAGCAGGCAGCGGCCCCAGGGCACAGGGCCTCCCGCCACCCATGCCACACGCACCAATCTGAGCGTTGTCATAGAGCAGCAGGTCGTGGGCGCCCTGGTAGCCGGCGCGGTAGTTGGTGCGGGTGCCCTGGTCCCACTGCACGACGACTGTGCGGTCTGGGGTCGAGGGGCTGCCGTGGCGGCCGAGCTCCACCACTGTGCCCACGCCACCCTCGCCACCATCCTGCTGGCCCCACTTCCAGTCCAGTCCACGAACCACTCGCATGCCCACCTGCACACCCGCCTGGGGGTCAGGGTCCATGGTGGGAGGGGCTGCTCAAGGACCTGTAAGCAAAGAGCACCCTCAGGCTATGTCAGAAGGCCACAGGGCCAGCCCACCCACAGGACATCTGTCCACAGGACACCTGGGAGAGAGGATGGGCCAGGAGCAGAAAACACCAACACAGAAGAACGAGGCAGAGGAGCAGGAAGCAGGTCCAAATGCCCTGAGACCAGGGGTGGGAGCACAGACACAGGTCAGCGCCAGGGGAGGCCAGCAGGCAAGGTGGACGGGCACCTGACCTGGACGAGGGATCAGCAGTCAGGCAGGGCAGGCTGAGGCATGTGCTAGTGGACTGGTTTCAGGAGGTTAGCTTAGTTAGGAGTCTGGCTGGTTGCTGGTGGCTTCTGTGGTTCTGGGGATGGAACCCAGGGTCTCCCTCACGCTAGGCCAGCCTGCACCCTGAGCCACACCCCCAGCCCTATTTTGTATTTTATTTAGAGACAGGGTCTCACTGAGCTGCTTAGAGCCTTGCTGAGTTGCTGAGGCTGGCTTTGAACTTGCGATCCTCCTGACTCAGCCTCCCAAGTGCTGGGATTACAGGCATGTGCCACCGCACCCAGTTGAAACTAGTTGATTTTTAAGGTAGAAAAACGCAGCTTTGCCGGGTGCAGTGGCGCACTCCTGTAATCCCAGCACTTGGGAGGCTGAGGCAGGAGGATCTCGAGTTCAATGCCAGCCTCAGCAACTTAGCCAGGCCCTAAGCACTCAGTGAGACCCTGTCTCTAAATAAAATACAAAATAGGGCTGGGGATGTGGCTCAGTGATTGAGTGCCCCTGGGTTCAATCCTCAGTACCAAAACAAACAAAAAAAATGCAGCTTCTGGGAGAAAACAGACTATTTCTTTGCATAGGCAAGTTGAGGGCTGCTGCTCAGTCACTGAACAGGCCGCAGGGCAGAAGGTGAGAGGCGCAGAGCACAGGACCCGTGACTCCCACCCGGAATGAGCAAAGGATTCCCAGGGCTCTGCCTGAAGGCTGGAGGAGCAAAGGAAGAAGGGAGGACAGACGCAGGCACACCTAGACCTCGTGGGCGGAGCACAGCCCTTGGCCCTGCACCTTGGGGACAGCACGGGAGGGCACGTGGCCCTTCAGAGGCCTTCTCTGGAGAAGTGTGGCCTGGCCTCAAGGTGGCCCACTCGCAGAAGCGCCTGCCCTGTCCGTGGGGGGACGATGGCGAGGAGCACAAGCCACGTCACTGTGCACGCAGGGTTCACACACAGCCTGGAGGACAGCAGCCACACGGGAGAGGCCACGGCAGGCACTCCACTCACAGCAAGCTGGCAAAAGGGAGCAGTCAAGTCACAGCCTTAGGAGCCAGCCACATATGCTGGCCCCACGCAGCCGTTTTGGGCCACCTATGGCCTGGGCATTCTGTGTTGAGCCAATCTTGAACAAAGTCTTGTTAATACAAATGGATCTGAAAGACAGGGCGTGAACAGGGGGAGGATCCAGGGACACAGGGACCATGAAGGAGTCACATGCACTCTCTCATTTAAACGTCAGGCCCCATGACTTAGGAAAGAGCCTCCCAGGATGCTGTCTGGAGTGGGGGGAGCCAGCAGTCTGGCTCCAGACTCCTGCTCTGCTTCCAGCAGCGGCTGGAGATTGCCCTGGGGCTGCCTGGTGTCAGACGCCTGGAGGGGCTGCTGCCAGTCAGCCAAGGCCCCTCCAGCTCCAGTGAGGGCCCAAGGGCCTTGCTCATCCATAGAACTCTGAGACAGCCCAGCCAGGGAGTGACCAGGGGAGGGATGAACATGCCACCTCTCCACCGGGCTCCAACCCAGGGTCCCTGTTCCTACCCCAGTCAGACACTTAGTCTGCTGGGCCAGTCAGTTCTGGAAACACTCTGGCTCCTGTGGAGCCAAGGGTGGGCACAGGAGGCCCCCACTCCAGCTCTGGCTTGGGGTTGGGTGTCTGTAGCTAGAGGCGGAGGCGGGAAGCCCACAGGCTGTCCCAGCACCAATCCAAAGCCTGTGTCTGGCTCTTAGTCTACACCTGCCTCAGGTCCTGAGGGACATAAACCTCGTGGTCAACTCAGCATTCAGCAGTTCTCCCAGTTATCCACCCCCCAGGACCACCAGGTCTGCCATAGAAACAGATGGACTAAAGCTCACTCTCTTCCGATCCAGGGCCAATCAGGGTCCTTCCTGAACAGCAGGGCTTTGCTTCTTCAGAAAACACCTCATTGGTCTGGGGCCTCCACTCTCTGGGCTCTGGAGACCCTGCCAAGATGTGGCACTGAGGCCGCAGGCCAGGGAAGGGCCAGCGCCAGTGGGTTCCTCTGCCTTCCAGTGATGGCTCAAGCCCAGAACAACCCCAGCAAGAACTCATGGCAAGGATGCCCAAAGCTCTTGGGCTCCCGTGAGCCCAGACCAGGGGAAGGGTCCAGGGGGTGGCCACCAGAGTAGTCAGGTGTGGCAGCCAGCTCTGCTTTCCTAGCCTCCTCTGCAGCCTGTGTGGCAGCACCACCCGCATCACCCACTGCCATGGGTGCAGCCAGAGCCGCCCCTGCTACACTTAGGACCACCAGGATGCCCTGCAGAGTTCCACTCAGCTCACTGCCCAGGCAGCAAGCCCACAAAGGCACAGCGTCGGGGGACAGCCCCCAGCCCACTGATGGCCACATCCCTGGCAGGCTGGCCTCTGCGGGCCTCGACAATCACTGAATGCATGAGAGTGAGTGACAGGCACCCAGGAGGCTTGTACTCCTGGGACAATCAGCAGACCCAATGTCCCAATGTCCCAGTCACCCAGCCAGCCAGGCAGGGCCTAACCCACACCGTGTGCTTACCAGAGCCAGGCACCGGTGTCTCACCCGGGCAGCACAGCGGCACCTGGCCCCGGGACACCGTTCCCCTAGCTGGCCTGGCTCCCTGTAACAGCCCTTGACTTTCTGCTGGAAACCCTCAGTCCCCATGGGAGGCTCTCCTAGAGGGAGGTCACCCCTTGTCTCTAGCAGGACCAAGTGGCTTCCTAGTGCCTGATCTGCAGTCACCAGCCAGGGCAGGCCGTGCAAGGCTTCTGCTCCCTGGGCCCTTGCAGTTCAGCTTCTGTCCATGGAGATTCTGGGAAAGCACAGGCATGGCCAGGGCAGGCATCCCCACGCCACCCCAGTCTCTTCTGCACAGGGACCCTCCTTGCAGGCATGGCAGAGGCAGGGGAAGCAGAGATGGTGGGCATAGACCCCACCCCCACCAGCCCACTGACCTCCCTGAGATCTACACACCCTCCCTCCTGCCAGGAGCCCATCACCATTAATCACAGCTGGGAGGCATATTGAGGAAGGACAGTCCCCACCCCTCACTCCTGTTACCAGCAGCCACAGGCCCAACTGGAAACCCTACCAGCAGGGGGCCCATGACCAGGCCCTGAACCTGGGCCAGCGTGGAGAACACTTGGGGCAGGAAAAGACGCAAGTGCAGGGAGCGGGTGCTGTGGTCATTCTGCAACAAGCAGCTTGTCCTGCTTCTGTGAGCCCAGCTTCTCAGCCCAAGCCTGCCTGGCCAGGCCCAGGCCAGCGGCCATGCCTGCCTGCCAGCTATGGCCCCACTGACCACTTGTTGCTGGGCCTTCTACAAGACATAGGGGGCAGTGCCCCAAGCTTGAGTGCAAACAAGGCCTGTGCCCAACCACTCTCAGAGGGTGGACGAGGCAGAGACAAGGTGGAGGGTGCCTGGCAAGGTCTGGAGGAACTCAGGACCATGCTTCAGCTGACAAATGCCCAATGAGGGGTAGGAAGAAGGCCAGCAGGCAGTCCAGCCTGTGACAACACCTGCCTGCAACCACCCGGGGGAAGTTTTAGAACAGCCTGGAGACTATCACTCAGATAAGCCGACAGAGACGGCCCACAGCTGGGCAGGACACGGGGCGGGCTTAGCTGGAGAGTCAGGACCCACGGGCACCCAGGCTGCCTGGGCCACAGGGAGGAGCTGGAGGAGCAGAGGCAGGGCTCCCGCACTCGCTTGTCCCCCGGGTGCCAGGGTGAGAGCGCACTGAGAAGCACCAGTCCCGGTGGCCCCCAAGGCTCCTCCTCGGCATCGCCCGCCCTGCCAAGGGCCTCTGCCCGAGCTGATCTTCTGACAAAGCCTCCATGCTGCCCCCTCACAGTCACCACAGGGACAGGCAGGGGACAGGGCTTCTGGGACTCAGAAACCCTGACACTTGGCATTCTAGACCCTCTCAGGGAGACCTGATGACTTCCCTCACCCTTCCTTCCAGGCGTCCCTGCCTGGCCTTTGTCACTGTTGTCCCTGGGACCAGCATGTCATTGCTGGTCATGCCCCCCCATCACTGAGCTCCTGTGCCTTGTCTACTTGTTATGTTTTGATATGGAGTGTCCCCCAAAAAACTGTTAACGTGGGACTATTCAGAGGTGAGTCTTCCCTGTGAGATCTCTTCTTGACTGGGCCACGGGCTGAGCAGCTTTCCTCCCCTGAGCCCTTCCCCATGATATGCTGTCTCTCCTTGACCAAAGAGCAGTGGAGGGGGAAGCTTATGGACTGAGGCCTCTGAAACCATGAGCCCCAAATAAACTTTTCCTCCTCTAAGTTGTCAGGTATTTTGGTCACAGTGTTGCAAAAGGGGAACCCTACTTCATCTCAAAAGGTCTCACCAGGAGAGCATGGGGCAGTGAGGGGGGGAAGGGAACCCCAAGGGTTCTTGGCTCTTCCTCCCCTCCATCTGGGAAGTCTTTCTTCTGGGGCAGCAGAGGGATCCTGACCACCAGTGAGGAGCCTGCCCATCCCCACTGTTCACAGAGAGCGAGGGGCCATGGGGCTTTTGCAGGTGGCCTGGCTACCTCAGAATGGAGCTTGTTGACAAAGAATTCACCCCTTGGGCTTCCCTGCTACCACTGTCCTCCTCTGGTCATGGACAAGCACGGCTCAGGGCTGGGTTGGGATGAAACTGTGCTCAAGAGCACTGGGCACAGCCTGAGAATAGCAGAGAATGGCTCTGCTGTCTAACTTAGCAAGCCAGGGAGGGGCCTAGATGCCTGGACAGCACTCTGCTCCAGGGAGGTCACGCTGCAGGCCACAGGTGAGTCCCTGCCCAGGGCACCTGCAGGAGAGGAATTCCTGATGTGGGGTAGGAATGGAGGCCCTGTCCTGGTGAAGGACTGCCAGGCCCAGACTCTGGAACAGGGGTACCCAGAGGGCACTTCATTACCTCTGCCTCCTCCAGGAAGTACCCTGCCACAGCCTCCTGACTGCACACACTGGCCCATTCCGGAGAGCAGGCGCCCTCTGAGCCACCTACTCCCACCTTCCTGGACGTACTGGGGTTCCTGAGCACCTGTAAGCTGGCTCCGCGCAGCCACCTCCGCTTGCTCGCTCTGGGCCAGGCTGCCACAGAAAGTGCAGAGAGCCTACACAGGCCTGCCAAGGCATCCCAGAAACAGCCCACAGCTCTGCAGCATCCTCAGCCGGTGTATGTGGAGGGGCTCAGGGAGCATGCTGGCCCCTGCCAGCACGGTCCAGGAACTGCAGCCATCACAGCCCCAGGTGTACAGGTGGCCTACTGTGGAACCCACAGAAACAGCTGCCAACCATTCCCTGGTGTCCACTTGTGAACACACGGCCAGCACTCATGCTTCAGGGTGCCAGACGCTGCAAGGGGTGACGCGTGCTGCCTTTTCGGTGGGAAAAGTGCCCACAGAGTTGTCAACTTCTTCCCTTCGCTGGCCATCTGGGCTGAGAGCCATACTCTGGCTGGCTCCCAAACACCTGGAAGGCTGTCCTTCAGCTGTCCACCATGACTGGAGCAGTCAGAGCATGCAGCCATGGTTGGCTAATGTGCTTCAGCAAAATCAGAACTCACCTCAGAGCAACCAGCAGCCTTTAGTCAGCATCCCAGGCACTTAGCTGACACTTCCTGGGTCACAAATTTGCTCAGCCACCAAGATTTCCTGAGGGAAACTAGCAGCCATTGCTGACACAGAACACAGCAAACCAAGCAGCAGGCAGCAAGCCAGTCTGGGGAAACACGGTGCCAGAGGCGGTCTCACACTTAGCACGTGGGCATCAGGGCAGCCGTTGCCCATCAGAGCTCCCTACCACAAGCAACAGCCATCCCTCATAGGACAAAGTACGGGGACAATTCAGGAGGATGCTGTCCACTGTCTGTGAATATTTTATTGGAAAGTTTTACACAACCATAGATATGAAATCACATGTAGCAAAGATGCTGGCAGACTGCCTTTATTCAGGAGAACAATACCACAGGAAACTGAGACCACTCAGGACACGAGGCTGCCCACCTACTGCCCCCTCCCACTAACCCTGTGCCTCCAGCTGTGCCTCTAACACTGCTGAACTGACACTGGGAGGCACAATCTCTGGCAAACACTGGTGCATCACAGGCTCCTGGGTGCCAGTGGAGTCCAGTCCCCTGGGGAATGCGGTGAAGTCCTGAGACAGAGGCCAGGAAGGCTGACCCACCACACATTAAGGCACCTACTGGAGGACCATGGAGCACACCTGTAATCCCAGCAACTCAGGAGACTTGAGGTAGGAAGATGACAACTTTGAGGTCAGCCTCAGCAACTTAGTGAGACCTTGTCTCAAAATAAAAAGGGCTGAGAATGTGCCTAGGTGGTTAAGTGCCCTTGGGTTCAGTCCCCAGTACCAAAAAAAAAAAAAAAAAAAAAAAGACACCTTCTAGGGGAAAAGACATGCAGGGTGGGGTGTCACCACTACTATAGGCAACCTAGCTGGAGATCCCCAGGTATACTGCAGCCTGAGATATCATCCCACTGACTACCCAGGCTGACCTCGGGCAGGAGAGTGACAGATACTTGTTGCATCTGGAGCAACAGGTCAGAGTGGAATGGGGAGCCAGGAACCTTCCCAGAAGGGCCAGGACTCTTGCACTTGGACTGGTCTGTCCCCAAGTTGGCTGGCGCCCATAAGGAGCCTACCTGGTACTTCTGCTTTTCCCAATTGCTTCTGAACCCAGAGGGGAAAGGCAAAATGATTTTTCACTCACCCACACACAAGCACATTCAGACACAAACACAACCCCTCTGACGTGACATCAGGCCTCATCCAGAAGCAAAGGCACCAAACCCCAACTATCAGGCCACAGCCAGCCAAGAGCTCACCTGTCTGGCCGCCCACTGTCCCCCGCCGCCCGCCTTGAGGCTGTAACCCCGATGCCTGGAGACCTGGGACTGGCCTCTGCCGTGCTGAGCTCCAGCGCAAACCCGAGCGATCCAACCCTGCGGCCGGAGGTGCCGAGACGTGCAGTTACTACCTGTGACCCGGCCGCGGCACCCGGCGCTGCCGCCCACCCGGAAGGGTCATGGAGTCGGGCCAGGACCCGCTGCGGCAGCCCGGCGCCCAGGGTCGGCCAGAGCCTGCGGACGTCGGGGCCCCGCGCTACGCGCCGGCAGAGGCTGCGGACGCGCAGCGGCACGAGCGGCCGCCCAGGGGTAGGGAGGTGAGGCCCGCCACCGACGCTGCCCGCACCGGCCGGGGCACCCGCCCGGCCAACCAGGCCCGCTCCCTGCCACCGTCCCGGCTCCGTGAGGCCGCCCGGGCTCCCGCTCCGGCCCCCACTTGCCCGGAGTTTCCGCGCGCCCGCTCGGCCCCGGGGCGGGGGAAGTGGGGTAACACCGCGGCTGACGGCCAGTCGTCGGCCGGCGGTCCCAGCGCGCGCCGCGGCGCCCGCCCCTCGGCTCCTGCGCAGCGCCCGGCCAGGCCCTCCCGCCTGCCTCGCAGCCCACCGGCCGCCGGCCGCGACCCCGGCTCGGGTCCCGGGCCGCCCCAAGGCCCGCCGGGAGCTGTAGTTCCCGGCTCCAGACCAGGGGGCGGGGCGGCTCCCGGGAGGACCCACGCGTGACGCACGCGGCGCCCGCCAGGGGGCGGGACGGGCGGCTCCCAGGAGGCCCCGCGCGTGCAAACGCGACGCCCCTCCACGGGGCGGGCCGGATGGCTCCCAAGAAGCTCCGCGCTCGACGCACGCGCCGTAAGTCCGGGGAGGGGCGGGGAGGGGCGGGGAGGGGCGGGGCGGGCGGCTCCCAAGAAGCCCCGCGCGTGACGCTCCTGACGCCAGCGCGGACGAGCGGCCAGCGACGGCTGCGGCGCGCGGCGGCCTGCGGGTGCCTGGGGACGCCTGGGCGTGTGCTCGCCCTCGGGCAGAGGGCAGGCTTCGGGGAGAGGATGAGGAGCCAGGTGGGGCGGGCTCCGCGCCCGCACGCACCGTCGGCCGGGCCCGAGGAGGCTGGCCACGCGCGTCGGCCCGCTCCGGCTGCGCAGGGAGGTCGCGGCGCGCGTTCCGACGCCCGGGACCGAAGCTCGGGGCGACGTCCCGCTCGGAACCGGCGGGGCGCCCGGGAGGCCTCCCGACCGACGGTGTTGGACCCCGTTTGTGTTAGGGTCCGTCGCGCCAGTGTGCACGGTTCGTTTTGCTTGCGGGGCTGGGGCTCGGGCGACCCGCCGCCCCGCGCACGCTGCGCTCGCCTCTGCGCACGCGGGCCGAGGAGGGTGAGAGCGGCCCGCCGCGTTCCTCAGTAGGACGCCGTGCCTCAGTGGCAGACTCCGGGTTGTTTACTTGAGGACTTTCCTGGAGGTCAGTGAGCTTGGCTGCCCCCTCAGTGTTCATGTTACCTCCGTGATTGTCCCTCTCTCGGCCTCCATTTTCAGAATCACCGCGCCCCTGCTTTTACTGCTG
The DNA here is from genome assembly GCA_020662805.1 of Glaucomys volans. Taxonomy (NCBI): domain Eukaryota; kingdom Metazoa; phylum Chordata; class Mammalia; order Rodentia; family Sciuridae; genus Glaucomys; species Glaucomys volans. The sequence goes on along the minus strand of JAJEJO010005428.1, from coordinate 268,360 downwards.
CTGTACGAAACCAAGGCTCACGCCTCCGTTCCTGCACAGTCTTTTGGGTTTCCTCTTGAGTTAATGGTTATCTCTTATTTTCATATACCGGACTTTTTAGTGTAGTACGTGGTAATTTTTTTTTCAAGTGCTCCAGCATCTTTGCCACGTGCCTGTCAGTAACATTTTCTAAGGACTCAAGCACAGCAGTTGCGTTTATCCCTAGAGACCTCGCAGAGCCCTCTGCCCCGTTTCAACCTAGGCTATCAGCTTTCCAGTCTGCTACACAGCTGTAGGCAGGAACTTTTCCCTGAACTCCTGTGACTGCCTCTCTCCTGTCTTGGGTCCCTGTTCCCTGCAATCTGTGCCATCTTCAGTCTTCCTTTACTCTGTTACCTTGCTGTAGTGGGTCCTCTGGTAACTACAAAGAACGTGCATTCTGGCGTCTGCAGAGTGCAGCAGCCTCAGTCCTCCTGCCTGGGAGCTCTAGGCAACAGCAGTGACCCCAATGTGAACAGGGAAGCTACTGGATTGAGGCAGGGGCTCCTGCTGTCTGAGAGCAGGGACTTCAGTGCTCTTAAGGGTTGGAGAAGCACGCTGGTACCATGGCCTCTCATCTAGGAGTGGAGCTAGTAGGCAGGTCCTATCTTGACAAGATTACCAAAGCTCCCCAGTATAGGACAATTCTGGGGTGTTCTAGCTTTTGTGTTGCCGTGACCAAAATACCCAACAAGAACAACTTAGAGGATGGAAAGTTTATTGGGGCTCATGGTTTCAGAGGTGTCAGTCAAGATATCGCCAACTCCATTGCCCTGGACCCAATGTGAGACAGCACATCATAGGGAAGGGCCCATTGGAGGAAGGCCACTTAGCTTTTGGAGGCATCAGGAAGCAAAGAAGGGGCTGCAACTAAGATGCACCCTTCCAGGGCACATCCCCAGTGACCCACCCCCTCCAGCCACACTCCACCTGCCTACAGTTGACACCAGTCAAACTAGAATGGACTGATGAGATGACAGCTCTGATAATCACTTTACCTCTGAATATTCCTGCCTAACAGAAGCTTTAGGGGACACCTCATATCCACATCATAATATTCCTCCCTGGCCCCCAGAAGCTCATGTCCATCTCACAGTGTAAATTGCATTTAGTCTGTCTCCAAGAGTCCTGTAGTCGACAGTTTCCGCATTGCCCAAAAGTCCAACAAGTCTAGTCTCCCCCAAACAAGGCAAACTCCTGCCTGTGAGCCCCTATAAAAATTGAAAGCAAGTCACATATATCCAACATACAGTGGCACAGAGTAAACATGCCAATTCCAATAAGAGAGAATAGGGGCAAAGAAGCAGGGGGCAAAGCAAGACCCAGTCCTCGCCAGGCAAGCAGGCGAGGCAAGCAAGCATTGTGTGCAGCATCTTCGACGTGTGGCCACACAGTGCGCCCTCCACAGGGCTTGGGCAGCCCCGCTCCTTTGGCCTTGCCTGTTGAAATGCACATGGGCCCTCTGAGCCTGGCTTTCTGCATCCGGCAGCTTTTCTTGGCAGACAGTCCATATTATTGGCATCTCTTAAATCCTAGAGTATCCATGCCAGCTTTGGCTTCACCATTACACTTCTGTCTGTTCCCCACTTAAGGGCAGCTCATAGGTATTCAGACCCCACTACACTTTGCCTGACCTCCAGGGCTTCCTTTGAAATCTCAGTGAAGTCTCCATGATCCCCTAACTCTGGCACCCTGCAGTGTTAGAGAACCGGCACTATGCAGATGATGCAAGACCTGTTGCTAACTCACACCTGGAACCGTGACTGCAGAGGCCTCTGAGCACCTGCGCCACGCAGTCCCCTGTGGGAGCAGGGTGCCCAGCATGATCTCAGGGACTTTTCCTTCTCCATCCTGTGCCTGACGTGTATGTGGTCGTGGAAATTCCAGAGGTGCCCTGCAGGCATCTTTCTGTTGTCTCTGCGTGACGTCCTTAACATACTTAAAGTCGCATAAGAGCTGTAATTTCAACAAGCACAGCTTCCATGGCCCCAGCTTTACTCACACTTTTCTGAACAAACTGCAAGTTTTAAAATCCTGTAGCTCTGTCTTCTCCCAATCCTCACAGTAAGCCTGGCTAAAAACCACCACCAATATCCATGCCACTGAAGAAATGCTGTGCAGTCTTTAAATTTTCTCTGCCAGATTAATTAGTCCATCACCTTTAAATTAAGCCCCATGCAAAGTCTCAGACATGGGCAAACATAGACAGGTCTTTGCCACCTGAGTGGCCTCTCGACCAGTTTCCTCTAACTCTCATGGGCATGGTCTGTGTCCCCATCAGTGTTCTGGTCCTCCAGATCCCACCAGTCACCCATTAAGTTCTACTTACAGCATGCTGAGGCTTTTCCAGCCTGCATCTCTAAACTTTTCAAAATTCCTCCTGCAGTTTAGCTCCTCAGAGTTCCAAATCACAAGAGCAGGTTAATCACAACGACAACTTCACTCCTAGTCCCAATTTCTGTAGCCATGAACCAGATACCTCACGACTTAGAGGAGGGAAAGTTTACTTGAGGCTCATGGTTTCAGAGGTCTTGGTCCACAGACAGGGGAGCCATTGCTCTGGGCCTAAAGTGAGGCATTGGGAAATGCAAAACAGGCCAGTGAGGGAAAGCCCCTCAGCTCTTGGCTCATGGTGGGGTCAGGAGGCAGCCAAGAGAGGAAGGGCCTACAGGAAGAAGCACCATTCCAGGGCAGCCCCCGACGACCCACCTCCTCCAGCCACACCCCACCTGCCTGTAGTTACCACCCATCAGTCCATTCAAACTGGGATGGACTGATTAGGTCACAGCTCTCAACGACTCATTTCACCTTGAACATTCCTGCATTAACAGGGGTTTGGGGGACACCTATCCAAACCATAACAAGGAGACTGGAGGACTGCTGGGAAGACTGATTCCTCATAGCCCTCAGAAGGACCATAGGAGAGTTCGCCCCTGGTGGGGTGGTAAGAGACAAGCTCCCCAGGAAGGCTAAGAGCTGGCAGTGGTGCCTCGCCCAGAAGGGGAGGTGTTGTGGCCCGAATGTTCCAGGAGGACACAAAGGAGAACTGCCACTATTGAGAAGCCAAGCCAGTTGGTTGCATGGGAGTCTGAGGTGAAGGATTGCTTGAGTCTAGGTGTTCAAGACCAGCTGGGCCATAGCAAGACCCCATCAGTTTCTTCCTCCCCCCTCCCCTGCCACCACACACACTCATACACGAGAAAAGAACCTGGAGAGACGGGAATCACACCTCCTGCACAGTCACAAGACAGCCCTGCGGACACCTGGAGAGTGGAGTGACGTCTTTCCTAGGAGCACCTGAGCAACCCTGGAGGCTCACGTGCAAGGCCGCTGTCTGCAGGGTGTGGGGTCTCAGGCCCTAAGAAGCATGGTGGGCCGAGCTGCTGCTCTGCAGAGACAAGCTGCACACGTAGACAGCAGGAGGGTTCTCCAGGCACACGTCCTAACAGCCTGCAGTTTTAGGACTTCTTTTCATTCTTTTTTTTTTTTTTTTGGAACCTGGGATTGAACTCAGGGACACTCAACCACTGAGTCACATCCCCAGCCCTATTTTGTATTTAGAGACAGGGTCTCACTGAGTTACCAAGGGCCTCGCTAAGTTGCTGAGGCTGACTTTGAACTGACGATCCTCCCGACTCAGCCTCCCAAATCGCTTGGATTACAGGCGTGCGCCACCACGCCCGGCTTCTTTTCATTCTTGAGAGGTAAAAATAAACAGTCAAACACATGAACCACTCTTTTTACCACTTCAGCTTAACATTTTACTGGAAATCCTAGCCATGATTTTATGTATTAAAAAACCCCAGCCCACCCCCCGCAAAAAGATCCACGAGCCAGGCTAGTGATGCACACCTGTGATCCACCCTACTCAGGAGGCTGGGCAGGAGGGTCACACCCGGCCACCCTGGGCAACTCAACAAGACCCTGTCTCCAAATAAACTTAAAAAGACCTGGAGATGTAGCTCAGTGATAGAGTGCTTGTTTAGCATGCATGTGACCCTGGGTTCACTCCTCAGTACTTCAAGGGGAAAAACTCACAAAAATCCATATTACAGCTAGGTATGGTGGCACACACCTGTAATCCCAGCAGTTTGGGAGACTGAGGCAGGAGGATCTCAAGTTGAAAGCCAGCCTCAGCAACAGTGAGGCACTAAGCAACTCAGTGTGAGACATTGTCTCTAAAGAAAGTACAAGATAGGGCTGGGAATGTGGCTCAGTGGTTGAGTGCCCCTGAGTTCAATCCCCAGTCCCCCTCCAGAAAAAAAAATCCATATTACAGCTGTACTGATTTCTAACATTGTCTCTGCATCCGTTTTGAATCTGAGTTGGACTTTCTCATACTAAACCAGGGCTCGGTCACCCTCCACGCCTCCTCCTAGCTCCTGGGGTGGTCAGGAGCTGACCACCTCCCTGTGGGACAGCTAGCTGCAGCCTGTCAGACTGGCCCTGCTGACCCCTCAGCCTTCACCGACTGTGCAGTATTCACAGGTGGCCTCCAGAACCCAGAGCTGCTTGCTCCAAAGCTGCCAGTTAAAACCCAACAGCGAGAAGGCCGTTGGGTTAACACCCTGTAATGGATGTGGAGAATAAGGAATTCCCCAAATAATGAGGCCTGAGGAAAAGAAAAGGGACTGAAAATGAGGGTGATGCATTGACAGCTTTCATCTCCCGAGACAGATGTTTTCCAGATGCCGTTTGAGGCAAAGAGGGTATGTTTTATCATCCTCAAAAGAAACAGTCTCTAGGAGGCATTATCTCCTCCAGAGTAAGTCCTCTTCAGACCCTTCCCACAGATCTTGATCAAAAAAGCTCACATTCTTGAGTGTCCAAGCAAACATATATGTTCACTAGACCACCAGGGGCACTTGGCCACTGAGCCACAACCCAGCCCGTATTTTTTATTCTGAGATAGGGCCTCACTATGTTGCTTAGGGCCTCACTAAATTGCTGAGGCTGGCCCTCCGGCAGTCCCTCCTGCCTCAGCCTCTGGAGTTGCCGTACTCAGGTATGGCTCATTATGCCTGGGCCTCTCTTGGGAATTTTGAGCATCAACCTAAGCAGCTTTCTCAGCACCTGGGAATGTTCAAGGTTTGAGCTGGGGCTCAAACATGCTGGGGAAACATGCAGCTGGCCAGGTCACAGAGCAGTCAGAGCATCCCGTGTTTTTTGGTCACGCACAAAGATAGTGGGGGAACCAACTAGTTCATACTGCAGCTCAAAGCAGTCTACACACTCAATGCGAGTCCCACGAAAATTCCAACATCCTCTTTTTTTCCACCAATAGAAGAACTGCTCTAAAATTCCTATGCAATTGCAGGGGTCTCTGAACTGTCAAAACAAATCTGTTGGAGGACTCAGCCCCCCACCTTACTGGGGATTGAATTCAAGGGTACTTAACCACTGAGCCACACCCCCAGCCCTTTTTCGTATTTTATTTAGAGACAGGGTCACTCTGAGTTGCTTAGCACCTCCCTAAGTTGCTGAGCCTGGCTTTGAACTCATGATCCTCCTGCCTCAGCCTCCCAAGCCACTGAGATTACAGGCACGTGTCACCAAGACCCGCTGCACTTTCTGATCCCAAGGTGATTTAGTCAAGTCTTTCACCACCATGACCACAAGACCTGACAAGAACATTTTAAGGAAGAAAGCTTATTTGGGAGCTCATGGTTTCAGAGTTCTCAGTCCACAGAGGGCTGGCTCCTTTCCTCAGGACCCAGGTGAGGCAGAACCTCATGGCAGAAGAGCATGGAGGAGGAAAGAAGGTCCGGACATGGCAATCAGGAAGCAGACACCTCTGCTCACCAGGACAAAACAGAAACCCCAGGGCACGCCCTAGGACCCACCTCCTCCAGCCACACCCCACCTGTCTGCAGTCACCACCCAGCTAATCCCTATCAGGGGATTAACATGCTGACTAGGTTAAGGGCATCTTAACCCAGTCATTTCAATTTTAAACCTTGCATAATCTCACCCATGGCTTTTGGGGGACACATATCTAAACCATAAACAAGGCTTACCTCACAGCCACACTACATTGGCCGCAGCAGACCCATGGAATAGAACTAAGAACCCAGAAAGCAAGCACATTTGTGTGCGCTCAGCGAGAGCCAGGACCATTCCATGGGGGACATCTGCTCCCCAAATGGTGCCGGAACAACTGTGTGTCCACACGGGAAGAACAGGGCGGACCCCACCTCACACCAGTGCAAAATTACCTCAAATGGGGTTACCTAACACCTGAACTCAAGAGCTAAGACAATAAAATTCTTAATGGAAAATACATGGGTAACTCCTATGACCTTAAATTTGGCAATGGATTCTTCCAAAGGAATGAGATATAACAGAAAAGGGAAAAAAAAAAAAAAAAACAGGTTAGTTGACTCTCATCAGCATAAAATCTTTTATGAATTGAAAGACATTATCAAGAAAGTGAGCCATGGTCAGGGCCCTTGCCTGTATTACCAGCAGCTCAGGAGGCTGAAGCAGGAGGACCATGAGTTTAAAGCCAGCCTCAGCAATTTAGTGGGGCCCTGAGCAACTTAATGAGATCTGTCTCAAAATGAAAATAAATAAAACGGGCTGGGGATGTGGTTCAGTGACTAAGTGCCGGGGTCCAACCCTAGTAGGGGTCATGGAACAGCTCCGTGAAAGGGAAGGCCTTGGCAAGGTTGAGAGTAAAGTGACACGGACTCAAAGATCTGAGGCTACGTTCTAACTTTCCTGTTTCACACACGATCTATATATGTTCATTCTGCTTGAGTACATTCTCTTGAGGTTACATAAAGGGGAAGGTGGTGCGAGCTCTAAGGGAATCTGATGGATATACGTATATTCCAAACAAGACAAGTTCTCCTATTTTTCTTTTTTTTTTTTTGAACCAGGTATTGAACCCAGTGGCACTTGGCCACCAAGCCACATCCCCAGCCCTATTTTGTATTTTATTTAGAAACAGGGTCTCACTGAGTTGCTTAGTGCCTTGCCCTTGCTGAGGCTGACTTTAAACTCATGATCCTCCTGCCTAAGCCTCCTGAGTCGCTGGGATTACAGGCCACTGCGCCCAACAAATTCTCCTATTTTTCTAAACAAAACATCACAAAACCGTTAACTGGTTCTGGTTTTCGTCTTACTAGGAAGGATAAGAGCTGAAGCCATCCTCATAAACTATATAGGCTAGCACATCATGGTTTAAAGTTGAGTCAGGAATAGCAAACAGGTGAATTAACCGCACTTTTGGCATTTCTCTCAAAGGCAGTTATGAAGCACAGCACCTTTTAACCTGTCTATTGTATATAAAGTGGAACCTCTTTTTGTTAACTAGTTAAACGACACCTAAGAAGAACACTTCTTTAATGGCTCCTATGGAGCCATTATATGCAATCCAGTGAGGTCCCTGAACTGTGAAAGCAGTTTCACGAAAAGGGGGCACATCCTGGCCTGGGCTAGAGCAGCCAGGCAGTCTGGCTGCGTTAGGCTAACTGAGAGTGGTGGTCATAATTCTAAGGACAAACAACAACTCTTGCTGATCTGTCCCACAACATCTTTCTGTTTGCTTAAGGTAATATTACATATGAAATCAATTAAGGCTTGAGCGGTGTTATTTTTATGTTCCTAATCACTTAATGTCTGATTTTCTACCGAAATCTTTAAATGCAAACATCCAAATATTACACCATTAACAGTAAGAAATAACACAAAGACAAGAAGGAGCATGCCACGTCCACATTTCCCAGAAGATTAGACAGTGCAAGAATCTTCATTATTCCCAGTGGAACTGTGTCAAACACTGAGGGGAATCGTGATGGGCGTGGCAACTAAGTGCCTCTGGGTTCAATCCCTGGTACCATCACTCCACAAACACACACAAAGGACAGCAAAGTTAAAGACACCCCAAGGGCAGGGTGCAGATACCCCTTGCCTCTCAGCAAAGAGAAGAGTGACGTCCCAGGGCAAGAGCGCTCTGATTCTGTATGGATTCTCCTGAGAAACAAAGTGCGAGCTCCCAGGCAGGCTTCTGTGAACCCAAACCCACATCCCTCACTTGTTACTGGGATTCAGAATGCGTCTTCCTGGCTGAGCAGTCCAGCCATAACTCCCTGTGAATACGCTGGGCAGGTCTTTGAGTCTGGTGACACTTACGGGAATGGTGCTTCTGTTCTAGGTGATCTGGTGCCAGCACCCGTTGTAGGCTTTGTTCATCGACTGCAGAGGAGTGTGGCCCATCCTGTTCACAGACCCGGCTCCACCTAGTAAGGGAATCCTCCTCTCTGCCCGAGAGCCTCCCCACCAGAACTGTTGGGAAAGGGACAGGAGAAGACCAAGCAGGGTGGGCCCAGCACAGTTCTACCTTGGGAAAGAAGGTGGGAAATCTGCCTGCCAAAGGAACTGACAACCAGGGAGATGCAGGGTGTGTCTGGCAGGTGGCGATGGGGCTCACAAGAGGAAAAGTTGGAAAAATCTGTCAACGCCCCAAAGCATACCTCCCCCACCCCAAAACCTGTGCAAAGGCGTATGGTCTTTTCTTCTTCTTCTTCTTCTTCTTCTTTTTTTGTTTTGTTTTGTTTTTGCAGCATTGGAATTGAACCCAGGGACATGCAACACCTGGGTTACATCCCCAGCCCTGTTTACTTTTTTTTTTAGTTGTAGATGGACACAATACCTTCATTTTGTTTATTTATGTGGTGCTGAGGATGGAACCCAGAGCCCCAGGCATGTGAGGCGAGCGCTCTACCACTGAGCCCCAGCTCCAGCCCCCGGTTTTCACTTTTTGATCTCGTTAAGTTGATCAGGCTAGCCTTGAACTTGTGATCCTCCTGCCTTGGCCTCCTGAGTCGCTGGGGTGATAGGTGTGGCCACTGCCCCCAGCTGCAGGACATTTGTCGCAGCAAAAATGAAACCAAGCCTCGTCAATCAACAGAATACTGCCACAAAACGGCAAGTAGCCAGCCATCTCCGCGCGTCTCTAGGGCACGTCAGTAGGGAACACGGGGAGTCGGACTACCCTCCCTCACCTCCCGGCACGCAGTGCTCAGGAAACTGGCGGACTGAGCCCAAGACAGGCGCTGGGGGACCCAGGAAGGAGTGGGTCGTCCCAGGACACGCAGCGCAGTGCTGCACGGTGACGCAAGTCAGACCAGGACCCAGGAGTCCTGTTGCAGGGACGAGGAGGACAGCCTGAAAGAGCTTGAAGAAACCACGAAAAATCCAGGAGGTGTCGATTCAGGTTCACGACGGGGTGACACGAGCCCAGGGAAGCAAGGGTGACCCCAAAATGCAGAACCCCAGACTCCAGACAGGTGGGCGGGGCCAGCGGGAGGAAGGTGGGGCGGGGCAGAGCAGGTGAAGCGGAGGCGAGGGGCACTTAGCGGATCACCGTCGCTGCCTGCAATGTCTTTCGGGAGGGCCGCCAGTGAAGGGACCCGACCGTGGCAGTGGGAGGGGAGACACAGGGGTGTGCGAACGCAGAAGAATCCTCAGGACTCTTAAGAGAAAGGGGAAATCCCAGAGCATCGCTCGCAGGGGACCCAGGCGAGTCCCCTCTGGAGAACTGAGCGCGCACTGCTCAGCACTCGGGGAAGGTGTTACTGAAGATGTGCGTTCGGGTCACGGGCCCCACCCTGGGAAATCAGGCGTGCAGAGCCCCTGTGCGCAGCGCGTGTTCAGGGGCATTCCCCGACACCGGAAGGGACCCCACGCCCGCCTCAGTCTGTCCCCCAGCAGTGGTCACCAGGAGCTGGAAGCTGGCCTGTCCTGGCTGACCGGACTGAATGACAGCCTGTCAGGCTCAGACACACGGAAGCGTCAGGAAAGGGCGGAGCAGAGTCTTCATGACGGGCACAGGACACGGCCTTGGACAGTGTCCTTCCCAGCCGGGACTGAGGAGCTGACGCAATCGCATCCAGCACAGGTGGAGAGCACTGCCCACGTCTGTGTGCCAGTACCCTGGAAAGCATCTGGGAAGTCAGAAATCAAAGTAGACCCAAGTCATCCAGGCGCCTGAGATCGGGTGGACAGCAGCTAGCAGAGCTGAAGATGCGCTGACCTGGCCAGTCGGCTGCCCCGTGGGCACAGCTCAGCCCTGTGCTGCCTTCCTGCTGGGCCTCAGCTGTCACTGGCTCTGTGAGGACTGTGCGCCAGCGCAGAAATGAGCTGGCCACAGGGCCTGATCTGTGGGCTGCTTGCCAGCCTAGGAAGCACCGTGCGATGCTCCCCTGGGCTCAGTCACATGGAATGCAGGCAAAGCCGACTCCTGCAGGGTGAGGTGGCGCACTGAGTTCAAAGCCAGCCTCAGGAAAAGCGAGGCGCTAAGCAATGCAGTGAGACCCTGTCTCTAAATAAAATACAAAATAGGGCTGGGGATGTGGCTCAGTGATCAAGTGCCCAGAGTTCAATCCCTGGTGACCACCCCCACCTCAGAAAAAAATGCCAACTCCTTGCTAAGTCTTGTCCAAGTGGGTGGAGAGGCACCAGGAGGAAGCAGGGGGCCCTGCAGATCCTCCTGAGCCAGCCCTGCAGGGCAGAGGCACTCCTGGCCTTGACTCGCCTGGCAGGCGTGTTAGGACCTTTCCCTGCAGTGTGAGTCTCTGACCTCAGACACCTGGTGCACAGGTGAAGCCACGACACCCTCACCAGGAGTCTCCAAGGACAAGGCCACAGAAGCAAAGCTGTCGAGTCACTAGAACAGCAAATTCCCAGCCCCTAACCTGCTCCTTCCACCCCTAGCCTCAGGTTCTCAACAGCCACAGCATCATCCTCACCCAGGACAGGTCCAGCAGTGCTGGACTTGGCATCGGACGCCCAGCTGACCACCAGCCTCAGAACCAACAATGCTGAGATGCACTGAAAGCCAGCTCATGTCCTGAACCCTAGCCTGCCTACCACTCACACCCTGCTGCCTCCTCTGCTCCAGCAGGAAGCTCCCGGAGGGTGTGAGAACCTCTGAGCAGGGAATGAAGCCCCTGGGTGGGACCTGGCTCTACTTCACAGCCTAAGAACCCTCTGAGCCGGCTTCCTCTCTGCACCAGGTGGCATCAACTGGCTGGGTAAGGCTGTGGTGAAGTGGCCCTGTGGCCCAGCTGCTACCCTTCATACTGCCAGCTCCCACTTGTCTGCACTAGGGAGTCAAGTGAGTAGAGTTCTTGTGTCTCAGGAGCCTTGAGGCACAGGCTTCTCCTGCCAATGAGAAGTGTCTGTGCACCCCAAGCCCACAAAGCACTGTGCTCCCACCCACCTGGGTTGGACAGGACCCCCGGAAATCTATAGTCCTTGGAGCTGGGCAGGTTGGGCTTCCGCAAGAGGACTGAGGTAGTCAGTATCCATCAGGATAGATCCTGAGACAAACACCTTATGAAGAGGAAAGGTTCATGCTGGCTCAGTTTGAGAGGTTCCAGTCCGTGGCCACACAGGAGCCCTGGGGACACCACCCACAGGGGGAGCTCAGGCTTTGTGTCCAACGCAGGTCAACACTGCCCAGTGCCTAGAACCCTAGAGCTGGTGAGAAGGGAGCAGCCCCTCCATCAGCCACTGTCCTCCGGGTGCTGCACCCAGGCAGATGTGGGCACCAGCTCTCCTTCTCCACCAGGTCTCTGGCCCTCCCACGTCATGATCAGAGACAGGTGGGGACTTGAGAGGACCACACATCCTGGGAAGAGCATGGAAGTGTGCAGCTGGAGACACAGGACAGGTGCGGGGGCTGGAGCAGTGTGGTGCTGTGAGCCTGCACGCCAGGACAACATGACTGCCCGCCTGGCCTGGGCCACGGGCACAGGGAGCAGGCAGCAGCTGCCCTGGAGCCCTCTTGTTCTTTTCACACAACCCGGGCATCAAGACCACTCCCCTGGTCCTGTGGCTTTACAAGTTCCTGGTCCCTGCAGGCCAATGCCAGCTGCAAGGCTCTCTTGAGGTCCTGACCAGAAGGACCACCTCACCTGGAAGCCCCCCAAAGTCTCCATGGTCACTGCACACAGGTGCATCTTCCCTTGCTTGGAGGGTTTCCAGCCATAAGGGAGCTGGGGAGGTGACAAGAAGGAGGGTCCCTAGAGAGCACCTGCCTAGAGGCCAGGCAGCCTCCTGGCTAAGGGTGGTTGAGACACCCCTCTGGGGGCTTGACATCCCTGCCCAGGGCTGTCTGTGAATCCCGGTGGCCCAGAGCTGTCCCTGAAGTAGCCGGTGTACCCTGGGTTGAGTCACTGATGGACTTCCCCTCCCAGGGCCAGGGTGGGGAAGGAAGGGGGCCTGTGGGCACTCACAACTGAGGCAGAGGGACGAAGACTGTAGAAGCTCCTAGGAACACCCTTTCCAGAGCCAGACTGAAGCCTCCAAGTGGGTCAAGAAACCAAGAATGTCTGACATCGATGTTTCTGACACCTTCTGTTTACAGTAATCGATTCCACTTATGGTCATAATATGAAGTCTCCATTTGAAAAACGTCTTTAAACATTTTTAAAGTGCAGGCAGGGGATGTAGCTCAAGGGTACGGCATTTACCTAGCATATGGAAGGCCCTGGGTTCAATCCCCAGGATTGCAAAAAAAAAAAGAAAAAGAAAAAGAAAAGAGCACATTGGTGTATGCAGTGATCCTCAAAGGCAGTGTGATCACAGGGCCGCCTGAGGAAGCCTCTGCTACTGCCTCCTTTCTCAGGGCCAGCCCCCACTCCAAGCATCAAGTACCCCCACCACAAGACATCTGGGAGAAAGTTTTTCTCTTGCACATCTTTCTTAGCTCAGCCTTTCCCTGTTGGCCGTGTCCTTCCCCACTGGCCTCTCACCAGGAGCCCAGTCCCAGAACTGTTTGTCCACAGCCTGTAGCTGGAGGTCTAGTCAGAGATTGGAGGGACTCCCCTCTGCAGGGCACCATGGCAGCCATCACCCACAGTAGCCAGGAGCTCCATGCTCCGGCATTTGCACAAAAGGGGCCCACTGGATTCCATGGGTTAAGTTCAGGATATGGCTTCCTTCAGGTGAGGCTGAATCCAGATACCTGAAGCAAGTAGGTAGACCAGGTTTCTTGCCTTCCTGAGGGTTGGCTTCCTTCTCAGACAGGCTTTTCCCCTTGAGAGATGTTTTCGGCCACAACCCCTGGCAGTGGAGCAATCCCACCCTTGCAGGACAACCACCTCCTTCCACGAGCTTCAGCAAAGGTGCTGAGGTTAAGGCCAAACCTGTGTCACCTGCCAACTCCTGGGCAGGAGAGGATTACTCTGCCCAAGCCCCCCATGACCTGAGATGGAGAAAGGGGCTTCCCATGGGAAGTGGAAGCAGAGCTTCTGGAAGTGGGACTGGTCTCAGGGGTGAAGCTCTGGGGGACGCTGCTTCAGCCTGCCTCATCTGTCAGTGCTGGTCCCTCGGTCTCCATGCCCTCTGCTCAGCAGCTCCCAACAGCCTAGGCTCCACATTTACCCTCCAGTCTCCTTCCAGATGACTGCAGCCAGAGGGCCCCGTTCCACGCAACCCGGGGGCTTCGTTCTTGGCCCATAGGAGAGGGATCTGTGCTGATTGGTGGGCAGTACCTTAAAGATGACCACTTGGCCAGAGGCCTAAGGAAACCTTGAATAGAGGCACTGACAGTGCTCCTGAGATGGCCAGAGCTCCAGCCAACCTCTCGGGCTATACCCAGGGTGAGTGGAGCTCCAGGCCCTCAGCAGAGCAGAGCCTTGGGACAGTCTCCAAGGAACTCAAGAGGGTCCCAGCCCCCCAGCCCCGAAACCACCCTGGGACCTTGCTGGAGGCCACTGGAAAAGGCAGCTGGAGACAGAGGTGGACAGAGGCAGGAGTGGGGACTGCTGGGCAATGCAGTCTGGGGAGGCTCCTCGTGGTCTCCAGGGACAGCCCTGCTCTGCCTCTTTGCATCACTGGCCCAGCAATGTCGTGTGGGAGGCAGGACTTATCCCCACCTGCTGGATTCTGCTGCAGCTTGAGGGCTTCTTATGGGGTGCCTGGCATGGACTTCCCCCACTCTTGTCTTTGCCCCAAACTGGCAAGACGCAGTGGACAGACCATGTGTCCAGGCAGGGAGAGAGCACAGCCTGCAGCCCAGTGGGGAGAGGGCAGCCTTCCCTCCACAGGGAGCAGCTGGCCAGGAGCTGCTCCAGCCAGGACAGCTCTGCATGGAGAGCCCCCAGTCCCAGCACCGGTCACGGATGGTCAAGACAGACTCCCGGCAAGGCCTCCGCCTGGTCTGGGTGGATTTCCACTCAGCTGGCAGAGCAGAGTCAAGAGCTGACCTGCATCTACCTGCCTCTTCTTCCTGGAGTGGCCTGGCAGATTGGTCACCCAGCTGTCCTTGGGCCAGAGATGCCACCACACCATGTCACCTATGCCCCAAACCTGCGGGGCCTCAGGCTTCTATCAGAAACCTTGTGAGCAGGCTGGCCAAAGCCCTGGGAGACTCCCGGCAAGGACGCAGGGTTCTCAAGGTCACCACCACTTTCTGCTTCCCTGGGGGAGTTCTTGGGTCTCATCACAAAGCTGGGGGCAAGTCAGAGCCAGGGCGTGGCCTGCCTAAGGGTTAGGCAGGAGTGACCCTCCCAAAGCCTCTGGCTCACAAGCTCCCTCACCAGGTGCAAAGTACTTGGCTGACAGGGTCAGGGGTCCCCAGGCTAGGAGAGGGACTACCGGCCCTTTACCTCAGGCTCTGGCAGAATCCCTGAATTCTGGGGCTGACCTGGGCTTTCAGGGTGACCAGGAGTGAAGCCAATGAGGGGGCTCCACGGGTGAGTGTGTGGGGAAACGTGGCTATCCAGAGGTCCTGAGTGCGGGATACCACAGGAAGGGACACGGAGGGTCCTGTGGTTAGTCCCTCTTCCCTCCCTCAACGACGCCGCCGACGCAGTGCACCGGATGGGCTTGTTCCCTTTGTCCAGTCGTGATTTTCATGAGCCATCTGGAGGGCTCTCCCAAGGGGGTAGCTACAGCGGGTCTCCTGTTAGCTGCACCTTGAAGGTGCGCGGAATTAATGAAGTCTGCGCGAAAGGAAGCCTCATCTCAGGCTTTCCTGCAGTGTGGGCACTCTCTATCCCAAAGGTGCTCCTGCCCGGTGCTTCGCCCCGGGCGAAGGAAGGTTTCGGTCCTCACTCACGCGGCTTTAGAGGCGGGACCCTCATTTTGGCGGTCCCCACCGCGGGCTCAGGACCTGTGGTCCGGCCGCTACCCGCCCCCTTCCAAATGCACAGAGTCCCTGACTGTCTGTCAAGGGAAGCTGCGGAGCTGCACGTCTCTGGACCACAGCCAGCGAGAAAGGACAGCCCGGCGTGCGGTCCCACCCCCGGCCCACGGCGCCCAGCGCCCGAAACGGACCCGCCCTCTGGCGCCCGCAAGCCGCGGCCCGGCGAGGGTTAAGGGGGGCGGGGCGTGGGGCGCCCCGCCTCCGCCGCCGGGTCCGAGCGCGCACGGGGCGCGGGGGCGGGTCGGAGCGGGCGGCGGTGGAGGGCGCGGCGCCGGGCGAGCGCGGGC
>JAJEJO010005428.1:219275-252495 GCA_020662805.1 Glaucomys volans | reverse complement strand
GCTGCTGGCCGCCTGCGCGCCGCCGCCCGGCGCCGCGGCCGCCCCGACGCCGCCAGGCTGGGAACCGGCCCCAGACGCGCCCTGGTGCCCCTACAAGGTGCTGCCCGAGGGCCCCGAGGCGGGCGGCGGGCGCCTGTGCTTCCGCAGCCCCGCTCGCGGCTTCCGCTGCCAGGCGCCCAGCTGCGTGGCGCTCTCCTCGGCCGGCCGCTCGCTGCGCGCGAACGTCCTGCGCAACCGCAGCGTGCTGCTGCAGTGGCGCCTGGCGCCGGCTGAGGCGCGCCGCGTGCGCGCCTTCGCGCTCAACTGCTCGTGGCGCGGCACCTACATGCGCTTCCCGTGCGATCGCGTGCTGCTCGGCGCCTCCTGCCGCGACTACCTGCTGCCGGACGTGCACGACAGCGTGCGCTACCGCCTGTGCCTGCAGCCGCTGCCGCTGCGCGCCGAACCCGCTTCTGCCGCCGCACCGGAGCCCGCCGAGTGCGTGGAGTTCACCGCCGAGCCGGCCGCCATGCAGGAGATCGTGGTGGCCATGACGGCGGTGGGCGGCTCCATCTGCGTCATGCTTGTGGTCATCTGCCTGCTGGTGGCCTACATCACCGAGAACCTCATGCACCCGACTGTCAGGCGCCCCGGCCTGCGCAGGCAGGCCTGAAGCGCAAGGCGGTCTTTCCATCTGGGCACAGCCTGCCCAAGTACGCCTGAGACCCCAGGCCCTACGTCTACCCTCTCCCCTCTCCTCATTCCCGCTCCCTCTTTAAGATCCCCACGGAGGGCCTGATGGAGACGAATAGGGGACCAGCCGGCCCACACAGGTATCTTTGCATCGTCACAAGACCTTCCCAGTCGGGCGTCTGCTTCCCAGACTCTGGCTCCGAACTGGCCCTTGGGCCTGGGCTGGGGTGCCAGCCCCATCCAGGGCTCTCGGCTTTCCAGAGGCCTTTACCAGGGGGGCCAGGACGTATAGCCCCTTCCAGCAAGAGCCAGTGGCACCGGGATCATCGCCCTGAACCTCCATCCTCTGGCAAGTCGGCGAAGACAGGCCATGGTCATTGCTTGGTTGCTTTGTGCTTTACAGGTTGGGGGAGAGGCCCCTTGGAGCCCGTGTTCCCCCCGCCCTACCCCAATGGGCTTAGGTTAGCTTTGTGCCTTAGTTCCTCAGGCCCACCGCAGGAGCCAGCCACCGCCCCACTGCTGTCCAGGGGGTCTGTGGCCCTGAAACTGGCTGGCTTTGCATGCTTCTGGCCAGAGTCCCCCTGGGAACACCCCCTTCAAGCTTTGCAGGAGCCTGGGGCAAGGGTACGCAGGCCTCTTGGTGTCTTCTGCGGGTCTGACAAGCCAAGAGCCATGATGTAGCTCAGCAGGCCAGGGCCAGCACCCAGCTGCTGCATCCAGGGGTGAGTGTCCTCCGCTTGGGGGAAGCTGGGGCCAGGGCCAGCAGGCCAGGGCCAGGCCCCCCTTTCCTTTTGTGTGTACTGCCTCTGGTTAGGACTTTCTGTGGGAGTGAGGGCAGGTGGTTGGGAGAAAGGCATTGGACCCCAAGGGCAGAAGGAGAGCTGCCGTCCTTGCACAGTTGGACCTGCCACTGTGGTCTGGATCCTAAGCCTCAGTCAGCCCAGGAGACCTCAGTGGCCACAGTGTGACCAGCTGCAGTACTCCCAACTCTTCCCATGATTGGGGGTTGAGAGTCCAGGATCTGACCCCAACGATGCTGCCTACCCACCCACCATGGACAGAGGTGAGGCTTGCCTACCTCCTGACAGAGCTGAACACCTGGCTGAGGTCACCCAGCCACCGGGTGATGTTGGCACCCATAGGAGGTGGCACTGCCCAGCTCTCCATGAGCCCCTGGCTCTGATCACCTGGACTTGACCCTTGCACCTCCTAGCCACTATGGCTACTTCTCTCCCTACCCCAGGGACTACCAGAGACCACGGGCCCTGGCTGGTGCCCCTGCAGCACCCACACCCTACCTCTCTGTCTCGCTCTGCCCACACCCCGCATGGCGCTGGTCAGGTGACATCCTGGCGCCAATGTCTAAACGTCCATCATTCTCCGACCAAAAATGCAGTCTTGCGTGCTTATTTGGGACGCGGGAGGGAAGCGAGGGGTGGGAAGGCTAGGACCTCTCCCAGGTCCTTCGCATCAGCCTGGTGGCCAGCCTCACACCCTTCTCCTGCCTGAGGCTTGGCCCAGGTAGGGTGCACAGGCGTGCTGAGTGGTATGGTGGCTGGAGGTCAGACGGGCATCCCATGGCCTGTCCTCCCTGCTACCCAAACCTTGGGAAAGCAAGCTGGCCAGCCGTGCTGTGCGGGGGTGGGGAGGTAGCACGTGCTGCAGTTAGGATTAGTCTGTCTCATGGGTGACCCACTTGAGCTGTGACGAGCAACAATTAGGGCCTCTCAGCCTGGGCCTCCCTGTACAGTGCTGGAGCTGGGGAAGGAGCATGAGGGCAGAGGAGCGGCCTGGAGCTCCTGTGTGAGCCCATCCTCTCCCTGGAGCCCGCAGAGCCCTTCCCTGTCTCAACTGTCCTTGAGACCCATGAGCTGCTGGGGGAGAGGCCGAGCCTGCTCTGCGGAGTGACTCATCCTGGGGGGGCAGTGCAGTGAAGTGTCTAGACAGCCTGAACAGAAGTGGGAGGGTTCTGGATAGCTGCCTCCTATCCTGGCTCCCTGGAGCCCGTGCCACCTTCGGCCACAAACAGCAGGAGGGGAGCCATTGGCAGCACCTGCCTGAGGCACCCCATGTCCAACCCCCAGCTCCATA
This sequence comes from Glaucomys volans, assembly GCA_020662805.1. Lineage (NCBI taxonomy): Eukaryota > Metazoa > Chordata > Mammalia > Rodentia > Sciuridae > Glaucomys > Glaucomys volans. The sequence continues at coordinate 249,732 of JAJEJO010005428.1, read as the reverse complement.
GGTGCAGTCAGCTCCCCGAGCTTTTGGAGGTGAAGTTGTGCTCTTTAGGCCCTTGGCCTGGCATGGCTCCCGCCAGCTCGGTCCACAGGCCTGCCAGCAATGCTAACAGTGCCCAGAGGCCGCTTTGGGTTTACAGGGATGGGTGTGAGCAGCCCTGCCAGTGTAGGAGGCAGTGAGCAAGCCTCAGCTCAGTACTGCCTGGGCTGGTGTCCAAGCCAGCAGCACCTGTCTCTGAGCTCACACGCATTCCCGTAAGGCTCTCCTTCCCCAGGGGGCCATTTCTTGGGGAGGTCCCACCATCCTCCCAAGAACACCGGGTCCTTCCTACACCAGCTTCACCTCTGAGTCTACTGGAAGGTCCTCCAGCCCCATCACCTTCTCTAGTGGCCTCTTTTCCTTTCCCTGTCTCTTCATGTGTCTGACAGGACTGGGGATGCAGCTCAGGGTAGAGCACTTGCCTGGCACATGTGAGACCCTGAATTGAATTCCAGCACCACAAAAAGCAGATGTCTCCCTCTACTCTGTCTACCCCTCTCTCCTGTGTCTCCTGCCTCTGTGTTGATGGGAGTCATGTCACCCTCCTTGTCACACCTTCATGGCTTCCCTCTGTCCTACAGGTGACCTCAAAAGGCTCTGACATCACCTCCCTGGTGCCTGAGCTTCGTACCATTGCACCCTCCCCCAAGGACCACAAGTGATTGATTCTGAAGTGCTGTGGGCTGCAGGGATTCATCCTGGCTTTGCCTTCTAAGCTCAGTGATAAAATGCTCACCTCACATGCACAAGGCCCTGGGATCGATCCCCAGAGCCACACAAAGCCATGCAACCTCTCAGTGCCTGCTTCCTCATGTGTAAAATGGACACAGTAATAGGACTCAGTTTACCAGCAGGTAGAGAAGAATTAATTGCAGCCATTGTTCATGCCAGACAAAGACTCCCAGAGCTGTGTCTTCGTCTGGCCCCTGGCCAGATGTGTGGCCCTTCTTGAAATTCCAGTACAATGTCTCAGAGGTGTCAATCCTTCTATGTCCAAAACAAAACCCTGCTCACCTCCTGAACCTGGTCACAGCATGTGTCCCCATCTTAGCCAACTAGAATGACCCACAGCTATTCTCTACACGTCCTTGGTGCCAGGTGACAGCAGTGACACCAGGATTCTGGGATGCAAGACTCCCTCGGGAGGTGCCACGCGTTCAGCAATCCTGCAGCCCCCAGTCACTAGGGACGGAAACATCATATCCTTTCAGAGACCTTCAGGCCCTTGACCTGGCATGGGCTCCCGCCAACTAGGTCCACAGACCTGCCAGCAATGCTAACAGAGCCCAGAGGCCGCTTTGGATTTACAGGGATGGGTGTGAGTTCTACCACAAAAAACCCATCTACTAGTCATTTCAGATACTGAACACTAGAGATGTGGCCAACGTGATTAAGAAACCACATTTTATTTTGTAAATTTTTTTTAGTTGTAGATGTACACAATGCCTTTATTTTATTCATTTATTTATGTGTTGCTGAGGATCTTGCACATGCTAGGCAAGTGCTCTGCCACTGACCCATATCCCTAGCCCTACATTATCTTTAATACCTGCAGAAAAAGTTTCCCAAGCCGGGCATGGTGGTTTATGCCTATAATCCCAGCGGCTTGGGAGGCTGAGGCAGGAGGATTGCAGGTTCAAAGCCAGCCTCAGCATGGGCAAGGCGCTAAGCAACTCAGTGAGACCCTGTCTCTAAATAGAAAATACAAAATAGGTCTGGGGATGTGGCTCGGTGGCTGAGTGCCCCTGAGTCCAATCCCCGGTTCCAAAAAAAAAATAATTTCCCACATTTTACTCTGTCAGAAATTGAGACTTCTGCTTCCAGCCAAAATGAGGTAACAGACCAGAATTACCCTGCCACATGACCAACACAGGCTTCACAGTTCCACGTGCACAGGACTAAGGGGAGGGAGGGGTGGCCTGGAAGGACAGGCGTGAGCTAATGCTGTGGCCCTGGCTTCATGCAGGGAGGAGAGCTCAGGCAGCCCAGCGGTCTCTCAGGATGGGGAGGGTGGAGCTGAGACTCCAGCCAACAGGGACAGCTAGCACAGAGGCCGGCTGGAGAGAGGGAGCCTAGGAGTGCCTCTCAGTGCTGGCGGGGACCTATGTCAGAAAGTCCCCAAAGGCCACGAGAGCCAGCACAAGGAATGGGTGTCTCCAGAGCTCAGGCAGGAGGAGCAGTCCTACCAGCTGGACTCCCTGCTGTGCATACTGGGCTGCTGGAGGCATGGCGGCATCCGTGGACTTCCTTCCCGCAGGGTTTCTACTTGCTCGGCCACTCGCTTCTTCCCTGCACAAGCAGCCTTGCAGCCTCCAGCGCTTCCTCACATCCGACACTGCAGCATGAGCCATACAAGACAGAGTGATCGTACTTCATGAAAAATTTTAGAACTTCTATTTTTGATAGATATTGAAAACCACGGGGAGGAAGTATTTACGAACCATGTATCTCAGATCTATGTATATAAGAGATGTATATATGAAGCCAGCCTCAGCAACTTAGCAAGGCCCTTAGCAACTCAGTGAGACCCTGTCTCTAAATAAAATACAAAATAGGGCTGGGGATGTGGCTCAGTGGCCGAGTGTCCCTGAGTTTAATCCCTGGTTCCAAAAAAAAAAAAAAAATAGTTATGGATGGACACAATTCCTTTATTCATTTTTATGTGGTGCTGAGGATGAAATCCAGTGCCTCACACATGCTAGGCAAGGGCTCTACCACTCAGCTACATTGCCAGCCCCGTGGCAATTTCTTAAAATTTCAAATGTGCACTAACCATCATGATTCACTATTCTAACCCGGCACAGTGGCGCACGCCTGTAATCCCAGCACTTGGGAGGCTGAGGCAGGAGGATTGCGAGTTCAAAGCCAGCCTCAGCAACTTAGTGAGGCCCTAAGCAACTCAGTGAGACCCTGTCTCTAAATAAAATACAAAATAGGCCTGAGGATGTGGCTTAGTGGTGGAGTGCCCCTGGGTTCAATCCCCGGTTCCAAAAGAAAAAACAACAACAACAACAACAAACACACACACACACACACACACACACACACACACACTATTCTACTTCTAGGTATTAATGCAGGAAAAATGAAGCACGTGTTCTAAAAACACCTCACACATGTTCACAGTACACATAAAATATTTATCTGTGGTAACCAAAAACCAGAAACAGTGCAAATGACCATGAACAGGAGTGGGCATTTGCACACCATGGAGTGCAGCTCAGCAATGACCACAAACGACCCACTGACAATGCAAGGTCTGGGCACATCTTGATAATGCTGCTGCGGGACAGACTCCAGGGACAGAGCACATTCATGGTGGTCCTGGATCAAGCCCAGAGCCTCCTGCGTGCTAGGCAAGCCCTCTACCACTGAGCTACAACCCTAGTCCAAAAGAATACATAGTATGATTCTGCTTACGTGTAATTCTAGAAAAGAAGACTGAAGTTATGGCATTTGCTGGTAAATGGATGGAACTGGAGACTGCCGAGGTCCAGCCCAGCAGGGGTCGTGGCACAGCTTGGTGAGGGGAAGGCGTCGGCGACGAGAGTAAAGAGACACAGATTCGAAGATCTGAGGCTTAGTTTTAACTTTACTGTTACATGGCTAAGTTCTAAGTCCAGCTACCATTTCACACACGATCTATATATATCTATACATTCAACTTGAGGACATTCTTTTGAGGTTACATAGAAGGGGAGGTGGTAAAGCTCTGAGGAAATGTGATGGACATAAATATAATCAAAACAAATCAAGTTCTACTTAAACACAACATCACTAAACCATTAACTGGTTCTGGTTTTCGTCTTATTAGGAACAATAAAAGTCGAGGCCATCCTCGTAAACTATATAGGTTGTTTTTTTTGTTGTTGTTGTTTTTTTTGAACCAGGGATTGAACTCAGGGACACTCGGCCACTGAGCCACATCCCAGCCCTATTTTGTATTTTACTTAGAGACAGGGTTTCACTGAGTTGCTTAGGGCCTCGCTAAGTTGCTGAGGCTGGCTTTGAACTCGCGATCCTCCTGACTCAGCCTCCCAAGTCGCTTGAATTACAGGCGTGCGCCACCACGCCCGGCTACTATATAGGTTTTGACATGTCATGGTTTAAAGTTAAGTCAAGGATAACAGCTGTACTTTAGACATCTCTGGGAGGCTGATATGCAGTACAAATTCCTTTTGACCTGTCTATAGTATATAAACTGGACCTTCCTTTTGTTAAGTTAATTGGCACCCAAGACACAGCTTCCCATCAATCTTATTTGCAATCCACTGTGGTCCCTGAACTGTGAAAACAGTTTCACTAAGAGCGGGGCACATCCTGGTTTGGGCTAAAGCAGACAGGCAGTCTGGCTGCTAAGCTAACTGAGAGCAGTGGACAGTAACTCTTGTTGATCTGACCCACAACACTTTTTCCGTTTGTTTAAGGTAATATTAATATGAAATCAATTACGGCTTGAGCGGTGTTATTTTTATGTTCCAAATCACTTAATGTCTAATTTTTTTTTACTGAAATCTATAAAGCAAACATCCAATAACAATAAGAATAATAAAAACAAGAAAGAGCATGTCACGTCCACATTTCCCAGATTAGACCATGCAAGAATCTTCATTATTCCCAGTGGAACTGTGTCAAGCACTGAGGAGAATAGTGGTGGGTGTGGCAGAGACTATCATGCAAAGTGAAATAAGCCAATCCCAAAACACCAAAGGCCAATGTTCTCTCTGATAAACAGATGCTAACACACAATGGGGAGGGGAATAGAAGCTCATTGGATTAGACAAAGGGGAATGAAGGGAAGGGAGGGGGATGGAAATAGGAAAGAGTAGAATTAAAGTTTTACTCCATATATGTAAAATATGTCAAAATACATTTTACTGTCAAGATAACTAAAAAGAATAAAAAATTTAAAAAATAATTCTAGAAAATGCAAACTACAGCAACATGATCAGTGGTTGCCTGGTAGACGTGAGGTTGGAGGAAAGGGAACACAAGAATTACAAGGAAGTATGACATTTTCCCAGAGTAATAGATGCGCTGTCACAATTGTTCCACAGACCTACACAGATTTCCAGAAACTCGTCAAGGATTGACATGCTCCTTTCAGCCTTTTCCCAGGTGGTCTTCAGTGGGGAGTACTAGGGAGAGAACCCGGGGGCGCTTTACCACTGAGCTACATCTCCAGCTCTTTTTACTGGAGACAGGGTTTATGTTCTCCAGGCCAGCCTGGACCTCGCGACCCTCATGGTGTACCTTCCTTCCGAGTCTTTGGGATTACAGTATGTGCCACCACGGCCAGCTCCAGATCAGTTTCACCACCCACCATCCCCAAGAGGAACCAACTCTTCTGTCAGATATGCCAAAGTACCTTCACTGGCAGCCCCTTCTGCATGTTTTGCAGTACTGGGGGTTGGACCCAAGGGTATTCTACCACTGAGTTACGCCCCCAGCCCTTTTTGTTTTGAAAGGGTTTTGCTAAATTACCCAGAACTTGCAATCCTCCTGCCTCAGTTTCCTGAGTTGCTGGGGATTTTAGGCGTGTGGCACCTAGCCCAGCACCCACTCCTGTGTCTTCGTTTTTATTGGTACTTCATGGTCGTGTGGGAAGGCCATATGCCCTGGGCTGTGGAAGTAGCCTAAAGGGAAGACTGGGGCTTGTTCATGCTGTGGCCTGGGATTCTGATGGTCAATTGATTATATGTGTTTCCATTTGTGTTTGTTTTTCACACCATGACTTCAAACAGATGCAAGAAAACATCCAACTCTGCCTGTCATACAAGACGGGCACAAGGCTGTAACACACCACCTTGGGTCTGCTCCAGGAGCCATCAGCCAGCCCTCCATGGGGGTCGACAGTCCTAAAAATGCCAGACATAAGGCAGCCATGCCATGACAGGTGGAGTTCAGTGTCTGTGAATGGGGTGGGGCAGGGACAACAGAGCACCAAAGAGAACATTCCAAGATACCACGGAATCTAAAGGCGGTGTTGGGAGTGGAGAGAGGACAGAGAAGGTGGCAGAGGAAACATTTTTTTTTTTTTGGAACCGAGGACAGAACTCAGGGCACTCAGCCACTGAGCCACATCCCCAGCCCTATTTTGTATTTTATTTAGAGACAGGGTCTCAGTGAGTTGCTTAGCGCCTTGACCTTGCTGACGCTGGCTTTGAACTCGCCATCCTCCTGCCTCAGCCTCCCAGGTGCTGGGATTATAGGCATGTGCCACCACGCCCGGCGGGAAACATTCTTAAAGGACTTCTGTGCTGCCTAAGTCGGTGACTGACATGTGGGGGTGGGAAAAGTGTAAGCAGAGAAGACAGGATACTTAGTTTTTGCCACTGAGCCATTAAGTTCCACACCAGTAGGAAGAAATGAGGTGAGGGAGGTAGGAGAGGTTGCTGCTGTCAGACCACACTGCCTCTGAATTCAGGTTAATGTGTCCTGAGTACACTGAGGAAGTCACTGAGGGGTTTTCTTCCCAAAATGTTAGCAGCTATTATTGTCATAAGTGTGAAAAATATACATCATAATAAAGCTGAGCATTTGAAAGTATAGAGGCATTTAAAGCACCCTTCATCATCCTCCTACCCTCAGTTCAGCCAGAATTTGGCTGCCGACCTGCACAATAAGCATTTGCTTATTTTCCACAAACAGGAAGAAGAATCTGGACAGTGGGATCCAGGTGAATACCATGGTTGGTCTGCAGGACATTCCCACCCAAAAATGACTGCTATGTATGCTTTACGATCAGCATTCAAAATATTCAAATATGGCAAAGACGGGGAAGATGCCCTAATTCACCCTTCAAACCGACAGGTCCTGCAAAACACATGCTTCCTTATATAATTCACCTACTGCACCCTGGAGATCCTGATTTTTAACACCTGGGGCTGCAACTGTAGCTCAGTGGTAGAACACTTGTCTCACACGTGTGAGGCACAGGGTTTGATCCTCAGCACCACATAAATATAAAAGGTATTGTGTCCATCTACAACTAAAAAATAAGAAAAGATTTTTAACACCTGACTGGTGTAAAGTTGCATGCCTGCAATCCCAGTGACGGGGGAGGCTGTGGCAGGCAAATGCCAAGATCAAGGCCAGCCTCAGAAACTTAGTGAGACCCTGTCTTAAAATATGAGGGTTGGGTAAAGTGTCCCTGGGTTCAATCCCCAGGACAAAAAAAAAAAAAAAGGATCCAAACACCTGGTTCTCAACCACTTTCTTCCCCAAAACACCAACAGCAATTACGGGCAACTTTACAAAGGCTGGCTCCCCAGCACGTGGGGCGAGTTCCTCTGCATCCTCTCCAACAGAGCGCCTGTTGTCCCCTTTCCTAGGTTTTAAGAAACTGGCCACCTCCACATCCTCTTGAAGCCAAATCTATCCGTCTGTTTGTTTGTTTTTTGGTCTGGTGGCAGCTCTTGCACTCCATTGGGATCTACGATTTAATGCCCATGATGTCCTTTCGTGGCCGCCATTCTTCAAGCCTTCATTGGTCATCTTGTCCAGGTTGGATTCCACGGTGGACCATCACCATCCCGGCCCCCTTCGATCTGCTGCACTTCCACGGCGAACCACCACCTCACTGAGCGCGGGCGGCACGGCACCGGCGCGGCGACTCTCCAGCAAGCCCACAGCGCCCGCGGACCAGCCCCTCCCGGGGCCTGGGCTGTCCGTCCTCCGCTCCGGACCCTGCACGGGTCGTCTCCACTTCCACCTCCTAATCCTTCCCTAAGTTCCCAGAACAGGGGTCTCGCCGTGTTGCTCAGACTGGTCCCAAAGCCCTGCCTCAGCCTCCCAGGAGCGGGATGGCCGGCGAGCCCTCCTGACGCTGAGGCGCCTGGGGAAGGTTCCTGGCGGGAAGCGAGGCGCGGCTGTGCGGCGAGCCTGGGGAAGGGAGGACGCACGAGCTCCAGGGGCCTGGGGCCTGGCGGGGAGGCGGCTGCAGGGAGGCAGGAATGAGAAGCAAGCGCCCGACGAGGACCAAGGGAACGCGCCGAACCGTCCCCGCACCCGTCCGGCCGCTAATGCCCAACGGCCGTCAACGCTTGAAAGCGCAGACCTACGCGTCACTCCAGGCGACTGCGGCGGGAGCCGTGACGTCACGGGCGCTGGTAGCGTCTCGAGCGTCACTTTCAGCGCCGGCGCGGGCGTGTGACGTCAGACGCCGAGGGGCCGGCCGGCTGTGTCTGTGTGGAGAGCTGGTTTCCGCTGCTCAGGCTCGGAACACGCTCGGCCTAGGCCCGCCGTCCCACGCCGCCCGCTGCCCACGCCGGTGCGCCCGCTGGGAGGACCGCGCGCCCGAGGGGCGGGACCGCTGGGAGGCGTCCACACGCGCGTCGGCGTCGCCGACTTCCGGCCGCCGCCATCTTGCTCGCGCGGAAGCCCGCGGCTGGGTGGGAGTCCCGGAGCGGGTGCGGCGGACGGTGCCGCCTTCGCCATGCCGTCGTCGCCGCTGCGGGTGGCGGTGGTGTGCTCGAGTAACCAGAACCGAAGCATGGAGGCGCACAACATCCTCAGGTAGTGGGGGCTCCGCCCTGGCCAGCGCGCCCCCCTCCCGATCCCCGCCCCGACCAGTGCGGGCGGCGCGCGGCCCCGAGGCCCAGAGGCCCCGCGGTCCACGTCGCGGGGACGTCCGTTGCGGAGCAGGAACGCTCGCGGCCGCCCGCCCGCCCCTCCGCGCCGCGGCGAGCCCGTCGGAGCTGGCCTCGGGTCCGAGGGCGGCCGGGCGGCCGGCGCAGCGCCCAGGAGCGAGGCCAGGGTCCGCGTGACGCCGCGCTGGGCGCCCGTGCGGCAGGTCCACGGCACCCGGGGACAGGCGCGGCCTCACCGCCCCCGTCCGCTCGCCTCCCACCCGAAGGCCCGCTTGGGTGCTGCGGCTCAGGGGTAGCAGTTTAAGTTTCCTTATGACTCACCTTTTGTTGACCCTTGTGTATGTTTAATAAAAGTTTATTCCCCCTGGACATAGTTCTCTTCGTTCAGCCGCTTGAGAAAATGAAGAATTGACCACTTTCTTTACAGTTAAAGTCCGGTATAAATGTCAACTCGGGTGGTGAAGCACAGTTGAAATGGTTTTTTCTCCCGAAGTCACTGCATGTAAACGTAAAAAAAGAAGAAAAAGCCGTAGATCCCTTACACCTTTGAGAGAGGCTGAAGGTATCGGGTGTACACAGTCTGCCACTCTGAGTCTTCCTGATGTTTACCACGGTCCACAGTGTTCACTCAGTGTCTTTTTCTCTTTTTTTTTTAGATGGTGGTATGCTTTGAACCTAACAAATCCATGTGAAGATTGTTTTTAAGCCAGAAATGTGCTAGAATTACATTGAGCTGTGTCTTCACATATTTATATATTTATTGCAGTTCTGGGGGGGTCAAACCCAGGGCGTCATGCATGCTAGCCAAGCATTTTACCAGTGAACTATCTCCCAGCCTTTTTGTAAATTAGGTTTTGAGATAGGTTCTTCTTAAGTTGCCTAGGCTGGCCTGGAACTTGTGCTGCTCCTGCCTCAGCCACCTCCCAAGTATTTGGAATTACAGGTGTGTGCCACTGTGCCCAGCTAGGTCAGCATTTGTGAACTGCACTTTCTGCTGCACATAGCATTAGACGCCTGGTACACTTAAGTAAAAGAGTGCAAAGTTCACACCCCTGGAAAACTGTCCAAGGTTGGTTGGGAGACCTTCTGCTGATGAGTCATTAACAATTTTGTTAATGAAGTGAGATATAACAGCTGTGTTAAAGTCCTGCCAGTCTGAGATTTCCCAGAGACAGTCACTGAAGTCTGGAATGGCACCAGGTGCAGAAGAGCCCCTCCAAATAATCATCAGGTGGAAGTAGACTTATGTTTGCTTTTGCCTGCTTTGTCATTCTTCATGTTTCCTGGTGAGTAGTAGATGTAGAATGGAGTGAAAGGATGAAGAGAATGAAGATAACTTAGTACCACTTTGGGGTACTTCCTCCTGGGTATTTTGTATGTGCACACACACACACTTAGGGAGATGAAATAACTTGTGTAATCTGCTTTCCACTGATACTGTGAACATTATTGGCTTTCAGTATTCATTTCTTCATTGTGATATATTGGATTTATTCATACTGAACAATGGGGATGGTTATGAAACTGTATTATAGGAATTCATAGGAACCCTGTGCAGCCATTAATTTTGTTACAAATCTCTCAACAGTATGCATTTAGGCAATTTCTTTTTTTCTATTTTGGTTCTGGGGATTGAACTCAGGGGCACTTAACCACTGAGCCACATCTCCAGCCCTTTTTGGTAACTTAGTATCTCACTGAGTTGCTTAGGACCTTGCTAAGTTGCTGAGGATGACTTTGAACTTGGGGTGCTCCTACTTCAGCCTCCTGAACTGGAATTACAGGGGGTGTGCCCCTGCGTCCAGGTTTTGTTTTTTTTTTTTTTTAATTTAAAAATTTTTGTTGTTGGACACAAGACCTTTATTTTAAAACAGTTTTTTTTTTTTTTTAACTTTATTTACTTTTGTATGTGGTGCTGGGGATCGAACCCCATGCCTCACATGCTAGGCAAGCACTCCACTGCTGAGATATAGCTCCAGTCCCAATTTTTTTTTTTTTTTTTTTTTTTTTGCGGTGCTAGGGATTGAACCCAGGGCCTTGTGCTTGCAAGGCAAACACTCTACCAACTGAGCTATATCCCCAGCCCTTCCCAGTTTTTTCTTCTTGAGTGACAATATCATGTCTTTTTTGGGTTTTTTTGGCTGTATTTTTTTGGGAGGCATTGAAACCAAGGTCCTCTACCACTGAGACAGGGTCTCACTAAGTTGCCAAAGCCTGGTTCAAACTTGCCAAAGCCTGGTCCTGCCTCAGCTGTCTGAATTGCTGAGATCAGAGGCATGTGCCCCCATACCTGGCTATGTGATAGCTTTTTGTTAAAAACTAGAAGAACTTATGAAAGTTTTTTAAATTTAGAGTTGGTTCCACTGTGTTGCTGAAGTTAGCCTTGAACTTTTCAGTCCCCCGCTTTAGCCTCCTGAATCTCAGAGATTATAAGTGTGTGCCACCATGTCCCTTGTTTTGAGATGAGATTTCAGTCCATTGCTCAGGCTGTTCTCAAACTCCTGGGCTTAAGAGCTATTCACACACCCTAGCTTCCTGAGTAGTTGGCACTATGGGTTTGCCAACATTCCTGGTAGGAAGTCACCAATATACGTTAGATAGGAATAGTAAGTTCTTTTTTGTGTTTGAGATGGATCTCACTGTGTTGTCCCCATGGGATCCTCCTTCCTCAGCCTCGTGAGTTGCTGGGTTTACAGGCATGCGCCCTCATGCCTGACCTTCACTTTATTTTTAAATAGACTTGCTAGAAGTAGTATTTCATAAAGTTTGGAAGGGGCAGTGAACATTGCATGCCCTCAGATGTGCACTGCAGCTGTAGTTGTCCTCGGCCTTGTTGGATAAGCCCAGAGCAGGACCAGTTTGGCAGCTCCAAACCTGGTTAGTAGCACTTGCCTGGTCAGTGCTACCATGTTCCAGTCAGTCACTGTGCGTCACTAGGGCATTTGAAGTAGCAAATGTTGAGGGCTCACCCTGATATGGATCATCCTCCTGAGAAAATGCAGGACTAAAGGACAGACCTGGGAGGTGATCTGTAAGCAGAGGTGCTGAGGGTAGGGTTGTCCTGCACTGGGCAGCATGGGATGTCTGTTAGAAGCCCTTTAGTTCCCATCTTAAATCTTTAACATTGTATGGACTGGGGATGTGGCTCAGTGGTCGAATGCTTGCCTAGCATGCATGAGGCCCTGGTTCACTCGCCAGTACTACAAACAGAAAAAAAGACTGGGGATGTAGCTCAGTGTCTTCGGGTTCAATCTCCAGTACAAAGAAAAGAATTCAATTAGTATAGAATATTAGAAAAACACTGCAGGCCATGCTGCTCATTTGAATTTTTTTCTTACGATTCTGTGCCATGCTCATTTTAGCATTATTTTACCTTCAACCTTTGAGATCATGTTTTCCTTAATTGAATAGTTTTTTCACAGTAGCTTCTCTCCCTCCCCCTACTCCCCCCGCCCCCCACCTTTTGGTGGTACTGGTCATCAGGGCCTGGTGGATGCTGAGCAGGCGTTCTACCACTGAGCTGCATCCCCTACCCCTTTATGATAGGTTGATTTTTTTCTTTTTCTGCAGTACTAAACTAAGAGGTGCTCTATTACTGAACTACATTCCCAGCCCTTTTTTTATTCTTTATTTTGAGAGTTAGTCTTGGTAAGTTGGCCAAGCTGGCCTCAAATTTATAATCCTGCTTCAGCCTCCTGACTTGCTGGGATTACAGAGTCTGCCACCGTAACCAGCTATGAGAGTTGTAAAGACATTTATTTGTCAAAGCACACATACTTGCCTGAAAGAATGGTTTGCAAAATAGTTGGCCCTTCAAATAAAGGCTGTTGGTTGTTGGTGTTTTTGTAGGGTTCTCTGGTTTTATGTAAGAAACAGATGGTCACAGTGAAAGAAGAGCTCCATGTCAGTTGCGGCTTCAGAGAGGCAGTGCTTCTATTGCTAATTAGCCTTTTTGCCACTTGGCATGTTATGTTGGGGAGGAACAAATACATTTCACTTTATTTTTAAATAGGCTTGCTTAAAAGTAACATTTCAGAAAGTTGGGGGAAGGGCAGCAAGCCTGGCAAGCCCCCAGACGTGGAGACTGCAGTAGTAGTCCTCCTCGCCAGGGCAAAGCCAGTCATGGTGGGGCATGCCTGTGACCCCAACTATCCAGGAGACTGAGGCAGGAGGATCAAAAGTTTGAGGCCGCCAGGCATGGTGGCGCACACCTGTAATCCCAGCACTTGGGAGGCTGAGGCAGGAGGATCACGGAGTTCAAAGCCAGCCTCAGCAACTTAGCGAGGCCCTAAGCAACTCAGTGAGATCCTGTCTCTAAATAAAATACAAAATAGGCCTGGGGATGTGGCTCAGTGGTGGAGTGCCCCTGGGTTCAATCCCCAGTACCAAAAAAAAAAAAGTTTGAGGCCAGCCTGGGCAAGTAGACCCTGTCTCAAAAAATTAAGGTCTTGGGGTGTAGCTCACTGGTAGAATGAATCTGGGTTCAATCCCTAGTATCAAAAAACAAAAACAAAAAAAATAAGCCAGGTGAAGGTTGGGCCAGGTTATTTTGGTGATGATCTACTTTTAGGGACATAGATTAAAATGTAGAATGTTCCACAGGGTCTTCCTGTATCAGGTTCCTGCACTATGGTGCCTTCAGGGGAGCTGTGACCATGCCTGCATGTGCTCTTGGTGTCCTGCCCAGTCTCTGTTTAACAAGCAGAGTACATGCTTGTGATGTCCCTGTCTTTCCCACCTCACTAATTTTTATTTTTTAATTTTTTTGGATGTGGTAATGGAACCCAGGGGGCACTCAACCACTGAGCCACATCCCTAGCCTGTTTAATATCTTATTTAGAGACAGGGTCTCACTAAGTTGCTGAGCTTGGCTTTAAACTCAGGATCTTCCTGCCTCACCCTCTAGAGCCACTGGGATCATAGGCATGTGTCACTGTGCCTGACTTCTCCCACCTTTTTATTTGTGTGTTTACTAGGGATTGAACTCGGGGGCACTGAGCCACATCCCCAGCCCTATTTTATATTTTATTTAGAGACAGGGTCTCACTGAGTTGCTTAGCACCTCGCTTTTTGCTGAGGCTGGCTTTGAACTTGCGATCCTCCTGCCTCAGCCTCCCGAACTGCTGGGTGCCCGGCTTCTCCCACATTAAGATGAGGTCTTGATATGTTGTTGTCCACACTGGTCTGGAACTTCTGGGCTCTACTGAACCTTTTGTCACCTCCTAAGTGCTGGGACCAAGGGCATATACCATATACCTGTTTCTCTACTTCATTTTTTTTTTTTGGGGGGGGTACTAGGGATTGAACCCAGGGGCACTACACCACTGAGCCACACCCCCAGCCCTATTTTGTATTTTATTTAGAGACAGGGTCTCTCAGAGTTTGCTTAGGACCTTGCTAAATTGCTGAGGCTGGCTTTGAACTCGCGATCTCCTGCCTTAGCCTCCCAAGTCGCTGGGATTATAGGTGTGCGCCACCATGCCCGGCTCTACTTCATTTTAATAATTAGTACCTTTGCCAGGCATGGTGGTGCATGCCTATAACCCCAGCTACTCTAGAAGCTGAGGCAGGAAGATTGCAAGGTCAAGGCTAGCTGTGACAGCTTAGTGATGAGACTGTCTCATGACTAAATTAGAAGTGGGCTGGGGACATAGCTCAGTGCTAGAGCCCTTGCCTGTCCTGTGTGAAACCTTGGGTTTGATCTCCAGCACCACAAAAATTCAAAAACTACACAACCTATATGGTAACCCCTTTAGAGTGGGTACAAGGTGGCTGAGGGACCTCTTGGGAAAAGTAGTCTCTGTTATTCTTTTCTCAGACCTCAAATGGTTACAGATAACTTGAGCTGCTAACAAAAGACAAAGATGGGGCCTGTGAGTCATGTGCCTGGCTTTGTTCCAGACCCATATTGAGCCCTCCTGTGTTCAGTCAATCAGCAGAAGTTCTGTTGTAGGTAACTTAGGCCCTGGACTCCCTGCAGTCTGCTTGCTCTGGTCTGTGGTGCTGACCTGCTCCCTTGTGTGTTTCCTCTAATGCAGGACTTTCATTGTGCTTAAGCCCTGGCTCTACCCAGTCTTGGCTGTAGTCACTGTAGGGTAATCTTGTTTTTATGGGTTTATGTGTAGTATACCTGCTTATTTGAAATTCTTATTTGATAATTTCAATCCATCCCCTGTTGACTTGGAGATGCAGGTCCTTGCTTTGTCGAACCTTAACCCTAACACAAAGCCTGTCTTTGGCAGTAGCCAGGTCCTCATCTTTTAGATGTGTGAATGACCCCAGGCAAAGGGCTGAGGCAGGGAGGGTCATGACTGGGGTGACTGAGGGGGCTAAAGTGCTGCTCTGAGCCCCAGCACCCTCAGTATAAACCTTGCCAACACAGGCAAACTGATTGGTGGGGTCTGGTTACCAGTGTCCTCAGGGGTGCTCCTGGTCACCTGTGTCCATGAGTCATAGCCCTGTCCTATTTCTTGATCACGTACTCAGCTCAGAGGAGATCTTGAGGGTGACGGGGTGTAACCCCAGCCAGGAGACCTGTGCTTCCAGACCCAGGGTTGATTTTAGTAGTAGTCACCTAATGTCCTCAGTGCATATTTCTCATGTTTGGCCAGCCCTTAAGTTGGAATGGGGCTTTCACTTAAAAGGAATAGCATTGAAACAGGGGCTGTAGCTCAGTGGTAGAGCGCTTCCCTTGAATGTGCGAGGCACTGGGTTTGATCCTCAGCACCACCCCCATAAAAATAAATGAATAAAGATATTGTGTTCATCTACAACTAAAAAAACCCCCCAAAACCCACACAGCTTGTATATCAGAATTGGTGAGCTGGTGTTCCAGCTCTGGGAGAGGGCTCTGCTTCAGCAGCATGGATCTCTGCTGACCTCTGCCCCAACCAAATGTCTAGCAGGTGGCAGGTACCATCAGGACTATGTGAAGCGTCCTTTCCTTAACTCTAGTCTGGATCACCTGGGCAGTGGGCTTGTTTTTGCTTTGATGGAAAATGCTTCTGGTACTTTATCCAAATTGGTGAGGAAATACTTTCAGACTTAGGGAGAAAGATGTCTGCTTATCCCTTCAGGAGTGTGTGTGTGTGTGTTCAGGTGTACTGTTGACACATGTCCTGTCGGACTGACTCACCCTCCCAGCGTTAGCCAACAGTTGACCTTCCTGCTTTCTAGCCTTATTTTGACTGGGGAACTGAACATTGCAAATTTTGTTTTAGTGACACCCCGCCCCCCCAAATCCCACTCCGAGACCAAGTAGTGTGGATTGAGCCCAGGGCTCTCTACCACTGAGCTACTACATTCCCCGCCCTTTCTGTGTTTTATTTTGAGACATAGATATATAGCCTCTTGAGTAGCTGGGTTTACAGGTGTATGCCTCCATACGCTGGGGGAACTGCTTTCTTAGGAGTTATTTAAGTTTGTATTTATAGGTTTTTATAGGTAACAGGTATGTGCACATGCAGTTTGGGAGGCTGAGACACGAGGATCACAAGTTTGAGGCTAGCCTCAGCAACTTAGTGAGGCCTTGTCTCAAAATTTTAAAAAGGATGGAGGATGTGATCGGGTGTTTAAATGCCCATGGGTTCAATCCTCTACGACCCCCCCCCCCCCCCCCCCCCCCAAAAAAAATAAATAAAGCCCATTTGGTCAGTGTCCTCATCTATGATTATTAGGTTGCTTGAAACCTCTTTGCTGCATAGGACTCTTCTGGGTGCTCAGGTCCTGGGATTCAGCCAGCATCGAGGGCACTGGGAACTTGCAGGGACAGTCTCCTAAGAGAGGTCAGTGTGAGTAGGGGTGCTCACAGCATGCAGTCAAGTTTGTACAGGTTTCTTATAGATTCTGTGTACTAAATCTTACAAGAGGGCTATGGCGTTGGTCAGATGGCTAAAGTATTCAAACGTGTAGGTGTTAGTCTTTAGAGTAACAGCTTTAAACAGCTGTAGTGTTTGCACGTAGCCCTGTAATGGCAGATTCTGTTCTGGTTTATCCTAGCTTTTGTGTAACTGTCTACAGAATTCCTTTATATATATATATTTTATATATATTTATATATCTAATATGTATATTTTAAATATATATTTTTTTTAGTTGTCAGTGGACTTTTATGTGGTGCTGAGAATGAACCCAGTGCCTCACACATGCTAGGCAAACACTCTACAACTGAGCCACAACCCCAGCCCCCACTTGCTACAGAGTTCTAAAAAAAACATTTAAAATTTTTATTGTTTGTTTGATTTTGCACACTAAGAATTGCATATGGGTTGCTTTCCCGCTGAACTACTTTTCTTTTTCTTCTTGGTTCTTTATTTTGAGGCCAGGTCTTGCTAAGTTGCAGAGGCTTGCTTCCAACTTGAGATCTTCTTGCCTCAGCCTCCTGAGTAGTTAGAATTAAGTGTGTGCTTCCACACCTGGCTCCATCTTAAATAAAGCCGGTATTACAATTCTAGGAACTTATTCTCTAATATCAACAAATGAAGTTGTTCAGTCTGTTCATTCCCATTTCATACATTCAGTTTTGGAACCTTGTGTCTGAATCCAACTATGATGCTCTTTCTGCTTTGTGTCTTCCAGCAAGCGGGGATTCAGTGTCCGGTCCTTCGGAACAGGAACTCATGTGAAGCTCCCAGGACCAGCACCTGACAAGCCCAATGTCTATGATTTCAAAACCACATATGACCAGATGTACAATGATCTTCTCAGGAAAGACAAAGAACTGTATCCCTTGGGTTGCCCTTAGAGAACCCAGGGGGCGGCTGCAGGCAGGTGTTATTGGTAGCAGGCGTGTTGCTCTAACTTCCTCTCTTCGGGGAGATTTTTGGGTGAAGTGGGCCCCTTTCTTTTCCTGCTGTCCACTGGTAGTTCCCAGTGCTAGGTCCATTTGTGGCAGTGGCCCTGGAAAGCATACATGCAGACAGATGTGAAACCCATGTTGACGTGGTCAGGCAGGAACCCTGATGGAATGTGAACCAGAGGCACTGACATGGGGAGACAGGACCACAGAGTGCTTGTGCACTCACACCCCGGGGCCCCAACTGCCTCCCTTGCAGGCAGGTGCCTGCATGTGCACGACAAGTGGTCCAGCTGCTTAATGTCTCTGGTTCTTGGAGAGCCAGATGAAGAAGGCCAAGTTTTCTACCAAAGTATGTTAGCAGTAAATAGTCTCAGGGGACTTCATTTCAGGGAGACAAAACAGGCTGGATCTGCTACTTAAGACTCATGTGAAAAGAGAGGTAATTCAAAATAGATTTTTAGAAGTTTGACACCAAGCTATGTAACGTTAAGTTGATTTGTATACCCCTACTTTTGTTTTGCACTACTGTGGTGAACTCAGGGTGCTCAACAGTGAACTACTTCCCCAGGCCTTTTTACTTTGTAGTTTGAGACAGGATCTGGCTATGTAGGTCAGGCTGACCTCAAACCTGTCATCCTCGCTTCAGCCTCCTGAGATCACATGCCTGGCCACTATGCCTGCCCTGGTTTTGTTTTTTGGTACCAGAGATTGAATCCACTGGTGCCTAACCAATGAGCCATATCTCCAACCCTTTTTTAATTAGAGACAGGGTCTTACTGAGTTGCTTTAGGACCTTGATAAGTGGCTGAGGCTGGCTTTGAATGATCTTCCTGCCTCAGTCTCCTGAGCTGCTGGGATTACAGGTGTGTGTCACTGAGCCTGGCCTGGGTTTTTTTTTTTTTTGTACTGGGGATTGAACCCAGGGGCACTCGACCACTGAGTCACATCCCCAGCCCTATTTTGTATTTTATTTAGAGACAGGGTCTCACTGAGTTGCTTAGGGCCTTGCTAAGTTGCTGAGGCTGGCTTTGAACTCGCGATCCTCCTGCCTCAGCCTCCCAAGTGCTGGGATTACAGGCATGTGCCACCACGCCCAGCTGGCCTGGGTTTTTGACCTGAGCATCTTGTGAACCTCCAGGCTAATTTAAAATTTCCCCTTGGGCTGGGGATATAGTTCAGTTGGTAGAGTCCTTGCCTGGCAAGCACAAGGCCCTGAGTTCTATCCCCGGTACTGCAAAAAACAAATAAACAAAATTTCCCATAGCTGCGGATGTAGCTTAGTGGATGAGTGCATATAAGTATCAAACAGAAAACTTTCTATCTTCACATTGGTATTCTTAAGAGTATTTAGTAAACTGAAAAGCGAAGCTGGGTGTGTTGGCACATACCCATGTTCCCAGCTATTCGGGAGGCTGAGAAAGGAGGATTGCTTGAATGCAGGAGTTTGGGGCCAGCCTGGAAACAGCCAGTTCCCATATCAAAAACAGCAACAAAAAGAGTATTTGATAAACTGAAAATGTCTTTTGTACATAGATGAATTAGGTAGCTGGGAGGACCCTGGAAGTTCTAGCAGAACGTAAGTCCTGGCAGTCATTGTATCCTCTGCCCTCCCTGCTCTTGCCTCCTCCAGCTAGTTGAAAAGCTGTTGGTGGCGGTAGTGGGTTAGGCATAGGTTCTTGCCAGTACCACAGCCTGGCCTGTGGAGCACTTGGGGCATGTGGAGTGTGTGGTCCTGGGAGCCTCTGGGCAGCAGACCCCCCTACGTCCCCTAGGGTCTCGGAGCACATCTGGTGCTTTTCTTTGCTCAGAGTCAGGAACCTGCATTAGGAGAAATATCCTTCAGTGTTTTCGATGAACTGTCTCCTCTGCCCATGTGCATGCATAAGGAGGTAGCAAGCTGTCTCAGAAGGACTCGTCCCTGAAGTCCTTTGGTGAGAGCTGCTGTCCCATCCTGTTGTTTTGTTTTTTCTCAGCGTCACTGAGAAGCATGACAACAGAGCCCCTTTCTGAGGATCTCATTTTGGGTTTGGGTGCTTCCCTCAACCCTGGGAAAATCTCAAGGTTTTTATTACTTATATTAAACATGGGTATGCCGTTAATCTTTTCCTGAGACCGTCTGCTTTTGAAAATTGTCTTCAATTGGCACCATTCATTTTTGAAACTCCTGTGCTCAATGAGAGAAATAAAAACAGGTAATGCACATGTTTACACTCCCTTAATGGTTACAAATGTAGCTCTTTCATGTAGAAATCAACTGGCATGGGCGCCCGGGTAGGCTGTCATATAGCACACTCTACAAGGACCACGGCTGGCTTTAGTAGTAGGTGCAGAGGGACCTGGTGTGGGAGAGGTGCATGTCTGGTGCAAAGGGAACTGCAGCACCACCAGGATTTGGAATCTCCTCCACAGGTCAGTTAGTTCAGCAGATGGCTGCACATGTGGGCCCCCTGCCTGCCTTTCCTTACAGTACTAGGGATTGAACCTACAGGGCTCTACTGTTGAGCTGCATTGCAACCAGCCTGTTTGATTTTGAGACAGGGTCTCATTAACTTGCTGAGGCTGACCTCAGATTTGGAATCCTCCTGCCTTGGCTTCCAAAGTCACTGAGATTATAGGTGTATGCCACCACACCTGGCTACATGTGGGCTTTTTTTAAAAAATGTCTTGGGTTGGGGATGTAGCTCAGTTGGTAGAGTGCCTCCCTCTCAAGCACAGGGCCCTGGGTTCAATCCCCAGCACCACAAGAAAAAAAAAAAGTAAAAGAAAAAAAATGTCATTATTTACTTACACACTGCTGAGGATCAAACCCAGGGCATCATGCGTGCCAGGCAACCGCTCTACCACTGAGCCACAACCCCAGCCCTACATGTGGGCTTTTGATGCATTGGGGGAGGGTAGAACAGGGGGAGCTTGTGGCTACCATTGGAGCTCCATGACAATAAGTATTTGCCTTGGGGACTATTGTTTTTCTTTGCAGGGGTACCAGGGATTGCTTAACTGGGGGTGCCTAACCACCGAGCTACATCCACAACCTTTTTTTTTTTTTTTCTTGCAGTGCTAGGGATTGAACCCAAGGCCTCTACCTATTGAGCTATATCCCCAGGGTGCCCCCCCACCCCCAGACAGGATCTCGCTGAGTCACTCAGTTGCTGAGACTGACCTAGAGCTTGTGATTCTCCTGCCTCTGCCTCCGAGGTCACTGGGATTAAAGATGTGCACCACTGCACCTGGCTTCTGGGACTTTGTGTGGGAGAGTTGCCTCCTGTGGTTGCGACATGGCCACCCTTTTGGGCTTCTTTTGGGTGGGATCTCGATTTTCTAGGAGGGGCCAGTAAGCCTCCAAGATGATGCTTTTCTAAGCTTCTCCCAGCACTCCCTGTGGCCAGGAGAGGAAGGATGTCTCCATGGAGTTCACTGAGCGTTGGTATGAGGCTGGGGTGGGCAGTGGTATCTTTCTGATACACGAAGGGCACAGCTGAGGGGAAGGAGGTGGGTGAGAGTAGTGTCTCCGTAGGCTCCTTCTCTACAGTGGGAACAGCTCTACTGCAGGAGAAGCCTCTCTGGGTGGTGGTCAGATGCTCAGTTTGAGTGGCACCTGGGTAGTGTTCTTTGATGAGTAATGTGGATGGGGTCCAGTGTGATACATGCAAATAAAGGCTAAAAACTCACGTCTAGCAGAAAAACCTGTCGTTTTGCAGAGGTTGATGGTGGTTGTCTCCAGTGGAAAACTTAGAAGGATATTTCAAGGTATGACCCAAAGATAAAATGTGACATTCTGCCTCCACTACCTGAGTCAGTATACCAGGTTGAAGTGCACTGGTGTCAGTGGAACACAGTTTCCAAACCCTTTTACTCAAAATGACTCTAAGGTAACTGGGCATAGTGGCCACACCTGTGATGCCAGCGACTCAGAAGGCTGAGGCAGGAGGATGGAAGAGTTCTGTGAAGTGCTTAAACTTTCAAGTGAGAGGAGGATGGGACTTGTGAGTCAGTGGAACCGAGTTAGAATCTATGGCTGCACCAGGGACTAGTGACTGCTGTAGCTGGAACCTCAAATTCGTCATGTGTTCCCACTTCACAGAATTCCTGATGATTGAGTAGGTTGGAGTGTGCAGATGCCATTTGCTTGTTTTTGCAGTACTGGGAGTAAGCACAAGGCCTCACATGCTCAGTGCTCCACCCCTGAGCTGCATCCCCAGGCCCTAACCCTGCTAGTATTGAAGTACAGGTGCTCCTTGACATAGGGTATGGTTATTTATATCTGATCAACCCATCCAAGTAGATAATAGGATGAGCCCAAGTGCAGATGATTGAGCCATGGCACATCCTCACCCAGCAACAGTGCACTGCAGTGTTTTTGTCCTGATCATAAGGCTGGCTGGAATCTGAGGCTGCCCCTGCCGAGGATATTGAAACTGTTTGGCCAGGCTGGGGACAGACCCAAACTTGAAGTAGTTTCTGGAAAGCATATCACTTCTGTACCATTGGAATTTGGCCCATGAGAAATTGGGAACAGTGGGCTGAATGTAGTGGCACATGACAATAATCCTAGTGACTCAGGAGGCAGAGGCAGGAGGATCATGTGTTCAAAGCCAGTCTTAGTCACTTAGTGAGACACTGAGCAACCTATATTCTGTTTCAAAATAAAAAGGGCCAGGCACTGTGGTGCCTGGAATCCCAGCAGCTCTGGAGGCCGAGGCAGGAAGATCACAAGGTCAAAGCCAGTCTCAGCAACAATGAAGTGCTAAGCAACTCAGTGAGACCCTGTCCCTAAATAAGATATAAAATAGGGCTGGGGATATGGCTCAGTGTTGAGTGCCCCTGAGTTCAATCTACAGTACCAAAAAATAAAAAGGACTGGGGATATGACTCAGTGGATAAGTGCTCCTGGGTTCAATCCTTGGTACCAACATGAAAAAAAACGGCCCATCTTTTCACAATTTGGTAAATACTTGAGCATAAAAAGGTGGTTTTGATTTTGGTTTCCACAAGTAGAACTGATTCTGAAGGATTGAGAGACCTGATGCCTGCCTGTAGTACCTGTGAACCCTGACCACAGGAATCCTGAGGGTTGTAGGGCTGGATTGCGCATTGGATGGAAACCTTGTTGAACCAAAACTGAACTGGGGGTTTCCTGTCTTCCCGAAAAGCCAGACGGGGTTGGTTAGGAGTGTCATCATTTCCCTTTTGGGAATTGTCTGCATGTGGTATATGGACATGGGTCAGAGAGAGGAAATCTGAACTCCCCTGACTTCCAAAGTCAGGACAGGCCCTAAGGTAGGCATGGGTAGTCTCAGCTGCTGTGGGGGCTGAGGTGGGAGAATCATTTGGAGCAGCATGGGTAACAGCTAGTCCTTGTCTCAGGGTGAAGAAAATGTGTCTTCAATTCTGACTATTTTTCATGAGATGAACTGTGCATTTTCTTTCTTTGGTATGGGGATTGTACCCAGGGGCTCTTTACCACTGACCCATATTCCCATTCTTTTTTAAAATTTTTTATTTTGAGACAGGATCTCCAGAAGTTGATGAGGCTGGCCTTCAACTTGCAATCCTCCTGCCTCTGCCTCCCAGAGTCTGGGTTACAGGTGTGCATCACTGTGTCCAGCAATTCGCCTTTTTTTGTGTGTGTGTGTGGGGGGGTTGAACCCAAAGCTTTGTATATATGAGGCATGTCTTTCAACATTGAGCTGCATCCCAGCCCAGCAATTCATTTGATGCAAAGAATCATATACCATATAATTAATAGTTAAAAGTGTGCTGTTCCATAGTTTTATTATTGGTCATGAAGTCATTACTGTAATTGACCCACCCCCTTCCCCAGTGCTGGGGATCAGACCCAGGACCTGGCCCATCCTGAACATGTGTGCTCTACTGCTGAGCCATACCTTTAGCCCCTAAAATTAATTTTAGAACATTTTTATCACCCCTCAAAAGTCCCCCATTGTGCCCTACCTCCCAGCCCTTGGCAACTTCTGATGTGCTTTCCCTCTGGATTTGCCTAATGTGAACATTGTGTGTAAAGCAAGCATACAACACGTAGCCTCTTGTGACTGACTGCTTTTGATGTTCCCAAGGCTCGCTCATGCTGTGGTAAATGTACTGAAACTTCGTAGTGTGGATTGAACCCACAGCACTTTACAACTGCACTACATCCCCAGTCCTTCTCATTTTTTATTTCGGTAAGGGTCTTGTAGAGTTGCCCAATCTGGCCTGGAACTTGCGGTCGTGCCTCAGCCTCCTCGATCACTGGGACCGCAGATGTGGCCACTGTGCCCAGCTTCCTTACGATTATTTTGAGTACCGAGTATCTGGGAACTTGGTGTTCCATTGAGGGATTTCAGCCTGGTGCACTGACAGGTGGTGGAGGTTTCTGGATTTTTCTTTTATGCTAGAGTCAATTTTCACAGTTAAGCTGTTTCCAGGGCCTTTCCATCTCTGACCCAGTGAAAACTGGTTTAGCTTGCTTAATTGCAGCATCTCTGGTGAAGAGATGAGTTGTTTCTGTTTCTAAAGGTGAGGAATGGCCAGTCCGGTGGAATGAAGTGCCCCTGGACCTGGGAATGGAGGCAGCAAGAAGTCAAGGAGCTGGAAGAGGGGCTGCAGGGCCTTTCTGGAGCAGGGTGGTTGCAGGGGAGCTGACTGGGCAGCTTCACTCCCTGCATGGCAGTCCTGTTGGCCATCCTAGAGGCTGTGTGGTATGTTCTCGAGGTGGTAGAAAAGGGTCTTCTATAAATGTGTGTGCGCACACTCTCGTGTGTCGTGCTGAGGTTTGAATCCAGGAGTGCTCGAGCACTGAACTACATCCCCAGCCCTTTTTCATTCTTTTGTTCTGAAACAGGGTCTTGGTAAATTGCGCAGGCCTTGAATTTGTGATTCCCTTGCTGAGTGCTGGGATTACAGGCATGTGTTGGGATTTCTGTCATAAGTCTTTGATGTCATTAAAGCCTTTAGTAGATACTTGCTTAATGAATTACAAAGCCACTTACCTTAAAAAGTAAAGATGTGGCTCTGAATGTTATAATACGATTTTTATTCCATGACTCAGTTGTTTCCTGACATTGAATTGAAGTGCAGGAACAACTTGCACTTCCTGGGTCAGGGCTGTGTGCTTTAAGTGGAGGCAGAGCACATGAGCTGGCATTCTGACATACTTTTCTGAGTGATGTGGGTCTCTTGTAATTCACCTTTGGGATTTATATTGTTTTTTAGCTATTCATTTATCTTTTGTCATCCTTTCAATTCATTTTTTAGGGCCTGGGTTAAGTTAGGTGTTTACCCACCTTTCTGTGTTCATTTTCTTTTCTTTAGGTAAAAGGTTAAAAAAAAAAAAAAAAAAAAGATGGCCAGGATCCTAAGGTTTCACTGCTTTGGACTCATCCTGGGGACCCTTGGTGGGCACAGCAGTTATGGGGTGTTCCTCCTCTCTCTAACCTTGTATACCAGCACTCATTTTGTTAACTAGGACCAAGGGATCGCTTCTAAAACTTGTTCTCCTGAGGTCTCACCAAACTCCTCTTTGAAGCTGTGCTTATTTTTCTCTTTGCGTTTGCTCAGGGTGGTATTGGCTGGCAGTCTCCAGATTCTTGGCTCCTGGGTGACTCCCCGCAGACCCCTGTGGGCCCCCACGCACCCCCCCTCCCAACACACACACAGAGTTGGTACTGAGCCCAGGGCGTCTCTGCCACTGAGCTATTCTGGTTTCCCTTTTGACTAAGTTCTGGGTGCATCCCCTCACCAGTCGGCTGGTCTGGTGGCCAGCCTGGTACACTGACCCTGTGATTCTCACGCCACTCATTTCTCATCTTGTTTTCCTGTGGTTGGTATGTGTGTTTTTGGAAGCCGGGTATGGTGTACACATCTGTGATCCTAGCTTCTTGGGAGTCTTGCGTTAGGAAGATTTGCAGCCAACCATTCCAACCTAGTGAAACCTGTTCTCAAAATGAAAATACAAAAGGGTTGATGGTGTAGCTCATTAGTGGAACAACCTTGGGTTAAACCCCCTACCTGGCTGGGGGTGGTGGTGTTTGGAAATGGTGTTTGAAATGACTGTTATTCGAACCAGTTATCACTTCTTAGAGGAATGCTCATCTAGGTTTTTGGCTTGCACGTTGACTTCATGGTGTAAACTGTGGACTTAGATGTTTAGGGTGAGGTCAGAAGTGGCGTTTGCCACTTTGGCATTTGATCTTCTTGTCTGATCAAAGGGCAGAAGTTGGACAGAGCTTAATGGCTAAAGGTGGTTGCTGGGGTTCACTCAAGTCCAGACATGGCTGGGGTTGTGGCTCAGCAGTAGTATGCTTGCCTAGCATGTGTGTGGCCCAGGATTGAACGATCCTCAGCACCATATGAAAATAAAGGTATTGTGTCCACCTACAACTAAAAAAATATATATATTAAAAAAGAATCTGGGGCTGGGGATGTAGCTCAGTTGGTAAAGTGCCTTGCATGCACAAGGCCCTGGGTTCAATCCCCAGCACTGCAAAAAAAAAAAAAAGAGTCTGGACGTAATAT
Organism: Glaucomys volans; assembly: GCA_020662805.1. NCBI lineage: Eukaryota > Metazoa > Chordata > Mammalia > Rodentia > Sciuridae > Glaucomys > Glaucomys volans. The sequence continues at coordinate 223,797 of JAJEJO010005428.1, read as the reverse complement.
TGCCACACTGCCTGTCCATAAGTGCAAGGTTGTGCTGGCAGTTTCTCGCTGCCTGGGGGCCGGAGGAATGAGGCCATTATAGATGGGCAGCCGTCCTGGCCATAGCCTGTGAGGTGCCTTGTTTGAGCACCAGTTGCAGCCAAGTGCCCAGTGACTCTTTTGCAGCTTGTGTCTTACTGAAAAGTGCTGCTCATCAAGATGAATTTACTTCTCGATACATTGATTTGGTAGCCATTGCTTCCAAGCTTTTGGTGTAGAAGCCCTCTCAAAGGGGCAAGAGTTCACGGCTGTTCGCTTAGCGATGCTGATACCCTTGACCATCTGCATTCTCCCTCCATGTGTGCCCAGTCCTGCGTCCCAGGGATGGAGAGGGTGCTGTTTCCCACCTGCACAGACACGGTGGCTTCACTTGTCTTCCCCTTTCTTCTGGGTGCTGTGCTGGGCTTCATCCCATGCAGCCTGAGCCTTCTAGCACTTCTACTCACTGGTCTCATGGCATTTGACTGTCCTGTGTGCCTGCTCTGGAAATAGGCCGGCTGAGCTCCAATCCGGCCCGCGAGGCCTTAGCTGACCCTGTGTGCGGTGCTTCGATGTTCACTGTCTCCTCTGTTATGACTAGTGAGAGATGGGCAGTCTGCAGGATTCCTATGTCCTCATCCGTCACTTTCCACAAGAGGACAGCTGTCCCTCTTGCATGGAACTTGTCCGGTGGGGCATGGCCAGGTGGTTTGTTTTGGCAGTGCTTCACAACTGTGTCCACTCCTGCTCGGGAGAGGAGTCAGCACAGGGCCCTTGGGACACTGCCTACCTTTCTGAAGGAGTATGGCTCCTTCAGGAATTTGATTCAGAGGAAGGACAACAGAAGCTGTTAGGAACTATGCTGGTTAGGGGAGGACACCTGGTGAGCCAGAGTGGTTGCTCTGATGTCCCAGTGATTAAATGTAGCCCTGCTGCTCTTGGCATGGTGTTTCCACATTACACAGTGGGCAGGAGTGCAGTTCTTTGTGCCAGCTGCATCATCTTGGCAGTGACTGGGCACCCCTTTTCTGAATGACTGCACCCCACCTGTGGTTTGCCAAGGGTCCCAGGCCTCATACACAGTAGCAGCAGCTGGGTGGCATCGAGACCCACCTGGACTTTGTCCTGCCTGGCTGTGTGTGTGCTTCCCCATTCAGTGGGGCCCTGTACTCACCACCCTTAGGAGCCTTCCATTGGCTAACGACCTTCATTACCTCATGGGGCTGTTCTCTGAAATAAGGAATTTCCTAGCATGTCTTTAAGGCACGTCCTGAGCACCCTAAGAAGCACTGTTCTCAGCTCCTTTGTGAAGGGTTGGATTATGCTCGGAGTGGCCAGTGACCTGTCCTGCAAGGTGCACATTGGAGCATGGTTGTAGCACTGTGCACCTGTGCAAGTTGGCTGTGAACCCTGAGCATCACTGGTGCAGGTGAAGGTAGCCACATGCCATCCCAGTCCCATTCAGCACTTGGGTTCCTCATACCCCAAAGAGAGAAACACTTAAAATCTGTCAGGAAAAGTTCTTGCCCAGACATGCTCTTGGTGTCCTTGCATTTCTAGTACTGAGTTGAGTGTGGGAGGCTGGCACCCTCCATCTTGCTCTGACACACTGAGCTCAGCTTTGCTCTCCCCTCAAGGCCCCAAACTTGGTGCATCCTTCACATTCCACCTGGTCCCCAGGAGCAGCCCTTGTGGGGACTGCAGTGACCACGGCCACTCTGGATGTGTTCTTCCCCTTCTCTTGAGACATCCTACCTTTGTGTGCCCAGCACTCTTCTACAGTGGAGCACTCCTGGGATAGCCAGGGAGGTTCCGGTGCACTCCTCAGCCTGGACTGTGCTTAGCCATTTTTTGTCTGGTAGATGCTTTTGGGTCCTCTTGCCTCAGCCTCCCGAGTTGCTGGGATTATCTGGCCTGTACCACCACATAAGCCTAAATATTTGTTTCATTTTAACTTTAATCCTGTCCTGCCGCCATGGCAGCATGCCCTCCCTCCCCTCAGTGAACCAGAGACTAGTGTTTGTGGGTTTCTCTTTAATGAGGCCTAGTCAGGCTGATGGTTTTGACAGAGTCCCACAAGGGTTGTGAGAACATGATTGAGGGTAGTGGACTGCCATTTCTCAGTTCTGCCTTTGAGAATTCTTTCCCCCAGGGGAGCTCCCACTGAGGAATTCTGCTTTGTATCTTATTTTTGGTTTCATCAAAGTTGCAGTTAGAAGTAAGATGATAGGATTCAGAGCAGTGGTTCCCTGCCTGCCTTGTTCTTTGACTTGTCCCTGGTTGAGAAAGCATGTGCACAAAGTGTGCTCCTTGTGCAAATCCGCAGCCACAGCATTGCCTCTCTCTGGCAGCCATGATCCACATGAGATTGGATTTGTTACCAATTCTGGTTTCTGTGCCAGAAACCAGAATCCTGGATTGAGTGTGATAGTTTGGGGAATGGTCAGCGACACGGAGGGTAGAGACACTGGTAGAGCAGTGGTTCCCTGCCTGTCTTGTTCTTGGCTCTTTGCTCTCCCTCAGCCTTCTCTGTGAATGATCTCTACTCTTGACTGTGGCCATGGCAGAAGAGACCTCCAATCTCTGGCAGGTGACTGGGCTGAGCTGAGAACTTGGATTGAGTTCTGTGCTGGTGCCAGCTGCTAGTGAGATCCAGGGCTGGTTTCTTACCTGCAGACCATGAGGGTCTCTTCTGCTGGGATGATATGGGGCTGCAGGGCTGACCTGTTCCCAGCAGGCATTCTGATGAGGTCCCCCACTTGGGTTAGGTGGGAAGATCAGCTTTTTCTGGGTGCTGGGGTAGCCAGGTCTGCTCCCATTTGATGGGTGGTTGCAATTGCTGAGCACAAGAGGAGCCCACAGTTGGTGTCCACCAAGGCAACTGGGAGTCAGCTTCCCTTTGGTAAATCGTTAAGTCCTTTAGCTTAACTGTGGTTAGGGCCAGAGTTGATGTCAGCCTTAAAGTTATCTTGAATGGAACTGCGAGATATGTGCACTCTCAGGAAAAGAGCAAATGTCCAGTGTGATGCGTGTTGAGAGATCCTAGAAGTGGGCCAATGGAATGCCAGTCTGTCTTTTAGCTCCATGGGCACAGAGCACCCAGGGGATGGATGGCAGTATGTTAGCAGTCCTATGACCTGTGGGGCTGAAGAAATCTCTCCCAAGGCTGTTCTTTTTGGTTCTGATTTGATTTGGTTTTGTTGTTGTTGATGTTTGTTTTTTTTTTAAAGAAAGTCCCTAAAAAACTCCAGTTTTACCTTTGGTGTCCCCTGGCCCACCTTCACACTGTGCTACTAGGTATCTATGGAACACAGGTATTGAAAGACGCATGCTTTGCATGGACAGGAAGGTTTGACTTATTTCTCTGATGGTGAAGGCCCCAGAGAATTTTTAAAGGATACTGAAATTTGTTGTTATCAAGACAACATTCCAGGTCTTTTGGGGGCCCTCAGAGTGAACCCATTGGGAGCCTTTCTCCCCACAGCCTCCCAGGCCAGGGAGCCTTCTCTCTGAAGGCTGCCAGGGGCAGTGTAAGGTGCTGCCTCTTCAGGGGAGAGCTGGAACGTAGTCTCTGTTGGCTCCTCTGCAAACAGATGAGGGCCAGACTGCACAATTCTCAACCTTCAGAACCTCACTCCAGGATCAGGATTAAGCTGCTGGGTTCAAACCGGATGGCAGACTAACCCTAACTCAGCAAAGGGAGCCCTGAGGCTTGGTCAGGAGCTTCCCCTTTCCATGCTGGGTGAGCAGCAGCCCCAGGTCACATGCAAAAGGGACTAGAAGACTGGGCTGCCCACTCCATCTGTTTTCACCCCACCCTGACCTCACCCTGTGTGTCTGCCCTCTGAGCCCATTTTCTCCACCTGGTGGGTGCTTGTACTTCTTAGGAGTGTGTTAACCTGGGCTAGGGTGCAGCTTGGGTAGCGCAGCTTGGGTTGCCTTGAGTGCCTGAGACCCAGCCCTCAGCACTGCAGAACATCAGTGTTCAAGTCAGGCATCAACATGCTTGACATTTCTTGCTGAATGTGATCATTCAGGGGTGGCATGGGTGTGGGGGAGACACAGAATGTCCTCGCCAACCAGGGCCCTCCTGTGACCACACCCCTGGAGTGCTCTGGGGCCCTGCACCCAGTGGTGGGGAGTGCAATGCTGATGTCCCCTGCCCCTGGTGCCTGCCTGTCTCCCGGGTGTACTCTGACTTCTTTTTAGTGGGGTTAGTGGTGAGCCTGCACTGTGTGCTTTGCCGTCACAGGTGGCTACGTAAGTCAGTACTTGTTCTCACAGCTGTGCAGACCTTGTCTTCCTTCCCCAGATTTGCAGCTGACAGGGCATGCTCCCCTGGTGGGCCCCTTGGTAGCGGGCATCTCTCCATGCAGCCTTGTGAGAGCTACCTCACTTTGGCCTGAGCCTTTATTCCAAAAAAGAGACTGTCTTGATTGTACCCAGCTCTTGCCTTGTACACCTTTTCTGTTTCTTTCTTGTACACCTTTTCTGTTTCTTTCTT
>JAJEJO010005428.1:174360-219265 GCA_020662805.1 Glaucomys volans | reverse complement strand
TACACCTTTTCTGTTTCTTTCTTGTACACCTTTTCTGTTTCTTTCTTTTTTTTTTTTTTGGAACCGGGGATTGAGCCCAGGGATGCTTTACCACTGAATCACATCCACTGCCCTTTTTTATATTTTATTTGAAGACAGGGTCTCACTAAGTTGCTCAGGGCCTTGCTAAATTGCTGAGACTGGCTTTGAACTCAACATCCTCCTTCCTCAGCCTCCTGAGCTGCTGCAGTTACAGGCATGCGCCACCACACCTGGCTTGTGTACCCTTTTCCTTCCTCACTTGCACTTAACGCTGTTCCTATGGGATGTGAAGTGGACTTGGGCAAATGTATTCCCCAAGCTCCTCCCAGGCATCCTACAGGGCTTGCAGACACTGCCTCAGCTTTGCCTCTCTTCATTTGCCAGGAGCTGGAGGAGGGCAGCTTCTACTTCCCCATTAAAAGAATGAGGCCTCCACTTTGATCCCTAAACTAGACATTACTCTACATGAATCTTAATTTCATTTTTTGCGTCACCTGTACTAATGGTTTGGAATTAAGTAAAGGAGGAAAGGAATTCTGTGAAGGCTCGTAGGAGAACTTGCAGACCTAGCAGAGGAGCATGCTGACGCCATCTCTGCATGAGGGCCGCTCACTAGCTATTTAGGACAAGCAGGTAAAGCTGCAGAGGCCAGGGCAGAGGCTCAGGAGGAACAGCACAGCTGCCACCACACGCCTGAGCCATGCCTGTGTCCCTCCTGTGGGCCTGTCCCTTCTGCCCATGTCCTGGAAGTCACAAAACACAAAACTGGGCCTGCTTTTTTTTTTTTTTTGGTACTAGGATTGAACTCAGGGGCACTCGGCCATTGAGCCACATCCCCAGCCCTATTTTGTATTTTATTTAGAGACAGGGTCTCACTGAGTTGCTTACGGCCTCGCTAAGTTGCTGAGGCTGGCTTTGAACTCGCGATCCTCCTTCCTTAGTCTCCCAGGTGCTGGGATTACAGGCGTGCGCCACCACGCCTGGCTAAAACTGGGCCTTTCTTAAGCAGGTTTCCTTCCACAGAGCCTTCAAAGGCTTGCTTCTGAGCCTTTGATGGTTTTGGTTCTGCAAAAATGAGCCAGGTATAGTAGCAGAGCTTCTCTCTTGGGCACCACGGGCAGGGGAAGTGCGCTGCCTATCAGAGATGTGGACTCAGGGCAACAGCCCAGCCCAGGAGAGCAAGTGGAGATGACAGGAACACCTAGCAGGTCACAGTCAAGTGTCTTGAACTTAAATTGCTTAGAATGACCACTTAAAATATTTTTTTATTATTATTTTTAGTTATCAATGGACCTTTATATTTTTTTACATGTGCTGAGAATTGAATCCAGTACCTTACACACCTAGGCCAGCGCTGTACCACTGAGCCAGAACCACAGCCCAACCACTTGTAATTCTAAAAGCGATTTTTAGCTGGGTATGGTGGTGCACATCTGTAATCCCAGTGACTAGCAGACACTGAGGCAGAAAGATGGCAAGTTCAGGCCAGCCTCTGCAAGACCTATTCCAAAATAAAAAAATAAGAGCTTGGGGTATAGCACAGTGGTAGAGCACCCCTGGGCTCAATCTCCAGTAACAATAATAATTAATAAAAAGCCTTTTATTCTCCTGAGGTAGGAATTAATGTTAGGGGCTTGTTTAAATAAGTTGACAACTAAATGTACATTCTGCCGGGCGTGGTGGCGCACGCCTGTAATCCCAGTGACTCGGGAGGCTGAGGCAGGAGGATCGAGAGTTCAAAGCCAGTCTCAGCAACATAATGAGGCCCTGAGCAACTCAGTGAGACCCTGTCTCTAAATAAAATACAAAATAGGGCTGGGGATGTGGCTCAGTGGCCAAGTGTCCCCGAGTTCAATCCCTGGTTCCAAAAATAAATAAATAAATAAATGTATCATTCAGAATTCCTAAAGGTGGGGCTGGGATGTAGCTCAGTGGTAGAGCACCTGGTGCTGGGTTTCACTGCCAACAGCAGAACCCCTAGAATTTCTGAATCGTCAATTTGCCGAAATAACTAATGTGCTTGCTCTCGACTGCAGTGGTGCAGATGAATTCTCAAAACGGGTTCACTGGGGAGGTGAGCCCTTGCGCTGCAGACTTCTGCAATCAGACACCCTGGGGGTTGGGGTCACTTCACCTTAAGGACAGGGCCCTGGGAGGACTGTGGGTCCAGGCTGCCAACTCCTGCACCGCCCCCTTCAGGCTCAGCTGATCGCTGCATGCTTTTCAGGCCTCAGTAGGCCTTTGCTGTCCCAGTCCACGCTTGGACTGTACCTGCTTCCTCCTGGATTTCTTGCTTGTTGATTCTCTCACTGTTTCAGGTTTTCAGGCCTTTCTGCTGCTGAAGCTTCCTTTGGAAATCAGTGGTTTTTCCAGGTTTTCTTTCCTGGAGGGACTAAGCTGCACTTAGGACTGGTTTTGTGCTCTCTACTGAGGCTCCAGTTTCAGAGGGAGAAGGCCCTGTAGTGTGTACCAGAATGGGCGCATAGCAGAAGGAGAAAGTTTCCAAGACACTACAACTAATGCTGAAGGATGGCTCACAAGAGGTGCTCAGTGCTCCAGTGAGGAACACCTCCCGGGAAGGGGTGGGAGTAGTCAGAATGATGGGGCTGGCTGGTGCAGGTCTGCTGGGCTTGGCTTCACAGAGTTGCCCTCCCACCCAAGGGGCAGCCCACTCTGGGTATTCTGGCAAGGGCTGAGCTTGGGGGTAGCAAGCAGGACAGGCTGTAACCCAGGCACATCTAGGTTAGACTAATGCTTTCATCTATAGTTCCTTAATTCGAGCACTTAGCTACACGCAGAATGGCATTTTGCACATGTTGGACAGAAATAAGAGAATCAAGCCTCGGCCAGAAAGGTTCCAGAACTGCAAGGACCTGTTTGACCTGATTCTCACTTGTGAAGAGCGAGTCTATGACCAGGTGGTTGAAGGTGAGAGCAGGGCCTGTGGCCATGTTGCAGGAACATGGGGAGGGCCAGGAGCAGGCCTGTGTCCTGCCTGTCAGCCAGGTTGCCCCTGCATGCACTGGAGCTGTGCCCTGGGCACAGGGCTGGTGTTCCTTGGCTCCTCTGGCAGAAGGCATGCCAGGCTGTGGGAACTGGGGTGACAACAGGGGACAGTGGGCACTGACCTGCACAGCGCTCTCTGGTGGTAGGGCCAGGGTGAGCAAGCAAAGGACCAGGGAGGTAGGTAAAGGGCAGGTGTTCGTGTCCCTTATGCTGATGAAGTTTGTCAGAGCACAACCACCCATGGTGGCTTCCAGGCCTGCCGTGTGACCTGAGCAAGAGAAGTCTGGCACACAGATGCAAGGACAGGCTGGGCAGGTCAGAGTGGCCTTGGGTCCCATTTGATGTTTGCTGAAGTTTCCTTGAATCATGGCCTTTCTCCTGTGAGGTTCTTCCTTGGGGGAAAGTCCCCAGGCCTGCTGGCTACTCTGTCCTCAGGTGCACAGGGCCCTGCACTTAGGCACATCTGCCACCTGCTCCCTGTTGGGAACCTCTGATGTCTGTGTCATTTTGTCCCAATCAGATCTGAACTCCAGAGAGCAGGAGACCTGCCAGCCAGTGCACGTGGTCAATGTGGACATCCAGGACAACCATGAGGAGGCCACCCTGGGAGCCTTCCTTATCTGTGAGCTCTGCCAGTGTGTAAGTGTCAGCATCTGTCTGAGCTGTCGCTGCCAGGGAGAAGTGGCCTCTCCTGCCCAGGGCAGGATGGGGCTTCCCATGGCTAGCCATGGCTATGTGGCTCAATTCAGGGTCAGATTACAACCAATGCTAGTAGATGCAGAGGTGTGCATACAACTGAGAATTGACCACGCCACTTTGGCTGAAGTGCCCACCCTGGTGCTCTGGTTCATCTGACAGAAGCTTGTGAAGACAGCCATATTACATAAGAGTCTCAGGATGCTGCCCCCTCTGAAGATGGGTGCCTCACTTCTCCCCTGTGCTGGATCTCAGCTCCTAATTTGCCCAGCAGAACCAGGGGAACTCCAAGCTCCAGTAGGGTCAGAAGTGTACCCTTTGTGGGCCTGGGGATCCCCAAGGCACACCTGTCGCAGACGGCTCTGTGTCCTCTTTACCTGCCAGATTTGTCAGACAGGCCCCTGGGGGTTCTCCCAGCACCCAAGGGCTTGTGCAGGCTCTGTAACAGGACCTTCCCAGAGGGAGATCCACGTGTCGAGCCTTGTGCCCTTGGGATCTGTGTTTAAAAGGTCAGTTGGCTGTGAGTGACAGAAATTAAGAAATCGGTGGCTTAGCCAAAATAGAGGTCAGGAGATGCTGGGTGTGTGTGTGCTGTGTGGGATCCAGGTTCCTGCCCTCTGGATGCTCAGCTTGGCATGGCCTCTATTCCCAGCTGTCTTATGATCCAGTGTGGTTGCTGGAGCTCCAGCAATTGTGCTTATGATCTGGCTAACATGCAAAAGCAACCTGAAGAGAAGGTTTGCCCCAGAAGTTGTGTTTGCAACTTCTCCTTGGTCTCGTTGTCAGAGCTGAATCAGAGGGGCTGGCTGCTCTTTCTCCAGTGTCACTGCATGCCAGCCAAGGCAGGGGACCAGGCGAACTGGGAGGCCAGCAGTCATGCCAGGGCAGGTGCTCTCCACCAGGGTACCTCTGGCAATATTTGGCAGCACTTGTGATTCTCACAGCCAGGAGGGGAGGCTATTGGTGTCCAGGTGTGCAGCGTGTCCTGGAACACAGTCAGCTTCCCTGCTGAGAACTTTGGGGAGATACCTTCCTTGCCCGCTCCTCTCGCACGCTGAGGACTCACTGGCTGGTGAGGGTCCATGTACCTGGGATGCAGAAGAGAATGCCCAAGCACCAGGCTGGGTCCCAGAGCCTGCCCACCTCTGAACCTGCCATGTGCTGCTCCCAGCCTGGGGTCCTGAGGTGTTCAGTGCAGATGCCCGTTTACAGCAGGCGCCACCAGGCAGGGTAAGGTCAGGATGCTCTGTCCTGGGGTCCATGCTGGTGTCCGTGGCTCCAGACATGGCCAGGGGAGGTGCCCCATGCTCAGGGATACCCTCTTTGCAGATCCAGCACACAGAGGACATGGAGAACGAGATTGACGAACTACTGCAGGAGTTTGAGGAAAAGAGTGGCCGGGCCTTCCTGCACACAGTCTGCTTCTACTGAGCTGTGCCTCCTTAACGCTCCTCCTCCCAACACGTCTTCCCTCCGAGGCGTTCTTGGTGGACGGTGTATAAACTGTACATACGGATGGAAAGGTACCCAGAAACGCCAGGTTGGAGACTGCTCAGCCCCACTTCTTTTACCATGAGAAAAAGACGGTTACCACCCACTGCCCCAGCGAGCGCCTGCTGGTCTGCCCTGCCCTCTTCCCCAGTTGCTGGATTGTACAAATATCTGAATAAAGCAACGAGCTGTATCTACTAGGAAAGAACTTGGAATTGCCCAATAAACAGATGCTGCTGGTTGTCAATGCTTTGTCCTGATTTCCTGGCCAGGCCCTCCGGAGGAGGAGGAGGAGGTGGAGGCGGCAGAGGACCTCCTGAGGGGCAGGGGCTGGAGGGGTTGCCGCTGGAGGCAGGACACAGGCAGGATGGTGTCCTCCCTGTGGCTCCCACCCCCAAAGCTGTCCTCAGTTGTCCTGGGTGTCAAGACTATCCACCCATTAGATTTACTTCTAGGTGACCCTCCTGGCTGCCCTGGGTCCTGGAAGGCAGGTAAATGAAGGCCGCACGGGGTTGCTGAGCGCTAGGTCAACCTTGTATTGGGCTGTGCATAAGGGTTTGGGGACCCTGTGCCTGGTCCCCAGAGATAAGGGCATCCAGAGCAGTCCCATGGGCACAGGGCCTCCGAACCTGAGGCTGACCACCCCAGAACCCGCACCGCCACACTGGGGGCAGCCTTTCCCGCCCCCACCCCTCCAAACCTCCAGCCCTCCAGCCCTGCGTCCCGCCCTCTGCCCCTACCTCCGGCCATGTGGTCAAGGATTTGAGCGACCTCCCCAGCTCCTTGGTGACCTTGCCCGCCCCCCACCGCCACCATGCCCTACCCTGCTAGTGGAGTTATCCTGCCGGATGCGGCGGACGCCGACCAGCCTGCCCTGCCGCCCTCACCTGGGACCCGAGGACCGGCCTCCGCGGCGAGGCGGGGCGGCGGGGCAGAGCGGGATCCCGCGGCGTCACGCGCCAGGCGCCCGCGTCCCTCCCGCGCGGCGGGGGCGGGGGCGGGGGGCGGAGACAGCGGCGCGGGGCGGAGGCAGCTCTCGCGGGGCGCAGGAGGCGGGGGCCGCGCCGACCGCGGAGCGCGCAGCTGAGGGCGGAGCGCAGCGCGCCGCGGCCGCGACCCCAGCGGCCCGTCTTGCCGTGCGCCGCGCCTGCTCCAGGACCGCGGGCTGCGGCGGCGCGCGGGCGGCGCTGACCTCTGCGGAGGCGGCAGGGGCTCAGCATCGGGCCGGGGCCGGGGGGGCGCCGGGGCCGGGGGGCGGCGCTCCGGCCCGGCCCGGCCCCGCCCGATGTCCATGAGCGCGAACACCATGATCTTCATGATTCTGGGGGCGTCGATCGTGATGGTGAGCGGAGGGGCTTCCCGCGCGCGCCCCCTGGCCCCGCCCGCGCGCGCGCCTCCCCCGCCTCGCCGCCTTGTTTACCCGCCCGCGCGGCCCGCGCCGCCCTCCGCCGCCCCGCGCGCCCTCCACGCGGCGCTGCCCCCTCCGCGGCCCCTCCGGCCCGGCCCACTCCTCGCGCTGACCGGTCATGGGTTCTTCCAGGCCATCGCGTGCTTGATGGACATGAACGCGCTGCTGGACCGATTCCACAACTACATCCTCCCGCATCTGCGGGGCGAGGACCGCGTCTGCCACTGCAACTGTGGCCGGTGAGTGCGCCCCGGCGCGGGGCACGACACGCGTGATCACACATGTGCGCGGGGCCCGCTGGGCGGGCGGCCGGCGCAGGCTGGGCCGCAGAGCCGCGCCAGGCCGTGGGGACAGCCTGGGCCTACCAGCTCTGGGGGAGGGGCTGCCCGCTGGGGCGCCCGGGTTGGCCGGCTGCCTGGCCCGGGACCGGGAGGAGCTGCAGGACTCGGCACCCCGCTCCAGCCCTCCGTGCCTGTAGAGAGCCTGTAGAGAAGGGGCCGGCAGTGGGTGGCGGAATGGGCTTCTGGACTCCTGGTCCAGGGCCTGGAGGCTGGATAACAGCAGCCCAGTGTGGGGGCCACTGTGGAGGCCCGTCCTGGCCTGGCCCGGCCCAGCCAGCCCAGCTCAGCCCAGCCTAGCCCAGCCGGTCCTCCTCATGGCCGAGGTGTGTTCCCGGACCTTGCTGTGAGCCAGGGCAGGCAGGTGCAGGAGGTCAAGGTGGGGAGGGCCTCCATTGAGGAGCCCCTTGGCACAGCCCAACGTGTGGAGCCGGGAGCTGAGGAGGGGTGGGGCTGGGGCTTGCTCAAGGTCACAGTGAGCCCCTGCCACAGCCCCGTGCACGTGCGGTGATGGAGTCCTCCTGCCCATGCATGTCTGTACGTCCATGTACAAAATAAACATCTTCTCATGAGCGCGCATGTGTGTACCGTCTGTGCATATACATGTGCGCACACACGCACACACAGCTGCACGCATCCCGGAGATGCCCTCCCGCGGTGACTGTTGTCCCTGCTGGACAGACGAGGAAGCCAACAGAGGTTTTAGAGGATGGACTCGCCCAAGGTCACGCAGCCAGGAGAGGACGGGACTCCGACCACAGAACTGGCCCTCACCTTTCCTTGCAGTGCTGTCCCAGGGCTCTGTGGACACGTGAGGGCAGTGGGTGTGTGCCAGGACGATGCATGTCTCCCCTCAGTGTGTCACGTGCCTCTGGGTGCAGACAGGCGTGTTGCAGGACAGTGCCCACGAGCAGGTCGAGGAGGGTGAGTGTGGCCCTCTGTGTACTGGGCACAGCGGGAGAGGGTGCTGGTGGCCCCACGTTCCCAGAGAAGCCTGGGTTCCCCTGGTGTGCACAGTCCGTCCAGCATGCTTCTCAGCGCAGGAAGGCACGAGGGCACGCCCCCTGCCTCCGGGCACTGCCCGGCTGGGGCAGAGACCCTGCCAGGTGCACAGTGTAGGCCTGGCCAGACTCCTGGCTCTGGGACACACGACGTGCCGTGTGGATCTGCCCCTGACCGCACGCTGAGGGCTCCTGGGCAGACCAAGAGCGCCTTCCAGAGTGTGTGTGCAGGGTGTGTGCTGCCGCTCAGGCAGCGTCCAGAGCACACGCGGACCCACGTAGAGCAGGCACCCGCTGAGCGGAGGCCGAAGCACAGACCCTGCCCCGCTGTGCACACAGCATCTCTGTGCGTGTGTCCACATGTACGTGCTTTGTACACATTTCCACATGCGGGATGTGTAGACTCATACAAAGTACTCTTGTATATTGACAGCATATATGTGCATGGGAAGTACATGTATGTTGAATGATATACAGTGCCGTGTGCCCAGAGGAATGTCGAGTGTCTCTGTGTGGGTGCAGCGACTGTGCGAGCAGGTCACGGGTTTGCATGTGGGTATCTGTACACACGATGTGCGCGTGCTCCACGGCAGATTCTACCTGTGTGTACGCCGTGCAGAACAAGCGAGTACACGTTTGTGGCCCATACATGCCTCTACATGGAATTCATAGGACATGTATGTGAATCGATTCTGTGCAGCACGCACATCAGCAGGCCGTGTCAGCGCCCGTGCACGCGGGTCTGTGCACGGGACAGCGCCCCACAGGGCCGCTGAGTGGGGTGGTGTGCATCCACATGTGGTGCACCACGCTCGCGCCTGAGTGTGCTTGTCGTGCATGGATGGGGCTTGTGGGTGAGGGCCCTGTCCACGGCATCCACGCTGTGCTCTGTGCATGTGGCCACATGTATGCACGACGCGCACTGGGCCCTGGGGGGACACGTGCAGCATGCGTGGTGCAGGCGGGACGCATCTGTGCGGTCACAGACCCGTGTGCACACAGCATACCCTCTGCTTCCCCTGGGAGGCCTGAGCGCCCACCCCCGCGGCTGGACCTGGAGTTGGGAGGCCAGTGTCGGGAGGAGCAGCTGCCCAGGCCAGCAGCAGTCTCTAGCCCCGCCTGGCCCTGCTTGCTGGGTGCCTGGGGGGCCCACCTGTGCTCTGGTGTCACAGTTCAGTCGGTGCCCTGGGGACCTAAAGGGCCAGGAAGCGCTTCCTCCCAGGGACTGGCTCAACCCCATGTTCTCTCTGACCACCAGTGGTTTTCCATCATGATGACAGATAATGACTATTGATGAGCTTGTAATCAGATGAGTGACAGCTGCCAGGTGTCAGTTATGGTCACTCCTCACCAGTGGCCATGGTCCAGCAGCCCAAGCCCTGCACATTGGGACCTGCTACTGTGGATGAGGGGGTTGAGCCCCAGGAAGAGCAGGAGAGGTTTTGAGGGGCCTGGCTGGGAGCTGCCCTTTCCCTGTCCCTGGGTGGAAGGTGGGCCGCAGGGCCCTTTTTAAGGAAGATGAGTCTGTTTTCATTTTGGGGAAGGTCCCTCTGGGTGAGGAAGGAGGGAAGACCAGGCCAGGGCAGGAAGCAGAGCCCCGGGTCTGCTGCAGGTGAAGATGTCCGCAGCTCCCCGAGGGGAGGCGGGGAGAAGCAGGTTTGGGGAGCAGGAGCTATTTCCAGCCTGCGCTGAGGTGTCTGTGGATCCCACGTGGAGACGCACAGGCAGCTGAGCGCGGAGCAGACGTGGGGGCCGCAGGGAGGAGTGGCTGTGAGGTTTGCTTGGTGGGCAGGAGCAAAGGGAGGTGCCCTGACAGGACAGCAGGAGAGAAGAGGGTGCTGCGACCCCTCCTGGCAGGGGTGTTCAAATCTGCTGTCCTGGGGACCAGTTCCCCTGCACGGCCACCCCACTGGGAATTCTGGGGCTGGGGGCTCCCTGGAAGTGGGGTGAGACACCAGGGGAATTTGTGGTCCAGTGACACCTGAGGACCCACAGGCTTGGTGACCCGAGCCCCTAGTCCCTGAGAGGCCAAGGACTCCTGGGGGATGGTGTGGCTTGAGACCAGAGCCATGGTGGGTGCCTGGATCAAGGGAAGGAGCCCTGGGCAGATGGACACCATCCATTCCGCAGGCAGCGTGTGGGCAGCAATGGGCAGGTCTGAGGATGTGGGAACTGGGCTTGCGGCAGAGTCCTCAAAACCTCCAGCATGGAGTGAGGCAGGGCGGCCGGTGGTACACCCAAGGGCACTGAGTGTGGACCGTTCTCAGGCCTGTGTCCAGGCCAGGGGCCAGGTTTGGCAGCCACTGGTCCTTGAGCTCTGCCGGAGCCTTGGCAGACCCCCAGTTGCAGGTGGACTGTGGCTCATGCCTCGGGCCCCCAGGAAGGAGGGAGGTACTGGGCGAGGGTGCGTCCCCTAGCCAGCCCTGCGGCCTCTCGCCTGCCCGGTGACCTGGGGCTGGGGTTGGGGTGGGTCTGATGACTCTTCCCAACCAGCGCACGGGGATTGCTTCAAAGAACTCCCTGAGGTGCCCTGTAGGAGTCACGCCACCTGCCTCGGGGACCCCCAGCCTGCCCAGCGTGGACCCGGGGAAGCCAGGCCAGGGTTGGCGGGAGAGGTGCCAGCCCGCCCTGCCGCCCGCAGGCACCACATCCACTACGTGATCCCGTACGATGGGGACCAGTCGGTGGTGGACGCCTCCGAGAACTACTTTGTGACGGACAATGTGACCAAGCAAGAGATCGACCTCATGCTGGGGCTGCTGCTGGGCTTCTGCATCAGCTGGTTCCTGGTGTGGATGGACGGCGTCCTGCACTGCGCCGTGCGCGCCTGGAGGGCCGGCCGGCGCTACGGTGAGTGCCTCCCACCCACCGCTGGGACGCCCCGACCCAGCCCGGCCGCCTGACCGCCCTGTCCCCTGCAGATGGCTCGTGGGCGTGGCTGCCCAAGCTGTGCAGCCTGCGGGACCTGGGCCGGAGGCCGCACAGGCCCTTCGAGGAGCCGGCTGGGAACATGGTGCACGTGAAGCAGAAACTCTACCACAACGGCCACCCCAGCCCGCGGCACCTGTGAGCCGCGCACGGACTCGGGGCCGCTGTGCAGATGCAAACAGGACCCGTGGACGCCCAGCCGGCCAGACGGGACTGCGGCTTGGGCCCAGGGTGTCCTGGCCTGTGGCTGGCTGGGTGGTGGCCGCAGGGCACGTCCAGCGGAAGGTGCTGTCTCTTCTTTTTATAAAGGGGGCGGGGGGGGTGGGGGGGGGCTGGCCACTGGGCCTCGGGGCAGGACACAGAGGGCAGGCTCTGTCCTAGAGGTGCTGGGGCCAGGGGTGGTGGGGCCTCAGTGGGGACAGGCAGGGTCAGGTCTGGTCAGGGTCAGGCCTGGCCTCAGGCCACATCCGATTGAAAGCTGCTGTTTCCTGTGCACTGTGTTGTCCGTCCATCCGTCCGTCCGTTTGGTCTGGAGGGAGGGAGGCGCCAAGGACTGCGCCACAGGCACACGGGAGCATGTGCATGGGGCGTGTGCGACGGGGGGAGTGAAGGGACAGGCCCTGGCAGCAGTGAGGGTGGGCCCAGGCGCCCAGCGCCTCACTGTGAAGCCCACCCTGCCTGGCCAGTAAACTCTCCAGAAAGCTCCAGCCTCTGCCTCTTCCGTCGCCCGGACCCTGCAGCCCACCCGCCCGTCAGCATGAGACTCAGTGGGGCTCAGGCAGTTTTATTAGATCTGGGAGGGGCAGCAGCTCAGAGCACGAGGAGCCACGGCAGGGGCTGTCTGACTGTGGACCCACCACACTGCGTCGGGGCTGGGCTTTCTTGGCACAAATATGTGCAGGGCAAGGCAGCACCAGGCCAAGGCTGGGCCAGGGACCTCCTGCCCATCTGGTCCCCACAGACCCCGGTCCTGCCACCATGGCTGCAGCCATAGCCTTGGGCATGCAGCCCGGCTTGGAGGCCTGACCCTCAGCCAGCACCCCTGGCAGGAGGGGCTCTGCACGCCACACACTGTGCTTCCCAGCGGGTGCCCGCTGTCCAGGCCTAGCTGGCTGGCTGCGGACTCAGGCGCGGGGGCTCGCTAGCCTGGGGCCTGGGTCCCTCCGAGGTCAGCCACTGCATCTTCTGCTGGTGCTGCTGGATGGCATCCTGGACCCGGGCATCCATCATGGCCTCGGTGAGCACCCCATCCTCGGAGGCATACGCCATGGCCTGCAGGGAAGAGGCCAGAGGCCCTGATGCTGTGTCCACGGGGCCCTGCGAGTCCTGGCACTGCCCTCTGCGCTCTGCCAAGATTCTGTGGCTTTCCAAACCCAGCGCGCATCCAGACACCCCGCTCCGCCCCACAACCCCTGTGCAGACCAGTGCCAAACCCCAGGGGTGATTCTGGGCACAGGGGAACCCCGAGTGACACCTCTAGTCAGGTTGTGACGGCCACACTTCCTATCCTGAGGACAGCCCTGGGTTGGGCCAGCAGGGTCAAGGGCGTTGTGGGGTCACAGCACTCCTGGTGAGGCTGCAACTCCCCTGGACACACAGCTGCACGAGCTCCAGAGGTGGGTGGGCCCGGGGGCTGTGGCGGCTTAGGACCCGGGTCAGGCCAGGGTACAGGGACCTCAGCACTGTGCTCGGGAGGGAAGGGGAGCCAGGGTGCCTGGAGGGAATGCAGGCAGCCCCAGCGGAGGGCCCTTCCTCCAGGCCATCTGAGTGAGGACCCTTGCCCACAGCCTGGGCTGTCCTCCTGGGCACTGGGTCCACCCCAGGGGATTGCAGGCAGCCAGCCTCCTGTGACACCCTTGCCTTGCGGGAGCTTGTGGGGCTGTGATGCCTGGTGCCACTAGGGCCACCAGAGTATGCCCAGGGTTCCATGCCACATCTCCACCTGCAGCAGGAGACCCCCAACTCCAAGCCAGACCTCCAATTTGGGGGGGGGGGCTCAGTCGCTGAAATCATTCCCAGTTTGCGCTGACCCAAGGGCAGAAGGCAAGGGCAAGCTGCCCATGGAAGCCTGAGTGGGTGGGCAGGGCAGCAGCCCAGCCCAGAGTGAAGCCTGCTGTGTGGCAGGACAGAGAGCAGCATAAGTCGCACGAGTCTGGAGCTGGTCCAAGAGACGTGTTCCTGGGGCACACAAGCACATGCCTGCAGCCCAGCACTAAGGAGGCTGAGGCAGGAGGCCCCTTGAGCCCAGGAGTTCAAGAGACCTGAGCAATAGTGAGACCCCAGTCTCAAGGATGAATGAACAAGCAGCTGCAGTGGCCACCTGGGAGGCTGGGGCAGGAGGATCGCATATTCATAGCGAGCCTCAGCAATTTAGCGAAAACTTTGAAGAGGGTCTCGGACGCGGCTCAGTGGTGAGGGGCCAGGGTCCGACCCTGGTGTGGAGGACAGGAAGAAGGAACGGCAAAGTGCAGTGGCAAAGCTCGCGGCTGGAGGACGGCCCCACTCGACCCCACGGCCAGCGCCACACCGACACCGCGCCAGACACCCAGGGCCCGCCGGCAGCCTGGCTGGGGTGCAGGGGTTCCCAGCGTGAGCTGGGGTGCAGGGGTTCCCAACATGCCACGGAGGCTGACGAGAGCCAGCACTCGGTCGGCTCCCTCCCTGCAGTCCTGGGGTTGCCAGGGCAGCTGCACCGCTGAGCCACACCCCCAGGCGGGCCTGGAACCTGCCAGCCTCCTGCCTCAGCCTCCTGGGCAGCTGGGCTCAACACCCTTTCCTAATAAGAACACTCCACGACAAGGCACAGAAGGAACCTCCTCAGCACAGTAGGACCACACGTCCCGGCCCACGGCTCTCCCCTGAGGTCAGGCCTGGCAGGGACGTCCACCTCGCCCCCGCTGCAGCACAGCACTGAGCCCGCCCCGAGCACCTGGGCTAGGAGGGCGAGCATCTGAAAAGGAAGGCGCTGCCCTGCTCTCTGCCGGGACTCCGCAGCGGCAGCGCCTGGAGTCCAGCGCCCAGCGCCCGAGCAGCACCGGCACGGGCAGACGCACAGGCCTGCAAAGGCGTCCTACGCAGGCCCGTGAGCGCTGACGGAGGACTCGAGCAAGGCAGGGCGCGGGCAGCGCATGGTGGCAGCCACACCTCCACACTGACCATGAGACACTCAAGACAACGACTGCTCGTATTGGGCTGGGGACACAGCTCGGTCGGCAGAGGACTGGCCGCACAAGCACAGCGCCCTGGGTTCGGTCCCCAGCACACACAGTCCCTCCGTACTAGTACCAACAGGGAAAGAGTGCTCAGGAACGAATCGAGGCGAAGGCTTCGCACACGGAACTGCTAAGCACCACGACCGGAGCGGCACAGGAGGGGCAGGGCGGTCCCAGGCTGAGGCCGAGGACTCAATCTGCTAACGGTCGGGGCCGCTTGGCGAGACCCTGTCTCAAAAAGAAGACAAAGCGTGGGGATGTAGCTCGGTGGTGGGATGGACCTGGGTCCAGTCCTCGGCACCCAAACAAGACAAACCCCTGTGAGGCCAGAGGGGCGGCACTCCTGAGCCCTGGAACCACCACCACCAACAGACCGCAGGGCCCACGGGACGGGGCCCAGAATGACCCCGCATGTCGAGTCCCCACCCAGGATGGGATCGACCCAGAGCTGCTCTGCCCCTGGGCTGCACCCAGCCCTGTTCAGACGGCTTCTCTTGAGACAAGGTCTTGACCTCGAGATGCTCCTCCTCCTGGACTCTGACAGCCTGTACACCGCTGCGTGGGGAAGGGGCGGATTTCTCAAGGACACTGGGAAGGCGTGAGGTTGCACCCCTGACCACGCTCAGGAACCCAGGGCTGGGCTGCAGCTTCCAGCGCTGGCCTGTGCCCACAGACCCTGCGTTCCTGCCAGGTCTGCTCCAAAAGAGCTGAGACCAGAGTCCAACTGGGGGAGAAGCACAGGCCAGGCAAAGTGGCCACGCCTGTGCCCGGAGGACTGCAAGGTCAAAGCCAGCCCAGCAAGGTACAGACCCCATCTCAAAACAAAGGAATGAGCCGGGCGTGGTGGTGCACGCCTATAATCCAAGTGGCTTGGGAGGCTGAGTCAGGAGGATCGCGAGTTCAAAGCCAGCCTCAGCAACTCAGTGAAGCACTAAGCAACTCAGTGAGACCCTGTCTCTAAACAAAATACAAAATAGGACTGGAGATGTGGCTCAGTGGCTGAGTGTCCCTGAGTTCAATCCCTGGTTCAAAAAAAAAAAAAAGAAAAAAAAAAAAAAAGGAATGAAAGGGCTGGGGCTGTGGTTCAGCAGTGGAGCCGCTCTGGGCTCAGTCCCCAGTAAGCAGCCCAACAAACAAAAGAACCTGGGGGAGGGCTGGGGCGGCCGCTCAGTGGTTCTTGCCTGAGGCACCGGGTTCCACTCCATTGCAGCACCAAGTCTAAGTAAAATAAAAAAGAACCGCAGAGAAGCCTCAGGACCCTGGCCCGGCAGGGGTCCCGGACATGTGGCAGGTCGCATTCCCCAGAGCTCCAGGGCCACAGTCTGCTGTGCACAGGTGGGAGGGCTGCACCCCAAGAGCGAAACCACCTGATCAAAAGTGGGCAGGGGACCCGAGGGACGGGTCTTCAAACACGCATAGGTGCTGATGAAGCACCAGGAAGGAACTGCAGGCCAGGGAGGAGCAGCCACGGCAGCGGTGGGGTGCCCTCATGCCCGCCACAGAGGCCTGAGCTGGGCAACGCCCGCAACCCAACCCCAACCCTGGGGAGACCCAGGCAGGAGGAGCCAAGTTAGAGGCCACTCTGGGCAGCTCAGAGACCCTTAGCAAGTAGGTGAAACCATCTCAAAAAAAGAAAGAAAAGGAACTGGCAGACACCCAGGCTCCGCTCGCTCGCGGGCCAGCCACTGGATGAATGAACAACCAGAGGCACCCAAGCACAGCACTGCTCCCGTGGTGACTGGGCACGCGAGGCCCTGAAGAGCAGGGGTGCCCGCAGTGGCCACAGGCAGAGAGCACAGTGCTGCAGCCTGCTCAGGGCCCTGCGCTGGGAGCCCACACTGCTCAACAAGCCGCCTTCTCCAACAGACCACTCAGCCACGCACGGATGCAGAGGCAGACCCCGGAAGGCAGTCCCGGAAGCCAGCGAGGCTGCGCTTTGAAGGGCTCCCTTAAGGTGAGGGCAGCCACCTGGACTGAGGCAACCCACATGTCCCGGCTGTCACTGCCTGACCCCCTGAAGTGCGCAGGACAACACCTTACAGGCACTGGCCACACCTGCTATCCCAGCAACTCAGAAGGCAGAGGCAGGAGGATCCCAAGTTCTAGGCCAGTCTCAGTAACTTCATAAGACACTGTCTCCAGAAAGCAAAGGGCTTGGGGTGTGGCTCAGCGGTAAAACATCCCTGGGTTTAATAAAGGAAGGAGCAGCCGGGTGCGGTGGCGCACGCCTGTAATCCCAGCACCTGGGAGACTAAGGAAGGAGGATCGAGAGTTCAAAGCCAGCCTCAGCAACTTAGCGAGGCCCTAAGCAACTCAGTGAGACCCTGTCTCTAAATAAAATACAAAATAGGGCTGGGATGTGGCTCAGTGGTGAGTGCCCCTGGTTTCAATCCCCAGCACCAAAAAAAAAAAAAAGAAAGCAGCAAGTGCAGATGAGCTTGTAGAGAGAGCCTGCCCGTGGCCAGCAGTGCCACCCGGAGCAGAGAAGGGAAAGTCGCTTTAACCGGCATCAGTACTGGCGTATGCACAGCCGAGGGGAGCAGAAGGCAGGCTGCCTGGCAGCTGGGGATGAGGGGAGTGAGGGTTAGAGGGCGCGGGGCCTCCCTGTGGGAGGACAGGGCGTTCCAGCCTTGCCACGGCAGCAATGGCTCCACCAGAGATCCCTGACCCGCACCATTCAGGATGGGCCAGGTCCTGGTGAACCCTAGGCAAGGACAGACCCAGCCCGGGGTCCGGTGCCTGGCAGCTCTAGCAGGCTGGCCACAGCACCACCCCAGCTGACCCTCTGCCAGACGGCCCTCCTCCGGCCACAATGACCATGACCACACAGCTCCCAGACGGCGGTGACACAGGGCAAACCCCAGGGCTGTGCTCAGTGGCGTGACCCCCAAGGGCCTGTAACGGGAGGCTGGGCCTCTGAGGAGGCCGTGAAAGTGAATGAAGGTGCACGGGGGCCCTGATCTGCCAGAGTTGGTGCCACCAGAAGACACCAAAGAGCTACTCACTACCACATGAGGACATGCGAGGACGTGGCCGGTGGGCCAGCAGGGAGCCCTCCTAGACTGCAGCCTCAGAACTGGGAGCACAGAGCAGATGCTGCAGTGGCACTTCCAGTGGCCAGCTCCCAGGGCACAGTGCAGCCCTGCCCCCCACTGGCCGCCAGGGTGGGGTCTTGACAGGGAGGTGCTAGTGACAGCAGCAGGACCATCGTCCCAATCAAAGCAGACGCCCTCCAGCCAACCTCCTACAGATGCGGAGAGCTGCGGGCACCGAGCACCAGGCGGCATGGCGCCCCAGCGCTGGGGAGCTGATCCCCCCAGTGGCCTGAGGCTGTGCTGGAGCTGTGCTGGTTAACAGCGTCCTGTGTCCTAGAAAGCGACACCCAGGAGGGTTCACACAGCAGGTGCCTGGAGGCTCTGAGGCTCCACCTAAAGGAGGAGCTCAGAATTTGTCCAACTCCCACCTGACGCGCCAGGTGAGCAGCTCCCTGGCCCCCCACCTGCCCTAGAGCCTCCCAGACATCTGCCTGGTGTCCTGGCCGTCCCTTGAGGGTGTGGTCTGTGTTCACACAGCCCTTCCAGTCCAGCGGGATGGGGTGGCCACCGGGGAGCAGCCCCTGGTGAGGGAGAGCAGCGGGGCCACACCCTCCCAGGCAGACCGCCTTCTGCAGGACTCTGGAGGTGGCCCCAGGCCTCAGAGCCCCAGAGCCGCACTCACCTGCCAAGCCACGGCCAGCTGGGCGATCTCGCGGCCCGACATGCCCTCTGTCAGCTGGGCGACCTCGGAGCACTTCCTGCTGTAGTCAAACTGGGCCAGCTTGAGACGCCTAGAGGAAGAGGTCCCAGGTGGTGCCCAGCCAGGGGCTGCACTCAGCAGAGCCAGCGAGACAGGCACAGGGCCGCCACGGGCTGTCCTGAGCACCCCTTCGCAGCTCCTCTGAACACAAGCCCGAGTCTGCCAACACGCTGCTCCTCCTGGCCCACCTGCCAGGGGCCCACCTCATACCCACTCCAGACCCAGCCCACAGCTGCACACCCACAGCCAACGGCAGGTGCTGCTCCAGGGCTCAGCCAGCTGAGTGAGCAGGCAGGGTCTGGGACGGCGGCTGCCCCGTCCGCATTTCCAGCCTGTCAGTGTGGCCAAAGGCAGAGTGGCCATTGTGAGAGGGAGAGAGAAATGAGGTTGTGCTGCCTGGGTCAGCAAGAAGTGGGGACTGGGCCAGGGGCGGCCCAGGAGCAGCGAGCCCACCAAACTCTGCAGAACAGAAGATGGTGGTGGGGCAGCAGGAGGGATTGCAGTCGGGACGTGAGGGACCTGGCACTGGGGCTGCTAGCGGGGCCCCTGGAGACGGCGGAAAGCAGAGCAGCCTCAGCTGCCGGGCAGCGTCCTGGAGGCAGCAGAAGGGGAGCAGGAGCGCGGGCCTGGCACCAGGCACCTACCACTCGGCAGGCATGGGGAGCCGGGCTCCACCGAGAGGCCCAGGGCCCCTCTGAGCAGCTCTCGGGAGCAGCATGGCGCATGGACAGGTGGAACGGGGCTGGGCAGCCATGGACTGTCATGAACACCCGCTCCTCACCTGGCACAAAGGCTCTGGAGTGAGGCCCAGGGAGCAGAGCTTCCCCTCACCCCCAGGGCCTGACACTTTCCCTAAAGCTCCCAAGTGACCCAGGTGCTTCAGACAGTGGGCAGGCCAGCTTCTGTCCTCAGGCAGAGTGGCTGGAGGAAAGGGCCCAGGACCCCCACAACAGTGCTGCCTATGCCAGGCCCAGGGGAACCAACTGAAGGGTGCCGGGTCTGAATAGGACCCCAGTGGCCATAAAACCCAGGGATGGAGATGTACCAGGAGGTGGAGCCTGGTGGACATGCTCAGGGAGGAAGGACAGGGTGGCCGCTGACAGCAGACGGCAAGAGGGTGGCGAGCGGGGCCTGGACACTTACTGCTTTCCTTCTGTGGCCGGCTTAAGAACATACTTGTCAAAATACATTCTCACCAGGCGCTCCCGCTCGTCACGCTGCGGCAGGTGGAAGCAGACCATCTCGTCGATGCGGTCGTTGATGGCCCAGTCGAACTGCTCAGGCTGGTTGCTGGCCAGGACCAGCATGAACCTGAAGGCCATGGGGCTCCAGTGAAGGCTGGCGCCTCCCAAACCCTGGGCACTTGCTGGGTGGCACCCAGGGACGCATGTGTGCGAGGCCAGGGCTCTACCGCAAGCTGCACCCGCCCTTGCTAGCACTATAACCCAGAAAACCCCAGGAAGCCCCCTAGCAAGGCCCATCACACGTCTCAGGCCCCAGCCACGGTGCCCCTGGTGCCTGCTCTGCCCAGCAGGCTTCCGCTTCCCCAGGACAGCAGGCCAGACCAACAGGCAGCACCAACAGGGCACTTGCTCCCTCCTGCTGAGAACCCTCACTGCTGGGGAAGGAGGGCCCTGGTGTCCAGCACAGATGCCTGGCTGGGCTGGGGATGGGGGTCTTGCCTTGCCTCGGGGGACCTGGCTTAGGTAGCAGCCACAGCCAACAGGTGTCCAGGAAGATTTGGTGACAAGTGAGCAAGGGACAGGATGAAGGGACTTGGAAAGGAGTGTGTCAGACCATGACACCCAACCTGACCTACCTCTGGGGCAGCCCCAAGAAGGTCCTCTAAGTGGGACCTTTCTTCAAGGCCTAGAGGTGACTCTGGGCCCCAAATTCCACTGAAGGCCAAGGTCCTATGCTCCATCCAGGATACATGGGAACTGCTCCTGCCCAAGGTGCCTGCCTATGCCCCCCTGCCCTGCCCGGAACCTCTTGCAATCCGAGGGACCCCAGCTACCACGGGGGTGGGGTGGGTCTCAGCTTTGCCTCCCTCAAGGGCATATGAACAGCTGGAAGCCAAAGGGTGGGAGGGGTCATGTAAGTTGATGTCCCTGCATGGCAGGGCAGCTGGCAGAGTAGTGTAGAAAGGGCCTGACCACCTGGCTCTGCCGAGGAGACCCTGGCACCCTGTCCCAGTGACCCTGCTGTGCTTCCTAGGCAGGAATGCTAAGAACAGCCCTGACCGCTGCCCAGGTACCACGTGCTGGATTCTGGGCCCTGCCCCTTAGCAGCTGGGCATGTCTGGGTAGTGCCCCCATTTCCCTTGATGCCAAGGGTGACAGTGCCTGAAGGTGCTCTACCCGGGGTGGGGTGGGCAGGGGCTCACTTGCTGCTGTGCTGGCCAGTCCTGTGCAGGAAGGCATTGAGGGCAGCCCTGAGGTCCTCACTTATCTTCTCCTGCAGACGGAAGGTCCTGGCATTGGTCACCAGCCTGAGAAGCAGGGTCCCCAGGCTGCTGCTATAGGGCAACCCCATTTAAAAGCTGAATCTGAGTTTCAAGCGCTCAGAAATGCTAAGAGGGCTGGAGTGCCACTCAGTGGCACATGTGCTTGGCATGTCCAAGGTCCTGGCTGACCCACAGCACCACACACTTGCTCTTGGCTCCAGCTGCAAATGCCCAGAGTGCCCAGTACCCTCACACGGCCGGGGAGGCATCCAGGGAACTCACTGTGGCTCTCTTCCTAAGAAAGGCATCTGCTTCATCCACAAAGAGCAGGAGGCTGTGAACAAGAGCATGGCACATGGGGGGACACTCGAGGGCACAAGACAGCCCCCAAGGCCACAGGCTCTACCCCCCCAGGACCTCCAACACGCGTCCAGCACAGCCGTGCTGTAGGGCCAGGAGAACTGGTGCTCTGCCCTCAGCCCTGTACGGGCTGCCTGCAGTTCCCAGGGGTGAGCACAGGGCCGGGTGCAGGGCCTCCTGCCCAAGTGGCCAGGGCTCACAGCGGCCTCGGCTGGCTCTCAGGAGGCTCACGTAGGAACATCCAGCTGCACACAGGCACACACCCGTGCACACGCTCATTGCAGAAACTGTGGGACAGACCCCTCCCACCTGAGCCCACCACTCACTCCTCTAACCTCGAGTCAGTAGCCCCTTCCAAGAGGAGGGGAAAGCACCAACAGCCCACCAGCATGCTGACAGACCCTCCCGCAAGCCCCTGCTGCTCTCAGAGGGACCCTCGGGCAAGCCCTGACAGTGCCCTGAAATGAGAGGCTGTTTGTGGGCTGCAGAACATGGAAGACAGAACACAAGGGGAGTGGGCACAGCGACCAGCTCTGGAGGAGGAGTGGCGAACACAGCTGCCATCCAGAATAGCTTCCCAGGGTGGCCAATGGCCTGGGGACCAGGGACCATGGGCAAGGGGTACACTCTTACCCTCGTCGGCTGGTGTTGGCCCAATCAAAGACCTTGTGCATGGCAGTGACACCCTCCCGCCCCATGGGGGCCACGTCCCCGCCTGTCATGATGGCGTAGTCCATGCCTGAGTGCAGTGCGAGTTTCTGCAGGGAGGGAGACAAAACGGGGGTTCCATGCCCTCTGCAAAGCCCACAGCTCCACCAGCCCATGCTGGCCATGTGGACAGCCCCCCACGAGCAGCACTGCTGCGGAGACCACCGCAGTCCTGAGACGTGGGGGCCACTGGAGGGCAGCTGCCCTCCAGGCTGGGCCACCTCACACCGACGGTGCCCTGCACAGCGAGTGTCTCACCTTGGCGAACAGTGTCTTGCCCGTCCCGGGTGGTCCGTACATCAGGATGTTCCTGTACAGGCTTTTGTTCCTCTTGGTGTTCCTCGTTGCTATGGCGATGTCCCGCACCCGTGCCTCCAGGCTGGGCTGTCAGGGGAGTGTTTGGAGACACCCTTGGGGTGGGGCACGTGGACACTGCTGCAGCCCGCTCCCCACAGGGCTCGGACGAGCTCCAGAGGCAGTTGAATCAGGCTGGGTTCAGTTGGCAAGGTGTATTTCAGGAGCCAAAGGCCATCGACAGGAGGCCTGCGGCCCAGTTCTGCTGTCTCCTGCAGGGCCCTACAATCCACCCAGACCCACCATGGCCATGACTGACTTACACTGAGAATGACACCCTCCAGCGCATCCTGGGGTCTGCTGAGGAGCCGCTGGCTGATCTGTGGAAATCAGAGATGCAGATACACAAGGTCCCGGTATGAGAAGTGGAAAGCCAGACAGACCCTGGGACACTCGGCACCTGTTGTGGGGCGTGGTGCGACCTTGGATCCTTCATTGACACTTATCTTCTTACCAACCTGCCCTGAATAGCTGGAGCCCCGGGCACAGCCAGTGTGGAGGACAAGCCCAAGGGAGCAGGATGCTCCACGGGCTGCCAGGCACAGAGCCGCCTCCTTCTCAGGCAGGACTGGCACTGGAGCCCAGGGCATGCACAGAGCAGCAGTGCCCCAGGGGGTCGGTCACCCAGCAGATGGAACCACCTGACAACAGGGTCTGCAGGCGAGTTCCCCCCACAGGCAGGAGGAAGCAGATGCTGCTTGGGTACAAGGGAGGGAAAGAAGATGCGGGCACCACACCAATCATGGGAAGAGGCCTGGCAAGGACAGAGCCCAGGGGCAGATGCTCATTGCAGCCGTACCTGCACAGGGTGCCGCAGAGCGTCCAGCACTGAGATGCGGGAGGTCTCCCTCACCAGCGATGGCTTCCCCAGTCGCGCCTCCACATAGCGGCCAGCAACAGCAGTGGCATTCTTTGCTGAATAGATCCCAACAGCCAACAGCGTCAGCCCAGCCACCTGGAACAGAGAAGCAGGCAACAAGCCCATTCAGCAGCCTGCGCCCGTGAGCTCCTCCTGAACCTGGCCAAGCCCCAGCCACACTCCCATCCAGCGGTGCTCAGGTACACACCACAGGCAGTCAGGAGGCTTCTCGCCAGCATCCCTGCCCAGAGCAATCTTCTTTGCAACTTGCACTGTGATTCCTCTGAGCCTGAGGCCACTGGCTGAGACACACACACCCTAATCCCCGCTACAACACGCTAAGAAGACACCTCCCAACTGGGCTTGGGCAGAGCTGGCCTAGCAGACACGAGGCCCTGGGTTCCACCCCAGCACTGCAAATGAAAAAACCCAAGTAACAGAAGAAAAGAGGGGCTTCTTTCCTCAACAGACAGCACTGCACCTGTGACGGCTCAGCTGGGTGGGCGTGGCTGGCCTCAGCCAGGCCCCATGGCTACGAACCCACAGCAGTGCCAGCCAGGATGTGCCCCAAGTGCTTCCCTGGAGGGACCACCCTGGCTGCTTGTGTGGAAGGCCTCACAGAGAAGGTATGAGGAGGCACTAGGCCTCCACCACTCTGCCTCAGAGCCCACTCCGCAAGCTGCCAGCAAGAGCCAGGCATGGTGGAACACACCAGCAACCCAGGAGGCTGAGAGGAGGCTCACACGTTCAAGCAGCCTGGGCAACTTGGCAAGATTCTGTCTCAAAACAAAATTTAAAAATAGGCTGGGGATGTGGCTTAGTGGTAAAGTGCCCTGGGTTCAATCCCAGTACCCCCACCCCCACAAAAAAGCTTCCAGAAACAAAGTTCTAGTCACGCCCTTCCAAGGATGCTACAAAGCAAGCAAGCAAGCTCCAGCTTTCCAGCCAGTGAGTCAGAAGCCCAAAGCCTCAAACGTGACATTGCTATGACCGCATGCTTGTCCGCAGGAGCACATGCTGGAGGCCTGGTCCTGCACACAGAGCGAAAGGGGCAGAACCTTTACAAGGTGGAAGCTGAGCCGGGAGTGGTGGACAGACCTGTAATCCCAGCAACTGGGGAGGCTGAGGCAACAGGATCGCAAGTTCAAGGCCAGCCTCAGCAACCGAGCAGGGCCCTAAGCAACTCGGCAAGACTGCTCAGAATTTAAAAAGAGACCGAGGATACAGCTCGGTGGTAAAGCACCCCTGGGTTCAGTCCCCAGTACCAAAACAGAAGTGGGGCCTAGCTGAGGGTCATGAGGTCATGGGGCTCAGTGTCAGGAATGGATCAGTGTCTCTCAGACAGACTGTCAGTTCTCTCCAGCGCAGGATATCATAAAGCAAGGCCTCCCTGTGCCCAGCCCCCTTCTGCAGATGACCAGCTGATTCCCTTTCCACTTCTCTGCCACGCTGTGTCCCAGCCGGTGGACCCTGGCCAGGATGCCAGTACCATGCTGTTTGGACCCTCCAGTACCAGAATCAGGAGTTAAACAACCCTCTTTATAAGTTACCCAGCTTTGGGTATTTTGCTAGAAGGAAAAAAAAAAAAAAAAAAAAAAAAACCCTAAAACAGCAAAATCACTAAACTGCCCACTCCCAGAGGCTTCAGCTCATCTGGCCGCATTTCTGCTCCCCAGCGAAGGAGGACCAGGGGCAATGGCCGCAGCCAGCAGCACAAGCAGGGGCTGGCCTGTGCCTCGCCCAGCTCCAGCATGCCCACAGAGCACCAGCTGCTTCATCCAGTGAGCAGGAACGGGGTCGTGTGCACCAGGAAGGCCCCCACATACCCCAGAGCTGCCTTCCAGGCCTGCCCCCAGGCACATGATGCATACCGTTGCTGTCACTTTGTCCCAGTCTGTCACAAAGGCACGGAATCCTTCACCAAACAGGGTGCCAGCTGTCCTGTGGGGGAACAGACACATGATTGGGAGGGATGTAAGACCTGGATACACGGCTGCAGAAGGTCGAGGGTGACATCATCATGCAGATTCCTAGACTCTCAGAGGCCAGTCATAAGGCTGGCACATAGGACTTACTGAAACACAGGGGCAGATAAACCCTGCCAATGTGCTGACCCCAGTGGCTAGCCACAGAAGAGGCATCCCATAGGCAGTGCCACACAGACAGGGCTCCGGCTGCGTCCTCACCTGATGGACTCCAGAATGGTCTGGCGGTGCTCAGCAGCCTTCAAGCGGATCTGCTCACGGATGATGTCTGCGTTTTCCCGCTCAGCCTTGGCCCGAGCCCTGGCCTCGGCCTCCACCCGCAGCATCTCATTCTTGTGACGCAGTTCCATCTCCCGCTCCACAGTGGCTGCCCCAGAAAAGGCAGGGACAGTAGGGTTCAGCCTGAGCCGAGCCTGCCTCTGACCATGCAGGCAACACACAGACCTCAGCACAACTGGTCCAGGAACAGCGTGGCGTCCCAGTCAACAGAACCACCCGGGGCCGGCCCCCCGTGGGCACAGCAGCCCTGTAACCAGTCACTGTGGCCCAGGCAACCCTTCTCAGGACCGCACACTTAAGAAAACAAGGGGAAACTCCAAAGGTTGCAGAGCAAGCCAACTTATGCTGGAACCAGCCATCACGTCACCAAACCCACGTGATACAGCAACATGCCCTTGTGACACCAGGGGAAATGCCCCCTGTCACAGTAAAGCACAACCCACGCAGCGGCTTCAGGTCCTCCTTGCACATGGCAACAGGAAGCAGTATCCCTTCTTCCGGACACAGGGGTGGCAAGGCTGGCACCCCAGCACTCGTTAGTGCAGCCTCCACAGTGGTGCACACGTTCCCGTCCAGGCAGCCAGCACGGCCGCACAGAGGCGTGGCGAGGCTGCAGAGGGCTCTGCTGACAGCAGCCCACCCCAACGACAACAAGAAGGTGGACCGCCGCTTGGCTGCAGAGCCCCAGGCTTGGGATGCAGATCTCAAATGGCAATCCCAGCATGCTGCTCGGATGCTTCTGGGGGACCGAGGTGCCCACAGAGCCACTCCCCCACCAGTGGACCCGATTACTGGAGCCTCCTCCATCCCCACTGCGACCCCTACCTCGCCGCATGGCCTCCTGCTTCTGCACAGACTCCTCCTGCTTCCGTAAGTTCTCCTCATTGAGAAGTTGCTGAGAAGAAGCCAGAGAGAAGGGAGAA
The DNA here is from genome assembly GCA_020662805.1 of Glaucomys volans. Taxonomy (NCBI): domain Eukaryota; kingdom Metazoa; phylum Chordata; class Mammalia; order Rodentia; family Sciuridae; genus Glaucomys; species Glaucomys volans. Next base: position 193,455 of record JAJEJO010005428.1, on the reverse strand, counting down.
GCTGTTAAAACCAGAAAGCAGTAACACCAAGTCTCAGCTGCCACAGGCCAGAGACACCCGTGTTCACCTGAGGGGCCCTGGCCTCAGCCTTAGTCTCCACGACTGGATGCAGGCCTGTTGGCATGGACCCAGGCTCTGCACCTGCTGCCAGGACTCAACAGAAACTGATAACCAGCAGCAGGGTGGTAATGCCCACAAAGAGAGAGTGGCACCCAGGCTTTGGCCTGCCTGACTACTCAGTCCCACACTGACCTCCTGGTCAGCCAGTGCCCCTGGGTTAGGCCACTGAGAGGCTCTGGGAAGCCCACCTCTATTGTGGAGGCACACAGGAAGGCAGGTATGCCCACAGGCATTTGCACGCATCTGTGCCCATGCCTGTCCATGTGCACCTGAGACCCTGTGCATCTGTCCGAACAAAGGTCCCAAGGACCATTCACGGACCGGACTGCTAGCCACCCATGAAGCTGCAGACTCCCAGGATAGCAGGCTCCTCAGGGAGACATGCTCTGCTCACCTGCTGTTTCAGTTGGTCCTCGTAGCGTTGACGGGCCAGCTTGTCTTGGTACTGGGCCCTCTGGAGAAGAAGGGAATGGTGAGGACACACCTTACCTAGCTGGATAAGCCAGTCTGCACACAGGCTTGACCAGGGACTGGGGCCTCAGGTAAGCTGCCCACCTCTCACAGATGTGCTGGGGTGGGGGCTCAGTGTGGAGGGATCTTCAGGCTTTGGGTGTTTGCACAAGGGTATTCCAAGGTGTTACAAGGGTAACGGCTGACACCCAGTAGATCCTTAGTTGGCCAATGACAAAGAGATCCAAAGCTGCACCCCACTCCCCCTTCTGGTCACCCCAGGCCTCCTGGTATGAATGGCTGCTTGTGCCCTTACAGCCTGGTGCTGCCGGGTCTCTTCACTCAGGGTCTTCCTCTTTTCCTCAGCCTGCACACGGATCTGCTCACTCTTCAGCTGCTCCACAGCAGCCTCATACTCCTGCAGAACATGCCACTCAGGATACCTGGCTGGAGGCTCCCTCGACCCTCTTCCTCATGCTGCTGGGCTCAGGCACCTAGCTGGGCTGTGCACTTCTGGAAAATGCAGTCTGACCAACACCCTGGCCCGAGTGCACTCTCAGCTGTGCTCTAAATTCCCCACCAGAGCTCAGGCCTAGAAGGAACCCAGACCCAGCAAAGCACCAGAAAATGTCTGGAAAGGTCTCCAGTGAGCGAGATCAGACCAGACGCAAATGGTGGGTTCCACAGGGGCACATCACCCTCCCCCAAGCTTGTATGGTGACTACTCTACAGCAGCCAGGGGCCAAAAGCAGAGCCTGCTCTAGTTCACGTGTGATATTATGTCAAGTCCTGCCAAGGACACAGAAATGAGCTAAGAATTTCAAGAGCCCCCGCCCTCAGGTAGACCAGATGCCCTCTGCCTTATGCCCATTCTTCCAGGTGTTCTGCCGCAGGGACTCGGCCACACACAAGGCCCCATCTTGGCCTTCCCACTTCCTTCATGAAGGGGCGACCACGCTGGCAGCTGTGCCTGCCATCCCTGTGCCTCCTCAGGGCCTCTCACCTTGAGCTTGGACTGCTGCTCCAGCTGTAGCGTCTGCTCCTGCATCTGGGCAAGACTCAAGGCCTCCTTGGCGTGGCCTGTGGGTGCAGGAGAGGGTATCAAGACATGGCCTGGCTGTGGCCAGGGGGCAGGCACCTACTCATCCCAGGGGCCTTCTGAGAAGCCACCGCATGCCTCAGTCTAAACACTCCTGTCCACTTCACCTGCCTCACCTGCCCAGCCTCATTCCTGGTCAGACCTTGCACACTCCTGCCTTCATGGCTGCTGCCCTAATCCCAAGAGAAAGCCTGGCACAGGCCCTGGTCTCATCACCAAGGGACTGTCACCTTTGTAGCTACCTCAGAAAGGCTACCCCACACCCATTCAGGGCAGGCCAATACTGCAGGCATTTTCCAATGGGGCAGAAAGCAGGCTTTGGCTGGAGTGACCTTTATTGTTCATGTCACGTATTTTTCTTAAGCTTCCCATATCTATGAGCACGAATCTGCTATCAAATGCACACAGGCAAGAAAAGGGACAAATAAAATCCCTGATGCCACAGTAACCTTGGCTTGCACTCTGGCCCACTGCATTCCTTCTATCCCCACATCCTGCCCACTTTCTTATTTCAGTGCTAGGGACTAAACCCATGGCACTCTCCAACAAAGCCACATCCTCAGCCCTTTTATTTTCTGAGACACCATCTCATTCAGTTGCCCAGGCTGGCCTTGAACTTGCCATCCTCCTGCCTCAGTCTCCAGTTGCTCTGAAGTCTTCAGGGTGAGTTGTGACCCACATCACTGTGAACATGTCAGTAGGTAGAGCCCAACAGGTGTTGTGGCTTGGGGCATCCTCTGAAGGTAAAACTCAAGCAAGGAATGAGGCCCTGCCACAGCACACCCAACACACCAGGCAGATGTGGTGGGGGCTCTGCTGTTTGGGATCGGTCAGTACAGAGCATGGAATTTTGCACAAACTGGGCTAACGGAACAGTGTCAGGGTTCAGGAAAGACTTCCAGTGAGCAGGATGTCTCAGGAGAGGCAACTGGAAAGTACATGCTGCCCACTTCGACTAGTGAGCCCCTAGTGCTGAACAGACCACAGGGAGCAGACCTCAGGAGCCCTGCTGACAACTCTCACTCCACCTGGGCTGTTGTCCCAGGACAGCAGACAGAAACGCAGGTGTCACAGCTCAAAAAGGCTGAACCCAAATCCCAGCTGCCCTGTTTACTCTCAATGTGATCACTATCTATTTTGAGACAGGATCTCACTAAGTTGTTGAGGTTGGCCTTGAACTTGCGATCTTCCTGCCTTGGCCTCCCAGAGCTGGGATTACGGGATTACAGGCATGCACTGCCACACCCACCCTCAGTTAACTTCTTTGAGGTTGTTTCCTCCCCTGAGAGTGGAGCAATTATAGTTCTCCTTGGAGAATATAAAGCAGGAAAATGTCAGGCACAGGCCTGGTATCCATGTGACCTCCCTGAGTCATAAGCTAGGAGGGACAATAGCTCACCACAGGGAGACTGCTCTACACCAGCAGCTATGTCTCCCAGAGAACTCAAGAACCCACCCATGTGGGACGTCTGAGAAATGGTCTGGGACACACAAATGGCTTTAGGCCCAAATACTAACCTGGCATCTAAGAAAGAACCCAGAAGTGTCTGGAAATGATGTAGCACTGGGCTGGGCTTTGAGCAACAGAGAAGGTGGTCAGACTGTGCAAAGGACCACTGAGGACAGCTCCTATTGCCTTTGGAGAAGGCAACGGGGTCAATACAAGAGGCTCAGGTCAAAACATAGCAGACCCTGTGGCAAGGCCCAGGGGACTGGGTGAATGTGGGTAACCAGGAGTGTCCAAAGAGGATGGCTGGCAGAGGGGCTATCAAGCAGACAGGCATGAGGCACCCTGTGAAGGGTTGGGGACAGGATGACCAGGGAGAAACCCAGCCATCAGTGGGGCCAGGAAGGGTGGTCAGAATACAAATGGAGAGTACAAGCTTCTCAAGGGGCTGAGGCAGGAGGATCCCAAGTTCAAGACCAACCTGGGCAACCTATCAAGATCCCACCTCAGAATAAAATGTCTGGGGATGCAACTCAGTGGTAGAGCACTTGTCCAGAGGGTGCAAGGTCCTGAGTTCAATCACCAGAATTGCAAAAAAAGAAGAAAAAATGAAAGAGGGATAAAGAAAAAAGTGGAGAATGCAAATAGATACTGAGGGAGCAGAAACAGCCGGAGTTGCAGCCACAGCCACAGGTGTTTCTGCTGGGCCAGAAATGGGAGACTGGCCAAGTATAGGCCCAGTCAATGGACCCAGGCAGAAGATGTCATGGAGCAGGAATTCCAGGGTGGATGGTGCAGAGGGCAGGGAAGCACAGAGGTACCGGTATACAGGACAGGAGGCCCTCCATCTCTTTGCTGTTCCCACAGGCCTGTGTAACTGTCGGGGATTGAGAGGCTAACAACTAGATTCAGCTCAGAAATTCTGGGTATGGTTAGTGGGCAAAACTCCCCAGTAGTTGGGGCACAAAGGTGCCCCCAGCTGAGCTTGGTCAGGAATCATAAGTCTGCTATGGTCTGAGATTCACTGAAGCATGTTCCCAGTACAACCAATTCACCACAACTACCTAATAAACTTAACAGATCATTTTAATAGATCTGTAAAATCATCTACCCAGTCAGGCCTTAAGTGACACATCCTGAACCAAATTTGAATGCTTTGAACATTCCTTTGGGAATATAAGAGCCAGGCAGACCCAGAAACCAGTGCCCAAGACGTTCTTGTAGCCTCCTGGGAAGGGGCAGAGGATTGAGACACCAAGTGCCAAGCTCTCTCTTCTTATCAGGGTGGCTCTGCCTACACCTGCTTCACACCAAGGCTTCCCTACAGGATCTTCCGGTGATAAAAGGACCATCTGCTTAAACGAGTTTGAGAACCACTATAATTCCTTCAGTCAGTATTTATTTAGCATCTTGGAGCACTTGAAACTGCATTTTGGTGTAAATCGTCAAAACCACAGGAGGAAAGAAGGTGTTGGGAAAAGACCTGGGCTTCCCGAAGGTCCAATCACTGCTCACAACTGGCTCAGCGAGGTCACCACCCGGACAAACACCCTCTGGCCTGAGGCTTTACAGATGTTCCCGCGCCCACCCAAATGCCAACGTTTGCCAATAGCAAACGCAAAACCTGTTACATTCTCGTTGAAACCAAACAATTCGAATACGCATTCCCTGTTAAGTGTCTCCAACCCCGCGCACAAGAATCTCCGGATCTGGTCACGCCCAGGCCTGCCCCACTTGGAGGCCAGTACCAAGAACCCCACGCGCCGGACCCCAAAGCCCACCGCACAGACGGGCACCCAGCAGAGGCACGCTGAAGCCCCTGCCCCAGCCTGCTCGCGACAGCTGAAGGTGTAAGAGGGGGACAGGGCCTGGACCCCGGCACGCAGGATGGCTCGGGGCCGCCGACAGCTACCCAGTCGCTGAAGGAGGCGCTAATAGGGCCCAGCGGCTGGCGCCCGCGGGGCCTCCCGCGTCCCGGCACCCTCGGCACTCACGCGAGTGCTCCAGCTCGCGCGCCGCCTTGGCCGCGCGCTCCAGCCCGGTAGGGTCGAAGTTGCTCCATTTGTCCTTGGGCGCCGGCCGGTCTCCCGCACCGCGGTCGCCGCCGCCCTCGGCCCCGGGCTGTACGGGCGGCAAGGACAGCGGCGGTCCCGCGCCTTCGCCCTTGGGGCCCTTGTTGATGCCGAAGAGCCACGACATGACCCGTGAGCGCTGCGCGCCGCCGGGCTCCGGGTTGGAGCGTGGCTCTCGCTACTCAGAGAAGCCGCCACGCGCCGCGGGCCGGCGGCAGGGCCAGTGCGCAGGCGCAACACACACCCCTTCCTCCCGGCTTCGGAAATGCGCGGGGCCGCGCCGCACGCAGCCCTCGGATTGGGAGGCAAGGCCGTGACGCCATCGGGAGGCGTGGCGCCGATACGGAGACCAAGCAGGGACAAAATTGTCGGGACGAGTGTACGAGCTCGCTGCAACGTCTGCTCCGCATAGCAATAGTGTAGTTTCGGGACGTTGTGGGCGCTGGAGGAGCCCTCCGGATGGCTGCGGAGGAACGGGGGCACCGGGCTCTCGCCGCACCGGGCCGGGGCACCGCTTCGGAGAGTGCCAGGCCAAGGAAGTGACCGCTGGAGGGACGCCTCGTGGCCGCGGGGACCCAGTGCCGGGGAGCGTGCGCCTGGCGGCGACCTCAGGGGCCAAGAGAAGGAACCGGTGTTGCGAACCCTCTGCTCACCCCTTCGGTGACTCGCACCCCGCGAGAACCTAGCGCCTTCAGGACCGGGGCGGCGAGGGCTCTGCAGCCCTGGGAGACTAGGAGCCACCTGGGCGAGCGGGAGCCCTGCAGGCATGAGGTTGCTCTGAAGATCTCCATGCCCGGCGCACACAGTAAGCGCTTAGTAAGTTCACAGAAGTGGATCCTAGGCAAGCCTTCTGCAACTGTCTTTCAGATGAAGGGCGAGCCTATAGAACAGGTCCCCGCTGGCCCCCTTGATATTTCCGAAACCGCAATGGACTCTGGTTATGATTCTTTGATTTACAAGCCTAGAGGTATGGAAAAGCGGAGCAGCCACCCCAAAGCCCACGTACCCTGACTTGAGAAGATGTTTAGAGCAGAGGGCCGGTCTTCCTAGGCTTTTGGTCGCTAACCAGTGAGTGCTCCTTGGGAGCCTCCTTAGACCACGTGTCTGCTTCAGGGCAGAGGGGCTGTCTGGACTCGACTGGGGCAAGGAACAGAGATCAGGATGGATAGAGGCAGGCGTTCCTCTGGAGTGCACGAGGTCCAGTCAGTACCTTGGTCCCAGGCTTCCTTTGATAGAACTGGTTGAGCTCACATAATTATATGTTTTCAATGTATTTACCCTTAGATTAAAGCCAGTTTTACTTCTGCATAAAAATAGGAAAAGGTTGAAAATTCTAAGATAATTCTGATTTTTCCCCCACACAAATGAAGAGGAAAATCGAGTTTCCCTGAAATTCCAGACGCCCCCCAGTGGCCACCCTCAATATATTTCTGGACCAGTTGCAAACCACACCTCCCACACCTCCCCTGAGGTGGCTTGGATGAATAACAGAGGAAATGAAGAGACCCCAGGCCAGGCAGGCATTTAAGAAGCTTGTGTCTTTTATAATGCTCTGCATTTAATAGATTCATTTAACTTGGCATAGTTTTAAAAACAAAGTGTTGATTGCTGTCTTAAGGTTTTGGTGCTTGCACTGAGTGCAAGTAGTGCACACTTGTAATCCCAGTGACTTGGGAGGCTGAGGCAGGATGATCACAGGTTCAAGGCCAGCCTCAGCAATTTAGCCAGACTGTAAGCAACCTAATGAGACCCTGTCTCAAAATAAAAAATAAAAATGGCTGAGGATGTGGCTCAGTGCTTGAGCACTCTTCTGTTCAATCCCCAATACAAAAAAGAAAAAAAAAAAATTCAGGCTTGCTTTAAAGAGAAATTTAGAAAAAACAAAGGTACAACCCCTCCTTCTGAGCAGTGGGCTCCACACTTTCCATTCTGATGAAGTATGAAGAATATACCCCATCCGCATTTTTTTTTTTGGTGCTGGGGATTGAACCCAGGGTCTTGTGCATGTGAGGCAAGCACTCTACCAATTGAGCCACATCCCAGCACCCCCATCCACATTTTGATACTTAAAATCTTAGACTATTTGAGAGGATAGACACACCCTTCCTAAAGACACTAAGCTAATGAGAGAGTCATGACCGTGCTTTCTACCTAAAACTGACAAACTGAGGTGCTGCTTACCCTCTACAGTTTTGTTGATGGGATCCCTTCTTACGTCCCCAACAGCTTCTCTAACAGGAGTCCTCCAGCATTACAAACCGAGGGAGACTGCAGAAGTTAAAGATGCAGGTTGGCCAGGCACGGTGGCGCATGCATGTAATCCCAGCGACTTGGGAGGCTGAGTCAGGAGGATCGCGAGTTCAAAGCCAGCCTCAGCAACTTAGTGAGGCCCTAAGCAACTCAGTGAGACCCTGTCTCTAAATAAAATACAAAATAGGGCTGGGGATGTGGCTCAGTGGTGGAGTGCCCCTGGGTTCAATCCCCAGTTCCAAAAAAAAAAGATGCAGGTTGACAGCTTGGCCCCCAGCCTGCCCAGATCCAGACGGAGGGTGTGCAGCCCCTGCCGGGAGCACAGACCAGCAGGAGCTGGGCTTGATTCTCAAAGTGGACCCCACCTAGGCAGTGGGGAAGCAGTCTGCTCCCAGAATGTATGCAGCTAGCATGGTTTGAGTCCCCTACCCCTGACCAGATCTCAGAGCTACACTGCAACCTATTGCCCCCAGCAACCCAGCCCTGGGGCTTCTAGCACCAAGGCTGCAGCTGCCAGCTGCCTGTCCTGCCTACTGTCTTCCGAGGACAGTGCCTGTGCAGAAGCCTGTGCTCTTAAACCTAAAGCCCCTTTTGTGGTCAGCACAGGTTTGTTGCTCACTGTCAGTATCATTCTTCAGTCCTGTCCTTTTTGTCGGGGGGAGTCTAGCCTTCAGAAGTGAGAGGCCAATCTCTCTCCTCAGCCAGCTGGTCCCTTCCTGCTTCTGTTCTTCCTCTTATGTTTCCAAAAGGACTTGCTGGTTCCAGCCTTGCTCACAAGCACCACAGCTCATCCAGGGGCCTTCCTCCACACAGGCGGCATGTGCCCCCCATCCTGTTCCTGACCCCCCACCAACCTGGCCCAGGGTTCCAGAGTGAGACCTTGGGCTACTGGTTCCCACCCTAACCCACCAAAACAGGGTTCCTGTGACCTGCCAGCCCCTGCTGGCTTCTCTCCAGGTGTGATGGCTCCTAAGAGGTAATAAGAATAGTGGTGGCAGACCCAGGACTATAGTGATTTAGGACTGAGCCCAAAGCTCAAGTCCCTCTGGGCTTCCCCAGAGTTGTATAGCTTATCTTCCTGCTCAGGGTTTATGTGTAGGTGAGCAGCTGCCTGCTTATGGTGACCCCATGCACTGTCCTCTGCCCCAAAGGAGCCCCTCCCTGCAGCTGGAGAGTCAGGAGTGGCCAGCACTGTCCCTACAGGGCCCTGATGTGAAACCCACTCAACTGGTGTGCACACTTCCTGGCCATGTGGTGTCATGGGTGGCCGTAGTGCTGGCCTTTAGCTGCCCTACCCTGCTCAAACCTATGGCCTCCAATGTGCTTTTGTGTCCCTGGACACTCTGGAAGGGGCTGTAAGTGGGCTCTCCAGAGTTGCCTGTGAGGAGTCACTCGCCATGCCCAGGACCCGTGGGTCATAAGAGGCACCAGTTCAGGCCACACAGTGTGCAATAGGGTTCTTGGGGGAAATGGCAGCATGCAGGCTCTCAGAAAACACACCTTGTGGGGTCCAGAAACCATCCCTCAATCCTGGCCACCTGGGATTCACTAATCCCAGGAAGAAAGCAGGTGCAATATGGGGCATGGCTTTGCCAGCAGAGGGTGCCCACAGCTGGGGGACTGGGCAGGAGGCAGTGGCCTGCAGAACTGCTGAGACCCCTGTCCTCTTGAGTTCCAGCAGCCTGCCCTGGTCCAAACTGTGGGTCCTGGGTCACAAAAGCAGGGGCCAGAAGGGACTGTGGAAGGCCAGGTGATCTGTATCCAGGCACTGGAGGCCAGCCTCCCCTCCTCTCCAGGCACACCATGAGTCTGCACACTGGACCTCTCAGACTGCCCTGTCCCAAGCTCGAGTGTTGTGACAGGAGCAAAGCATTCTATCCAGACGGTAGGCTCAGCGTACAACTGATTTACTGTATTTTGGAATCTGGGACATTAGTGGGGAAGAGAGGCAAGGTGAGCCTGGGCAGGTGATTCTGGGAGAGGAGACCCTGCTAGTGGGGGCTACAGAAGCAGACAGGCCCTCCCTACGCTTGGTGACTTCTCCAGAGCTCCAGGATAGTAGATAGTGACAGGAGGTAGCCCATGACCCTCTGGGGTCAGACAATATTGCAAAGTAACTGAGGTGAACTCACCCAGGGCAACACTGTTCCCCTTCCTCCAGGGAGCTCTGAGTGCTAGCCTTGGAGCCTGGCAGAGGCAGTGGTGGGCGGCCCCTGTCCACAGTCTTGAGTGCCAGGTTCTGGGTCTGTACCTCCAAAAAGGTGCTTTCTGCATCCCAGGGGCTGCTAGCTGGGGTCCTGGGCAAGGAGGCAGGGCCAGTGCACACAGCAGGCACTGCCTTCCAAGCCCAAGGGTCCTGGCAAAGACCCAGGCCTCATCATCAGCCTCCCAGCACCCTCCTGTCCTTTCCTTCACCAGGAGGCCTTTGGAGACTGCCCATGCTAGCTGGTCCTCCCCATACCCCACCCACTTTCTATCCAGCTGGACCTCAGTGGCCCTGGGCACTCCCTCCAGCTGTGCAGCCTTTGCCACCAGAGTGCTTGGCTTTTCACACAAGCCGTAGCCCTGGCCCCTGCCTCCCCTCCTGGGTCTGAGGTTCTCAACTCGCCCTCAGACGCCCTCCCCACCTCTCTGCCAAATGCTGTGCACAGGACAACACGCGAGGGCGGGCGTCTGGCTGGGAGTCAGACGAGGGCAGCCAGGAGAGGACTGGGGGGGGCAAAGGGCGAGACGGGCACCCCCTCCCACCGGGCTCGGGACGAGGGGCTCTCGGGTCCACAGCTCCGAACCCCTCCGGGCGGGGCGGCTCACCCGCCACGGCCCACAGCCACAGCGATCCGGGGTGCTGGGCGCGGGGCTCGGCTGCGCTCCCCCGGAGGCGTGCAGGCCTTGGCGGACAACGCCCCCTCGCGGCCCGAGCGGAAGGCGGCGGTCACCGTCACCAGGTAGGCGGTGCCAGGCGCCAGGCCCTGCAGCGTGGTGCTGTTTCGGCCCGCGGGCACTTCCACGCGCTGCGCCGCGCCGCCGCTTAGCGGCCCGAACTGCACCTGGTAGCCGAGGGCCGCGGCGGGGCCCAAGGCCGGGGCCCAGCTCACGCGGAGGCTGCGCGGCCTGGCATGCGAGATGATGATGCGCTCGGGACCGGCCTCCTCTGCGGGGGAGGGGGACCGTAAGAGGAGGGGCGCTCCACCCCGCGAGCACCCCCCCCGCACCCCGACTCTCAGCCTCACCTGGCGGCGTGCGCACTCGCAAGTGCTGCGGCCTCAGGAGGCGCACGTTGGACTCGGGCAGCAGCGCCACGTCGTAGTCCGAGTCAGGGTTGAGGCCGGCCCAGGTCCAGTCCGTGGCGTTCCCAGGCAGTTGCTTGCGTCTTGGGGTCCCCGGGTCGGTGGTGGGCACCAGCTCCAGCACATAGTAGCCGGAGTCGGCGGTCAGCAGGGGCGGCCAGGCCAGGCGGAAGCTGCTGGGCGTCACCTCGGAGGCGTAGAGCTGCTGTGGCTGCATGGCATCTAGGGAAGGTGCAGGAGGTCAGGGGAGAGGCCACCTCAGAGGCGCCAGCGGGTGGAGCTTGAAGGATCCAGAGAAGACCCTGTAGGACAGGGCGGGGGCATCTACGAAGCTGAAGCAGGCATCAGGCTGTGGACTGTGCCCAGTAGCTGCTGGGATGTGCAAAACTATGCTAGGAAAAAGAGGAGTGCCCATGGACACCTCCCTGACTGCCCCGGCCCCTGCCAAACTGCAGGGAGGGAGTGAGACCCGGACAAAAGACCCCAACAGTGGTGTCTGAGAACAGAGGACAGCACCCCAGCCTGATGGGCCAGCACAAGGTCTGGGGTCAGCTGGGCAGTTAGGCAAAAGGGGACCAGAGGGTGCAGCCATGAGACCGTAGGCCATGGGGGAGGTGGAGGGCAGTGGAGCCCAGACAACACCAGCAGCAGCTGGACCTGCTTCAGGTCCCCCAGAATATAGTGAAGGGAGACTCCAGAGTGGGCGCTGAGCCTGTGACACCAAATGCCGCATGGCCATGGGAGCAGTGGGCAGGTGGGGGCGACTGGAGATGCATATTCAGACCCTAACCTTCCTCCTCCTAATGTCGGGTTGCTGGGGATTGCCTATCTGCCCCCTCAGACTCTGCCCTCAGCCCAAGGAGCCTCCACCCTGCTCCCTGATTCTGACGGTAGCCTTTTCTCCTGTTCTCTCCAGGCTCAGCTGCCAAGGGCCAGTAGGGGTCAGATGTCCCTGGGGAAGGCCTTGGGGAGGACCCTCTACCCCTTCCCAGCCCACAGACTAAACAACTTCCTGCTCAGGGTAGATGATTAACTTGATAAGAACCCTGGGGTGGTGACCCTCTCCTGTGGTGACAGCAGGCCTAGCCAGCCCCCAAGCACCTCACCTCCACCCTTCCCCTTTAGGGCTTGGCTGAGGGGATGATCCGGAAAAAAAAGGCACTACGGTGCTGCTCCCTAGTCTGGCTTCTTCCCCAGCAATTCCCACAATGCGCTTCTTGTATAAACCAACTCAAACCCTTCTGTGGCTGTCCTCACCCAGAACAGGTAGGGCTTGAGCGCTTTTTTTTTTTTTGGTACTGGGGATTGAACCCAGGGGCACTCCACCAGAGCCACATCCCCAGCCCTATTTTGTATTTTATTTAGAGACAGGGTCTCACTGAGTTGCTTAGGGCCTCGCTAAGTTGCTGAGGCTGGCTTTGAACTCGAGATCCTCCTGCCTTAGTCTCCCAAGTGCTGAGGTTACAGGTGTGCGCCACTGTGCCCAGTTAGGGCTTGAGCTCTATGGCAGGCAGTCCCTGACCTTCCAGCTTCTTCCCTTGTTGGTGTGGTAGGCCTGGTGAGCCAGTGGGCCCCTAGACATGCCCAGGTGCATATGCTGCCACTGACAGTCCCCAGCCTAAGGACCTCCTTCCTCATCCTTTCCACTTAACCCGCACATCCTACCAGAAGTAGCCCTCAGTCCTTTGGAGATCACCTGGAAGTTATTACTAAGGTTTGCTCCTGTCTCTCCATAGCCCAGGTGTCAGAGCACGTGGAGGCACCCAGTTGGACTGTGTTCCTGAGGGTGCATGGAGAAACTAAGAGTCATTCACCTCCCCATCCCCACCTTGGGGGCATCAAGCACTTGAATTCTGCAGGCTCTCCTCCCACCTACCAAGAATGGAGCCCCGCAGCTCCTGGGCAATGATGTGCAGATCATCCACATCAACAAAGTGCAGATGCTTTTCAGCAGGGGCTGAGGCAGCGGCAGACAGCTCCAGCAGGTTGCCGCGACCAGTGCTGACAATGAAGACGGTGACGCCCAGGTCCTTGAGCTCCTGCATTGGGGGGCCCACAGGGTCGCTGGAAGCCCCATCTGTCACCCACACCAGTACCTTGGGCACCCCTGTCCGGGCACCTGCTGCTTCAGCAAACAGTTGCTCCTGGGCATAGGCCAGTGCCAGGCCAGTGTTGGTGTCACCCATCTGTTGGGCTGCAGCACGGATGGCATCCTGGACAGCCTGGCTTGAGCTGTGCTGGTTGAAGGGGAACTCAGTGTGTGGCCTGCTGCCCACATGCACCAGGCTGGCACGCAGGGCTCCAGGGCCCAGGGGCAGCAGTGCCGCCAGCTGCCCCACAAACTCGCGGACTCGAGAGAACTCGTAGTGTGACACACTGGCTGAGCTGTCCAGCAGGAACAACAGGTCCCCCTGGGGGGCTGACGCCAGGGGACCTAGGGAAAGACAAGGTTCAACCCCAGATGGTGGCCCCAGATCATCCCTCACCCAGAGCAGAGCCCCCCAGGGCCTGGGTTTTCCTTGAGCAGGTGCTCAGGGGTGAGGTCCAAGGGCTGGCACCTCAGGGGAGAGGTGAGTGCAGCGGGAGGCCCATGCCCTCCTGCATTCCAGCTCTGTACACAGGCCATGCGACTCGGGCGTCCTGTGCAGAGGTCCCCTGTGCAGAGCAGTGCTAGCCCTCAAGCCCCTACACTCCCTTCTCTCATTAGACCTCAAACGCAAGTGGAGCCGAAAGCCCTGGCCTAGGCCACCAGAAAGGTCTGAATCTGGGGTCTGCTCCCTCAGGGTTGGCTTTCAGGGAGGCCCTGGGAAGCTGGAGTTCAGCCACACAGCTGGACCTCCAGGTAAGGCAACGCTCTGGGCATGCACAAGGCAGCAGAGGAGGGCGAGAGCAGAGCAGGGATGGAGAGGCAGAGGTCTGAACACAGCCCCCCAGCCCAGATGGCCGGGCTGGAATCCTGACCCCACTTACAGATGACGTCACCCCTCCCCGGCCCCCATCCACGGCTCCATCTGGACCCAGAAAGCAGGATACACCCCCCAGCAGCCCGAGGGCCCGCCCAGCCTCTGGCGGGCCTCCCCTTCCTCCCTCCCGGCACCCTGCAGGGTGGGTGTGCACAAGGGCCCCTCCACCACTGAGCCACGGGGAGGCAGGGGCGGGGGGTGGAGGCGGACGGGGGGGGGGTAGTTCAAGGTGTCTTTCCTCTAGTCCTCGGCTTGGGGTTTCCCCAGGGCGGTAGGGCGACTCCAAACCTCCTACCGCCTCTACTGAGAGCCCTTCAGAAAGTAGGGAAACCGAGGCGGGATGGCCTCTTCCCCCAGACATCTCCCCTCTGGGTCCAGGCCCCGAGGACCTGCCGGGGGGGCGAGGCGGGGCAGACGCCGGCCTTGCCGCTCCGCGCTGGCTCAGTCCTGCCTCCCGAAGCACCTGGGCGCGCCCCCACAGGTGGTTGGGGTGCTTGGCTTGCTCCCGGCTCAGCTCCCGCAGCCTCCCGCCCACCCGCGGAGCAGCCAAACTTAGGCAGCGCGAACGAGAGGTTGTCAGGCGTCGGAATCCGAGCCCCGCTGCACTCACCGCGCTCCGCGCCGCTCCGCGCCAGCGCCAGCCGCAGGCTCAGGGCCAGGCTGAGCGCCGTCCAGGGGAGCATCGTGCGCCGCGGGATGGGGCGCCCAGCCGCAGCTCTTTGCTGGCTTGCTCCGGGACCGCTGGGCGCGGGCCGAAGAGGTCCCGCCCCCGGGAGGCCACGCCCGCGACCACGCCCACGCCTCGGGCGCACGCACTCACCCGCGCGCGCGCACCCCAGACACCGACCTGCATGGACTCTTCAGAGACGCGCTCACGAACCACATGGACATGCGGCGACACGCAGCACTAACCCAGGCACCACCGAGGCATGCACGCGTGGGCATGCACACACAGGCACTCCAGGCTCCCCTTTCCCGGCTGCAAGGCTGTGGGGTCACCCTCACCACCCATTTCCTACCCCATACCCTTTGGAGCTCACCACTGCCAATGACCCCCAAATGCTGAGGGTCCCCGAAGTCAAGACCTGGGCCAGGCTGCACCCTGGCTATGGGGCTGAGGGGTAGGTGTCCCTTAGGACTCCCAACAGGAACTGGAAGAGCCTTAGAGTGGGGACAGGAGCCTGAGGACAAGGGCACACTGGACAAGGCCTGAACTACCTGTCTCCTGCTGTCCAGTGTGCCCACATGGGCCTATTGCTGACCTCATACACGCCACTCAAGGGGCCACAGACAAGACCCTGGCAGGACTGCAGGGACCACTAGGCAGAGCTGGGTCCTGTGATCTTGACTAGGCCCCAAAAGGGATTGGCTGCAAGGTCTTCCCTGGGAACACTGGGCCTCCTCCCTGGGCAGGAGCCCCACCGAGGCCCTCCTAAGATCTCTTCCTGTGGGGTAAACATGGGGCTGGGTTTGTCTGCCAGGATGTCCCCTCCCTTCTCACCCTCTGCAGGAGGATGCTTGGTGGGGAAGACGGATGGGACTCAATGGTTTTCCTTCCTCCCTTTCTGGCAGGTGAGACTCGGTGGCGGCTGCAGGACTATGAGAATGGCCTGAGCTTGGCTTTGCCTAAAAAAGGAAGCGCACAGCTGAGCCCCAGGAGCTGGCTGCAGGAACAAGTGAGAACTGTGTCCCCGCCGCCATCCCCCACCCCCTTGCCGGGAATCTTGGCAGTGGGTGTTGGCTCCACTCCACAGACCTCAGGCCTCAGCACGGACCAGAAGCTGCTTGGTGCTTCCGCCTGGGCCCCGTGGGGGGAGCAGTGGATGTGGGCTCACCCGGTCCAGGGCGTGCTGCCCAGGGGGCCTCACACAGCCCCCAACCCTAGCACACACGGGCTGCTGTGGAGCCGGGCACGGATGGAGACCAGACGAGGTGGCAGCACAGGGACTGATGTGAGGCACACCCAGGTAGACAGTTCATCCTCAAGCTCACTGGCCAGGGCGCTGGGCCACGGTAGATCCACCCTGTGGGGAGGCAGCTGCTCGCAGCAGCAGCCCAGGCCCACAGTCACACCTCAGCTGCCTGGCTGAGCTGACGGGAAGTTTCCGTCCCTTCTGGAAAAGTGCGCGGGTCTTCTTGCTGTGACTCAGGCCTCAAGGAAGCAGCGCCCGCCTCCTGCCTGACGTCAGAAGGAGAGGGGCACACGGGGCCCAGCCTCCACCCAGTCACTCCTGCTGTCCTGCCCTCCGGAACCCTCCACCAGCCCTATTACCCTGCTCAGTCATCAAAGCAAGCCTTACTCCTGTGTCCTGGCCTGCCCCCCACTGCTGTCCCTACCTCCAGAGGAGAGCTGTGGACAGATGGGATCCCAGAGGGTGAGGGAATTAGGGGTACAGTGGTCAGGGGCAGGGCTGAACTTTAGGCAGACACCAGAGGGAGCACAAGTAGAAGGGTCCAGAGCCTCCTCTCTGAAGGGAGCAGGGTCCAGCTGGTAAAGGGGACAGAGACACAGGCAGAGGCCAGGACTGGCCAGGCTAGACACAGCAGGGCCCTGTCCTCCAGCCCTCCACCTTCCCCAGGTGCAGCTTCTGCCTGGGCCTGGCATCCCGGGGAACAGAGGAAGATGCAGCGGGTGAGGATGAGAACACGCTGCTCCCACAGCCTCGGCCCAGGGCCAGGGAGTCCCTGTGCCTCCCTTCCAGGAGCTGGCCCAGTTGAGTCTGCAAGCAGGTGGAGGAGTGTCCCTGAACTGAGGGACACTGCTCTCAGCAGGGCATTGCCCCTGCCCCCACTGAGGTCCTGGAGAAAGCGCCCTCCTCCACACAATCCAGGCTTTTGCAGAAAAGAAGGGCCTTTTGTCCCCAGCTCACTGTGGCCATGTTCTACCCCAGAGAAAAGGGCATCTCCTGGGGCCTCTGACCCCACCCCTGACCCCAGCTGAGGGCAGAGTGGCCTGGGCCCCCACCCCATTGCTGTGAGCTGCTGTTTGTCAGTTGTTTGTATCTACACACAAACCCACGCACACACCCACGGGGGACACAGAAACAGGAAGTGGCAGGACAGCTGCCGTGGGCCCTGGCCAGGGGAGTGGGGTGAGGCTGGGTCCTGTGACCCTGCCTCAGGAAGCCAGCAGGGGGCCAGGGAAGGGGCAGCCAAGCGCAGCAGGGCCTGCAGCTCCTTCCCACTGCTCCCCCACCACCTTCCTCTAGCCTTGACCTGCCCTCCTGGGGTCAGGTCATGTCAGGCAGGGCCCAAGACCAGTCCAGGGAGCTGGGGGGCCTGTCTCACCCTCACCGGAGCCCAGAGCCGAGACCTCTCAGGTCCCCCTGCAGTGAAGGCAGCAGGGAAGAGGCACAGCAGGGGGAGTGCCAGGCAGTGCTCACCACACCAGCTCTGCGCTGGGGACACAAGGCACCAAGCAGAGCCCGTCCTCCCAGCACAGCCAAACTAGGAAGGCACGGGCAGTGCTGCAGAGCCAAGATGCAGGACGTTTGTTTCCCTGTGGAGGGTGGGGCCGGGGAGAGCAGAGGGCCAGAGGGGACCCAAGGCAGGAGCTTCGCAGGCAGAGGAACAGTGAGTCCCAAGGCCTGGGGTGGGGGAAGTATGCCTGCCAGTCAGGGGACCTGGGCTGGGGGACAGAAAGGGCGGCACACAGAGGCCTCCAGGCTGCAGGGGGGTGAGGGGATTCCGAGTGCGTGGAGAAGGCAGTGCCAAGGCAGGGCAGAGGGCTGACACCAGGCCCCAGGGGGCCATCAGGTAGGGCAGGGACTGGGAGTGGGATCGAGGGAGACAGGTGTCCAGACGTGCCTCCAGCTGAACAGTAATGCCTTCCTGAGGTGGGCCACCCGGCTTTGGTCCTCTTTGGCTCTTCTCTAGGTGATCGCTATGCCCTGCTGCATCCCGGGGAGAGTCGAGGCAGGCTCAGGTAGCACCCAGGGGCTCAGGTGGAGGAGGCAGCGGGAAGGGGCAGGCCTGGGTCAGCACCATGAGGGCAGCCTCCCTGGAGGCAGGGCCTCAGCTCTGCCTACTCCTTCCCGGCCCACCCACCCTGGCTCAGGAACTGCCAGCATGGTGCCCAGCCCACATGCCTAGGTGGGTGCGTCCTCAGGGAGCTCAGAGCTGAGGCTGAGGAACAGAGTGGCTGAGTATGGGCTCTCCTTGCCCCTCAAACAGGGTATGCCTACAAATATTTTGTGAATGAAATATACATCCTTAGGCAAGGCAGGGACCTTGCAGAGCCCTCCCCTCACCTGTGGGGCAGGGACAACACCCTCATCCAAGGACAGGACATACCCACACGTGCACACCGCCTCCCCCTCTCGGAGCCAGGGCCTCCAGCCCCGGGGGAAAGAGCCTGTGTCCTCCCAGACACGGGTTCCATCAGCCCACAGGGACTGGAGCCAGTGAGGGGGTGAAGCTGATACCCTGCTCCAGACCTTCAGGTAGGGAAGGACTCCTGGACAGCAAGCAGAGGAGATGGGCAGGACTGGGCCTGGGGACCCACAACCCTGAAGAAGGGGCTTTGTCATGCTGAGCAGAAGTTGGGGGACAGAGATTTATGAGACTCAGGGACAAGAGCAAGGAAGAGGCCAGAACACACCTCAAGCCTGAGAGGGGAGCCTAGTGGCTGGAGGGTCAGGCCCCTTCCCCTCATCCCATACCCTCTCAGGACCTGCTCAGACGGTGGTGCATCAGGAAGACCCCCAAGGACCCAAAAGAGGACCCAGGAAGGGCAGAGCCCAGCAGAGCCCAGGCCTGTGTTCAGCTCCATGGCTGGCAGCTGTGGCCCCCAGGTTTGCTTGCCTGGTGGCTGGCTCAGCTCTGCTCTCCAGGGCTAAGGCCTCCACCTGTCACATACCTGGCAAGCATCCTACCACTGAGCTACAGCCCAGCCCCCAGCTGTCTTTGAAGGCAGGTTGTTGCCCTCCCTTGGCCATCCCCAGGGCCAGCTGGAGGCTGTCAGGGGTTTCAGAGTGAACCGGGAAGCTGGGAAACACCTTTTGGCGAACTCCCTGCCAGGTCAGTGGTCAGTGGCTAGCAGCCAGCTGGTGTGGGGGACTGAATTGGCCACTCACCTCCCCACCCCCGTCAGGCCCAGCTGTTGTTTTGATGACTGTAAGGCCAGGCGGATCCTCAGCCAAGGGCATCCCAGGAGAGTCCTTATTCTCAGTCCCTGGTGGCGGCAGCCAGAGCCTGCCCAGCCTGGGCAGGAGGGGAAGGAAGGCAGCCTCAGCCCAGGGGAAGCTCTTGTAGACAGTCTGGCAACTGGCCAGCTCTGTCTGCTCAGGAAAGGCATCAAATCCGGACACAGATGGAGGCTGGAAAACCCCAAGACATCCACTGCACCCAGGCAAGCCATACACTGTCTCTGCTCAAAGCCACCATGGGTCCGACTCTGGTCACAGGC
>JAJEJO010005428.1:123134-174260 GCA_020662805.1 Glaucomys volans | reverse complement strand
GTTTTATTTTTTATTTTGTTTCCCTTTGGTACCAGGAATTGAACTCAGGGGCACTCAACCACTGAGCCACATCCCCAGTCCTATTTTGTATTTTATTTAGAGACAGGGTCTCACTGAGTTGCTTAGCTCCTTGCCATTGCTGAGGCTGGCTTTGAACTCGAGATCCTCCTGTCTCGGCCACCCAAGCCACCGTGCCCTGCTAAACACACATTTTTAATACACTATGGACTTACAAGGAAGGAAATATCTCAACCCCCCCACACACAATTAGACATTATAAATAAGCAGACAGATGCAGTGGCACGCACCTGTATCCCAGTAATTTGGGAGGCCCAGTTGGGAGGATCACAAGTTCAAGGCCAGCCTGGGCAATTCAGCACGACACTGTCTCAAAAAAATGAAAAGGGCTGGGGATGCAGCTCAGTAGATCACCCCTGGATTCGTTGCCCAGTACCACAAAAATAAATAATAAACCAACGAAGAACCAGAATAGTGAACAGAAGCCCATGATGAAGGGAAATTGATGGGAGAGCAGACAGTTCCTTGGACACAGGGACAGAGAGCCACACGGGTCAGAGAAAAGTGTGGGTGCCATGTACAGGGGATCACTAAACCAGGACCTCAACAGGGCCTAGGGTAGTCATTTCCCATCTCTGGAGGAAAGTGTCCCTAAGTTGGGACCTCAGACCATCACAGATATGGGTGGACTTTATAAATTACCAGGGGCTGGGAGTCCAGTGGTAGAGCACGTGGCTACCATGCACAGGACCTGCAAACCCCCCCAAAAACACAACCGAACTTTCAAAGAAACACTAGGCTATTACTGAACTTAGCAGAAACAATAATAATAGAGGTAGACACCCCCAACACTAGGAAATTGGAATCACTGAGTATAGGATATATGTATGAATGTTTAAGAAATCAAATCCAGAAACCATGAATGAAGAGGCCAGCAAAGTTCATTAGGCTGAGGATATAGCTCAATAGTAAAGTTCCTGCCTGGCAGGGCTATGCCCTGAATTCCATCCCCATCACCATCAAAAACAATAAAAAATGATTTTCAGCTGAGGTGACGGTGCACACCTGTAATCCCAGCAACTCAGGAAGCTGAGACAAGAGGATCCCAAGTTGAAAGCCAGCCTCAGCAATTTAGCAAGACCTTAAGCCACTTAGTGAGACCCTGTCTCATAATTAAAATTTTTTAAAAAGAGCTGGGGATGTAGCTCAGTGGATAAGCGACTCTGGGTTCAATCCCCAGTAACAAAAACAATAACGAACCAAAAAAGATAAATTTGGAAAAGGATCAAATGTAACTTCCAAATCTGATAATAAACGTAAATAGATGAGTTGATCAGACGATTAGAAAAGATGAATTTCAGGACTGGGGTTGTGGTTTAGTGGTAGAGCGCTTGCCTAGAATGTGTGAGGCACTGGGTCAGACTCTCAGCATCACATATAAGTAAGTTAATAAAATGAAGATTTAGCAACACCTAAAATATTTAAAAAAAGAAATGATGAATTTCAATGAACTAGAAGAGGGACATGAAGAAATTGCTCCGGCGGCAGACCAGACACACGCAGACGGAGAACACAGAGGTAAGAGGAAACAGTGAGAGTATGGGGGGTGAATGGAAGACGAAATTGAAGAGATCCTGGTTGAGAATATTCCAGAACCGATACAAGATAAGGATCCGTAGACATGGATCTCAAGTATGAGGCCAGCCTCAGCAATTTAGCGAGGCTGTCTCAAAATAAGTAAAAAGGACTGGAACGAGGCTCCGTGGCGGAGCGCCCCCCTGGGTTCACTCGCAGGCCTGCAAGGACTAACGCGCGCCCAGAAAAACGTGCGAGGAAAGCCGCAGGACGCCAACCGCAGGTCTTCGGACTGTCCAGGGAGCGCGGACTTCCCTCTTTCTTACTTTGCTGCGTGTTTCAGAGAGAACGCCGGCGGCGGGCTGAGCCTGCACCCCGCGGAGCCTGCGCGCCCAGCCGCGGCGGCCACCCCAGCTCCGCGGACCTGCAGGTCTGCGCGCAGGCCGCGGCGGGCGGGCACCGGTGCGCGCGGGGCTGGCCCTCGTGAGCGAGCCGCGCTCGGGCCGCCGTCTGGGGCAGTCTCCCCCGGGTGCTTCCCGGCCGGTCCGCAGCGGGGTGGGGGCTGCAGAGGGTGGGGAGGGGCCGCCGCGGTCGGGCCGAGTGCGGTGCCATCTCGCGGCCGCTTCGAGCACTGAGCACCGGCCGGGTCGCCTTAGCCCGGGACCCGGCGTCACAACCAGGCACAGAGCTGCTCCTCGTTGGACCCCGGGGTTCCCGCCGAGGGCGGCATCAGCGGGCGGAGGCACCGGATCAGTCGGGCGCGGGCGGCCGAGGCGAGCACGAGCAGCGGCGGCAGCGCGAGGAAGCCCAGCACGATGAGCGCCGCGGAGCCGCGGTCCGAGAGCAGCGCGCGGCAGCCGGGGCCGGGCGCCGGGTGGACCTGCGGAGCCGGAGAAGGGTCAGGAGGGGCGGGGCCTGGGAAGCGGGGCCCGGCGGAGGTGGGCTGGCCCTGTTGGCCGGCGGGACCCCGGCGGGACCAGGTGATGGGCCCCACCCGTTAGGGCGGAGGCGGAGTGGAGGACTGAGTTGCTGTGGGCCGGATAGTGCCGAGGTCTGAATGGGGTTGGCAGCTGACCTTGAGCCCCTGCCCGGCTGTCACCAACCAGCACCACTTCTCCTTCCCCCATTCCATGCTAAAAAGGGGACAACAGGGTCCATCTGTGTACTCCCTCCATGCAGACCACTAGCCCACTGCACAGGCGGAGAAGCCCGGCCCAGGGCAGGAGGGGTCTGGGAAGGGCTGGGGGAGGGGCGAATGGCGAGAAGGGGCTGAGGACTAGTGAAATTTGACAATGATTTAATCTTCTCTTCCCGGAACCCATCTCCCCTCCCCACCTCCACCGTATTCAGGCTCTGCTGTTCCCTGGGACAGGCCTCAGGGAGGGAAGAGAACTGTCCCCTGGAACAAACAGAAGCCCTCTCTTACTGTAGCCCGTGGGGACACTTAGCAGAAGAGGGGCTCCCAGAGAGGAGCACAGGTATCTCTGGGTGCAAGGGAGGGATGCTGGAAAGGGCCGCCAGTTCCAGTGTCCCTGAACCTCTGCAGGACCCCACTTCCAGGGACCCCTCCCACAGAGGGCCCAGACTCACCCTGGAGTGGCACAGGAATCCCAGGTAGACGGTGCCTGCTGCAGGCAGCAGTACCAGCAGGAAGACTGCTCCAGGAAGCAGCCGGTGGAGCAGGACCACAGCCAAGGTCCTCCTAGGCCGCAGCAAGGTCCTGAGGCCTCGGGTGGCCAGACCAGACCACCCTGGGCGTCTCAGGGTTGAGGTTGGGCAGTCGGGAGGCCTTTGGGGCAGCATGGGTGCTGTGTCTGAGGTACCCCCGCCCTCATCCTCTTCTGTCTCCCTCTCCTGATCACTCATGCTCTCCTGGCAGAGGACCTGGCTCTCACAGTTGTGGTCAGGTAGCAAGACCAAGCTTGCCAGGATCAGACTAGAGACACTTTAACCCTCCCCAGGTTCCACCCCCATCCAGATTTCACCAACAAGATGGTGGACCTGACCCAGGTAGGTCCAGCCCTGATACCCAGTCTCCAGAGCCCCACCCCTGTCTGTTTCCCCCACTGCCAGGCTGATCTTCTCTCTGCCAGGTGACTGCAGCCAACTCCTGTGTGCTCTGGTTAGGCCTTGCCCAGCTGTCCCTGCAGCTCAGCCTGGCATCAGGGGCCTCCTCCCTCCTGTCCCGCCCCTCCCGCCCCCCACTTCCAGCTCCCCTACACAATGACTTCATTTCATAGATCTGACTCTGACCACTGCCCTGTCAGAGCTGCCACCTAGAGGCCAGACACCCACCCCACTTCCCTGCCCTAGCTCTGCTGGTCCCTCATCTCAAAACCCAGGCCTTCAGCCTCAGTGATGTGGAAGACCCTTGGGCCTATTTCGTAGGGCAGGCCATGGGAAGTGCTCATTGTGGGACTTGGCACACAGTAGGTGCTCAATAAACACCAGCTAAGATGACAGGCATCCTTTGTGTGTGAGTCCAATCCATCCTGAAAGTGGGTATAACAGACTTTCAGATGATGAGAATGCATGTTCTTATTGTAAGGTGGGAGAAGAGTGTCTCTAGCCAGCTGAAAGCCCCACCGGATTGCCCCCAGTATTACTGAAGTGCCCTAACACTCGACAGTCTTCCACAGCGTGCAGCACTTCAGCGGAGCACACACTGGCCTACCTGACACTTTCCCCCACAAGCAGCTTCTCACTTCTGACTCTTCCTCGAACACTCTCCAGCCGTCTTCAGCTAGCCCGCTTCTTCAAACCCATGTAAAGGGGTGGGGGCATGACATCAACAACGGGTAGCATGTGACATGCCCCCATTAGAGCAGCTGAGCCCCCCCTGCCCCCACACACAGGGCACTCGATTGTTCCCACTCGCACGCCACACACACCAAGATGTGACAGAGGCTGTTTGTATATTCTGGTAGCGAACTGAGGGCAAAAATGTCACAAAACCATTTTTGCTGGGCAAACACTCTGCCAGTGAGCTACATCCCCAGCTGGCGCACAGAGCATCTCTCTACTAGGCTCACCTTCTCCTCAAGGCCGTCTTCCTTCAGCCGACATGGAATTGCTGCCGTGTGTGTGTTGAAGGCCATTTTTCTGTTGCTATAACAAGAAACACACAGACTGGGTAATTTGTAAAAAAAAAAAAAGGTATTTATTTAGCTCAGGTGTAGAGGCTGGGGAGTCCAGGAGCATAGTGCTGCATCTAGCCAGGGCCTCATGCTACTTTGTCACATGGCAGTGACAGAGCAGGCTGGCTAGATCAGGTACCCCACCACCTCGCTCTCTTCTTTTACAGTGCGGGAATGCGAACTCAGGGCCTCACACACGCCAGGAGAGTGCTTTGCCACTGAGCCACTCCCCGCCCACTCTGCCTATGCTTACAAAGCCACTGATGCTATCATGGAGACCCCTCCCTCATGACCTCGACTAACCCTAATTAGCTCCCAAAGGCCCCAGCTGCAAATGCCATCAGCATATAACTTTGGAAATTAAATTTCCAATACGTGCACTTTTGAAGGACACATTCAAGCCACAGCATGGTGCCAGGAACTGCTCTTGGCTCGGGGCTTCAAAGGCCTGCCTCCAGAAGTGAGTCGAGCTGGCACCCCAACAGCCCTGCATGGATCCAGAGGCAAGCCAGGGCCAAGGCTGAGCCTGGGAAGGCGGGGAGCACCATGAGCCCACTGTCTCCACCCGCCCCTGTGCAGGGAGGGGGGCACAGGCAGTTCTGTAACCTCCCTGGCTACAATGAGGTGTGGGTCTTTCCACTGATCCCCAGGTACAACTGAGTGTGCAGATGGCTCCTCAGCAACAAATGCCACTGTCCCCCTCAATTTAGTATCCTCCTGTGGGACAAGGGACATGGGCGGGGGGATGCTGACACCAAAGCTCATCTTGCTTTGGGTGTTTACATCAATCCAGAGCTGCTGCTTCTTTGCTGGCCAGTCTGCTGAGGTGTGCACTCATGGATTGTCCACTCTAGAAGAGGAAGGCAGTCATTAAGTGAAATAAATATTCGGGCATGGCTGCACATGCCTGTAATCCCAGCTGTCTGGGAGGCTGAGGCAGAAGGATCACAAGTTCAGAGCAAGCCTCAGCAATTTAACGAGTCCATAAGCAATTTCGTGGTACCCTATCTCGAAATAAAAAATAAAAAGGGCTGTGGATGTGGCTCAGTGGCTAAGTGCCCCTGGGTTCAATCACCGGTACCATAAAATAAAATTAAATAAACAGATCTTTGTGTTGTGATAAGTGCCAAGAAGAGAATAGGACAGGGTTGGAAACGGAGATTGCTTCAGCTCTGTGGTCAGGCTCCAGGTCCCTCGTGGGAGGGTGTGGGGGTGACCCCTGAGTGGACTGATGAGATCCACAGCAAAGGATCCAGGTGGGCTGGGGGTGGCAAGGGGCCCTTCACTCTGCCTGGAGACCCTGTCCACTAGGGAGGCAATGAGGAGCCAGAGTGCAAGCCTCCATACACCTCATCCCTGGGATGGTGGGGGGGACGGGCAGCCCCAGTGCTGGCTGCCTCCTGTTGGCCAGCACCGGTCTCTGCAGGGGAGAAGCGCAGAAGCTGCTGAAATGAAAAAGAATCAAAGTGAAGCCGTTTTGTTCTGCCCTGATTCCACGAGGGCTTGTTCCAGTGTTTTCTCTTCAGGCTCCTGAGAGCTGAACCTATGCTGACAGTACAGGGGGGCCTTCCCCCGTCCCTGACTATGGCCCCCATGTCTAACAAAATGACTCTAAAATGTATAATCAAAACAATTCTCTAATGTAATCAAAATATCTGTCTCAACAGGGTCTTTCTGACCTACATGTGCCTCCACTGTTCTTGTGGTTTTGCCTTTATAAACTCTGTACGTCCCAAATCCAGGTGCTGTGAGTTCCCTGAGGCGCTAGCCTGCTCCAGCCGCTGCTTGCCTGGCACGCCCATTAAAGGACCTTTTCTTCCCTTTCAAGTTTTCTCAGTATGCATGGTGGTTTCTAATTCTCCTGCAGTCCCTAATTGCCACTCGAGTCAGTCTTCCTGGCCACAGACCCAGCCTCCTCTGCCTAGCTCTGGGCGAGTGGCCAGCCTACCTTCCCTGCCCCAGCACCCAGAGTCAAGATGCCCACCTGAAGACTTGCTCTGGCAAGACTACTTTCTACCCCAAGACATGGTACTGAGCAGCTCCTATGGGAGAGATGCTCCCTGCCCACTTCCATGCTCTCTTGCCCAGGTGTTTGTCCTTCCATGACTTCCACTGGCCCAACTCAACCTGCTCTCCAGGGGTTGACTCCTTCCTGCAGAAGGAGTCTTATGACAGTCACCAGGCTGAGACTGGACCAGAACCAGCATGGAGAGGACCCATCCCTACCACCCCATGCCACTGTCTGTCCAGGTGTCAGTGCTGAACCTCTGCCCTTGTGTAACAGGACCTCACCTGTCCTCTTTTCCCCAGCCCTGACCCAACTCAGGAGAGGAAGTTCCAGCCTCAGGTCCTTTTAGCCAGTAAGAACAGGAGCAGGGGTGGGGTCAGGGCCAAGGGTGACTGGGGGCAAGTCCAGGCACATCGGAGGCTATGTTCCTTGTGGGGAGGAGCTGTCACCCAGGAGCGCGTTCCTGTTTGCCCTTTCCAAACTGCCCCAGCCTTGGTTCCTGGCGGGAGGTCTGAGGGAGGCCAGGCAGTGAACAGCGGGGTGAGGGTGCTGGGCAGGGGCTGCAGCTGGGCAGGCAGAGTCCCCTTAGATTGCTGGGTGAACGGTGCCCGTGGCTCCAGCCTGGCCCAGGAAGAAGTAGGAGCTTCCCCCACTCTCCTGCTGTCCTGCCACTCCAGGCTCTCTGGGGAAACACCCCACAATTCAACCTACAGAAGGAATCTTAGGAGGACAGCCACCAGGCTGAGACTGGGCCAGAATCAGCATGGAGAGGACCCCCCAGCCAGAGGACAGAGCCCCTGGATCAGTTCTCTCTGGGGTAACTGGAAGTCAAGCCCCTCAGAAGACTGGTGGCCACGGGGGAGGTGTGTGTGGGGGGGTGCCTCCATGTCTCTGCTCTTCCCAGGTGAATGCCAGCCGGCCCGAGCCTGTGCAGCAAGACTGGGCGGACGCTGCGGAGCAGGAATTGCGGTGGATAGAACTAAGCTCTGAGACCCCAGAAGGCAGGACAGAGGGCCCGGGTGCCCCCCAGAGCCAGGGGCGCCTGCTCCAGGCCGTGTGGCACGGTCCTGCCGGCTTGGTGATTCAGTTGCTGAGGCAAGGGGCCAGTGTGGAAGAGAGGTAAGCCCTGGACTGCCCAGGACTCCTCCTTGGGGAGGGGCAAGGAGAGGGTCTGGTCAGCTGACTGACGGCGCCCCTGACGCCCTTACTTCACTGCAGGGACCGCTCTGGGAGGACCCCTCTCCACCTGGCCGTGCTGCGTGGCCACGTGCCCCTGGTGCGCCTCTTGTTGCAGCGCGGGGCCCGGGTGGATGCAGCGGACTGCGCGGGGCGCACGCCGCTGCACGAGGCCGCCTGGCATGGGCACTCGCAGGTGGCCGAGCTGCTGCTGAGACGAGGGGCCCCGGCGGCTGCACGCAACGTGAAGGGCCTCGCGCCGCTGCACTGGGCCGCGGCGTTGGGCCACACCTTGCTGACCGCGCGCCTGCTGGCCGCTCCGGGTCTGGGCCTTGAGGCAACCGATGCATCTGGCTGGACCGTCGTGCACTGGGCGGCCGCCGGCGGGCGGCTGGCGGTACTCGAGCTGCTGGCGGCCAGCGGGGGCGCGAACTTGGACGGCGCCCTGCTGGTGGCGGCTGCGGCCGGGCGCGCGGCGGCTTTGCGCCTCCTCTTGGCACGTGGGGCGCGGGTGGATGCCCTGGACGGTTCCGGGGCCACGGCCCTCAGCTTGGCAGCCAGCTTAGGCCGCCAACAGGTAAGTCCTGCCTTCCTAGGCAGTGGCCAGGTGCCTGGAGGAGGTGCAAGGCAAGAAGCTCCAGGGTCGCACTGACCTCACCGCGGGATGGGGCGAAGCAGACACAGAGGCGAGGCAGGTGGAGGAGGCAGGAGAGCAGGAGAGAGGCACCTAGCTGTTGTCATCAGCTGAGTGTGGTCTTGATTGTGCCTCGCTTCTTTATAATCTTGCCATCTCCTGGTGACCTTCGGTACCCTGGCTTGCATTGCTACCTCATTCTGGTGGCCAGCAGCAACAAACATTTATCCATCACCTGGTCTGCACTTGAGACCAGCCAGCTCCCAGGCACCAGAGGAGGACAGGAGGCACTGCAGATTCTGGAACTTGATTTCAGCCTTTTGGGGAAAGGGGAGGTCTCCAAGCAGAAGGGCTGCAGGCTGCCTTAGGTTCTGGCTCATTTACCAAAGGGAAGAGGTCAGAGCAGATTAGGATCAGGCAAATGTCTCCTGACCCCAGCCCCTCACCCACCTGGGTCGAGGACTGCTCATGTCCTCCCCTCTCCTCCTCTTTCTAGGACATTGAAGTGCTGCTGGGCCATGGGGCAGACCCAAGCATCACAGACAGACATGGCCGAATTGCACTCCATAGGGCTGCCACTGGTGGACATCTTCCTGCTGTCCAGCTCTTGGTGGCCTGGGGAACTGAGGTGGATGCTCAGGACTCACTGGGCCTCACACCCCTGCACTATGCGGCTCTGGGAGGCCACACGGAGGTTGCCAGCCACCTCCTGGACAGGGGTGCACAGGTTAACGCTGCTGGCTGGCTCCACAAGACCGCCCTGCACTTTGCTGCAGAATATGGCCACGGTCCTACCATGGAGCTCCTGCTCAGCAGAGGGGCTCGTCCCGCTCTGAGGACACAGTGGGGTGAAGTGGCTCAGATGTCCAACGGGGGCATTCCCCAGGTGCCGTCTGCCTTTCAAGGGGAGCAGCAGAGGCATTCAGGGCACATGGCCCTGCAGGTCCCAAGCACCTCTCCGCAGGACTGAGCTTCCACACACAGCAGCACGGAGAGCTCCGCAGCACGGGGCGCCTGGCTCCTCTCTTCTGGACTGAGATCACTTGCTCAGGTGGAGAAGATCAGCTGAGAGGTTCCAGGGATGGGGGGACAAAGACACCTAAGACCTGGTCACCAGCCTGTGGCCAGACCTCGATGCCCCCACTCCTCAGCTCCAGTCTTCTCTACACTCTTGGGTAAAGACTGCAACACAGCACAGATCTGAGCCAAACCTGATGGTCTCCCCTTGTCTGTCCACCACGGGGCACCCCTCAGCTGTTCCTGTATGTGGAGGTGTTCCATTTTCTTAGATTTTGTATTTTCCTATCTGGCTTCCATTAATCACAGAACCAAACTAAGGGCACAGTTGTTCGGCCTTCCTTCCACCTCTGCTCTGGACCGCCTCCTCAGTAACTCCCTCAGGCCAGGCTGGTTTCCCTGCTCATTGCCCAGGGCCAGGCACAGGCAAGCAGGGTCAGCTCTTCTGTACCAGGGCCCACTGGAGTTACCCAGACTAGCCAGTTCTAAGCTGTTTACCACACTCTCCTCTCCAGTGGAAACCCAGAAAGGACCCTGGTCTTCCTTCACTCCCCTGCCTCCTGACCACAACTGGTCCTTCCCTGTGTGCCCTGCAGGCCATCACACTGGGGCATGGCACACCTCCACCTCTGGGAAGTCTAACAACAGAATCTTCTCTCCATGGCACTTGCTTCTCCATGTCCTCACTCAGTCATCCTGTGGATTTGAACTCCCATGGGTATAACAGAGAGAGGGACAGTTGTTCAGCATAGCTGGACGTGGTACAGCAGCCTGTAGTTGTAGCACTTGGGAGGCTGAGGCAGGAGGATTGCTTGAGTTCAGGTGTTTCAGGTCAGCCAGGGCAACACGGTGAGTCCCCATCTCAAAATAACCAAAAAAGTAGTTGTTACTTATTCATTTATGTTAGTACTGGGGATTAAACTCAGGGGCACTCAACCACTGAGCCATATCCCAACCCCAACCCCAACCCTAACCCTGCCCCTACCCCTAGCCCTTTACTGTTGGGGATTGAACACAGGCCCTCACACATGCTAAACAAATGTTCTACCTCTGAGTCAGACCTCGAACCCTTCCCTTTTATTTTGAGACAGGCTCTTGGCAAATTGTCCAGGCTGGAGCTGGGGTTGTAGCTCAGTGGCAGAGCACTTGCCTAGCATGTGTGAGGCACTGGGTTCAATTCTGTTGGTTTTTACTCCCAGGGTGATGGGAAGCCTTTAGGGAGATGATTAGGAGCGTGTGCCCCGTGCAGAATGACCCTACCCTGGGAGGGAGAGGGAGGCAGCAAAGACGGCAGGGGCCACAGCTGGACACAGTGGTCCACACTGCACTCCCAGTGACTGTGGGGCTGAGGTAGGAAGATCATGAGTTTGAGGCTAGCCTGGACAACTTAGGCCTGTCTCAGAAAACAGAAAGGGGGCTGGGGATATAGTTCAGTTGGTAGAGTGCTTGCCTCGCAAGCACAGGGCCCTGTGTTCAATCCCCAGGAACCCCCCCAAAAAATAGAAAGGGGGTTTGGGGTTGGGGCTCAGTGGTGGAGCACTTGCCTAGCATGCATGAGGCACTGGGTTCAATCCTTAGCACCACATATAAATAAATGAATAAAATAGATATTTAAAAAAATAAAAAGGGATGGGAATGTGACTCAGTGGTAGCGAACCCCAGTACCCCACCCCTCAAGAAAGAAAGAAGAGATGGCAGGGAGCAGAGAACCAGCAGGTGGGAAAGATTCTGTGTACTGGACTCACCAATGAATTGGATATTGGGTGAGAGGGAAAGAGAAATAGCAGTAACTGCAGGACCAGGCAGAAGCAGTGGGAGGAATAAGACTTTTCATCTCCAAGGGACAGAGTAGTGGAAAGGGGCTGAGTGGCACCTCGGGGAAGTGCCACATCCTTGGAGCAGGATGGCTCTCAGGCCACAGCATGGACTTGCATGCAGTGCTCTGCTTCAGGAACACAACCAGAGCCTGATGCTTTCCACCTCCTCCCCTGTGTCTCTGGCCCAAGACACCATCACCCTTGCTGGGAGGATGCGATGGCCAGTCCCTGTCCAACTGGTCTCCCTGCTTCAGCCTGCCAAGCAACCCACTCTCAAAACAACAGCTTTACCTGAGAAATTGGATGACAGCATTCCCCTGTTCAAGAGTCCTCCAGTGACTCCCTTTTATCTGGAGTGAACCCAGTCATGGCCCATCATACTCTTCACAGGCAGTCCCGAGACCCAAGACCTTCCCCACCTCACATGCCTTTCTTGCAATGCAATCTACTCCTTCCTTCCTTCCTTCCTTCCTTCCTTCCCTTTTCCCTCCCTCCCTTCCTCCTTCCCTCCCTCCCCCCTCCCTTCCTTCTTCCCTCCCTCCCTCCTGCCCCCCTTCCTTTCTTCCTTTCTTTCTTTCTTGAACCCAAGGGCCTTTTTAAAGAGCCTTCCCCTTTTAAAATATTTTATTTACAGACAGGGTCTCACTGAGTTGCTTAGGGCCTTTCTGAGTTGCTAAGGCTGGCTTTGAACTTGTGGTCCTCCTGCCTCAGCCTCCCAAGCCACTGGGATTACAGGCGTGCACTACCATGCCTGGCTGCAATGCATTCTTGAGTGACTCCCATCTGGGGGTAACATCTCTCTCCCCCTTTGATGTTGGGTGGATTTTTGCAACTATTTGGGCCACTAAGTTCCAAGGTAACATTATGTGCAGTGCAGAATGGGGAACATGAAACCATTTCGAGGACTTCCCAGGCCCTACGATCATGGCCTTGCCACCAGCCTGCTACTTGCCCTCCCACACAGGGGCTGACCTGGGGACCACGTGCACTGCTCCAGTCACACTGGCACTTTTGCTTCTCCTCAACCACTCAGGCAGCCCCCTGCCTCTGGTCCTCTGTGCTCACTCTTCTTCCCAGGCTACCTCGGTGTCACCAATTTCTTCCTTCTTCACTCAGACACACCCCCTTGCTGCAGATCTCTTTAACTCTTCTTAAAACTACATCCCCAGAAGGATACAGAAGGCCAAGTAAATGGATGATGGATTAGAAAATCACCAATAGATACTCAGATTAGTCAGTGCGAGATCGACAAGGGACAGGAAGTTTACCTTCTCTCAGAGTGCCACAGCCACGGAGAGGTGTTGCTCAGGCCTCAGGCCCATGCCCACCACTGCGCTGCAAGCCCACAGGAGCATTTCAGCCAAGGGCACACTTTTCTCAGCCGGATGCTGAGCACAGATGGGCACCAGGGACTGGCTGTTTTCACCTGACACAGGCTGTCAGTGCTTGAGCACCGCTGGGTTAGCGAGATACTGCAACAGAGCTTGCCCAGGCCTGACTCCTTCATCAGGCTCCAGGCAGCACACCTCCAATTCCTCACTCACCTCCACATCTGCTTACCAGAAGGCCTGGGGCACACGAAGTATTTGTTCCCAAGGCACTTTCCAGTTACGAAGGAGGACACAGTGCAGAAGCCTCCCAAACGTTAGCCAGATACCAAAGCAGATATCCACCAAGTGGGACAGAGAGGGTCTCAGCCTCCTAACTCCAGGCAGCAATCTGGATGCACTGACTTCACGATGTTCTGCCAAAAAGTGCAGACTGCTTCGGATCACCAGGAAACAGACTCAGGTCAAGGGAGATGCTGAACAGCCTGTTCTCTTCAGCAATCCCAGGGTCAGGAAAGAAGAGATAGGATGAAGAAACATTCCAGATCAATACTAAAAATTGGACATTACAATCAAATGTGGCACATGGCCCTGGACTGGCTCCCCAAACAGGGAGAAAAGGGATGAAGGATGTTTGGCCAACATGAAGTATGGACTGCTGGGTAACAGCCTGTACCACTGTTGTATTTTCTGATTTTGATCATTGTACTGCGGTTTGTAAAAGAATGTCCTTCTTCTTAGGAAATACATAGTTATTTAGATATCTCCAATTTCCTCTCAGATGGTTCAGGGGAAAAAGCCCCAAGGTATGTAAATATTTATAAAAAGAATAATTTAAAAACGGAGCAAAATGTAAATGATCCTTTGGGTTAAGTGTATGGGTGGGGGTGATAAATGGAGCAAAGTGTAAATAGCTGGTGCACAGGGTGAATCCTGGGAGTTTCGTGCAATAGTCTTGTAATTTTTCTGTAACTTAAAACTATGCCCATGGGAAAAAGTAATAAATCACACACTCCCACTTCGGTCTTTGTTTTTTTAACTGGGGACTGGACCCAGGGGCGCTTTGCCACCGAACTGCATCCCCAGACCTTCTGATTTTATAGTTTGAGACAGCGTCTCGCCCAGGCTGACCCGGAGCTGGCCTCCTCCTGCCGCGGCCGGCGCAGTGGCGGGGTCCCGGGCGTGCCGTGCCGGTCGGGTGGCCCCCGACCCGCGCCCACCGTGCCCGGCTCATGCAGTCTGGATTTCGCCACTTCCTCGCCAAAACGAAGCGGTCCGCAGGAAAACCAATGGAACTTGAGGCCTCAGGTGGAGGAAACAAGCCCAAACCCGAAGGTCGGGTGCTTTGCCGACGCGGGCCGCCCGTTCAGCGCGCAGCGGCGCTGCGCTTCTAGTCCCAGTGGACCGCGGCGGGCCGTGACCGCGCCCTGGGCTCGGCGGCTCCCGGGAGGCAGGGGACCGCCGCCCGCCACGGAACCGAGAGAGCGAGCCCGGCGCCACCCCGGAAGGCAGGAGGTGCACCGGAAGTCCTCGGCTCCGCCTTCCCGGAAGCGCCGGTGGCAGGGCCGGACGCCATGGTCTTCCTCACGACGCGCCTCTGGCTGCGGAACCGCGTCACCGATCGCTACTTTCGGGTCCAGGAGGTGCTGAAGCACGCGCGGGTAAGTGCGCCCCGGGCTGCGGTGGGCTGCGGGCCCGCCGCCGCCCTCACCACGTTTCCCGTCTCGCCTAGCACTTCCGCGGCAGGAAGAACCGCTGCTACCGGCTGGCCGTCCGCGCGGTGACCAGAGCCTTCGTGAAATGCACGCGAGCCCGCAGGCTGAAGAAGCGGACCCTGCGCACGGTGAGCCCGCCGCCGCCCACTGCTGCTGGGCCTCTGTGTCCTCCTGCTCCTCGTGTCCTCCTCCTGCTCCTCGTGTCCTCCTCCTGCTCCTTGGTGTCCTCCTCCTGCTCCTCATGTGTTCCTCCTGCTCCTCGGTGTCCTCCTCCTGCTCCTCATGTCCTCCTCCTGCTCCTTGGTATCCTGCTCCTCATGTCCTCCTCCTGCTCCTCGGTGTCCTCCTCCTGCTCCTCCTGTCCTCCTCCTGCTCCTTGGTATCCTGCTCCTCATGTCCTCCTCCTGCTCCTCGGTGTCCTCCTGCTCCTCATGTCCTCTTCCTGCTCCTTGGTATCCTGCTCCTCATGTCTTCCTCCTGCTCCTCGGTGTCCTCCTCCTGCTCCTCAAGTCCTCCTCCTGCTCCTCCTCAATGGCCTCCTCCTGCTCCTCTATCACCCACTGCACCTCACCCCCACCCCATCCCCATCTTGGGGATCTCTGCATCCCCACTGCTTGTGTTCTGCTTCGCTGCTCCTTTCTGGGCTCCACTCACCCTGGGAAGCTTTGAAGAGGGCCTTTCTGTTCTGTTGAGAGTTGTAACCCCAGCCTAGGTCAGTGGCCCCCTAAAAGTATCTGCTGAAAGAACAAAGGCATTGGCCATAGACTGCGGTCCCAGCACCATAAACTCCCTGCTTACATTCAGGATTGTGCCTTTGTGGGGAGGAGGTTGTGGCCTCAGGCTCCTGGAACTCCAGCGAGGCCTGGGGTGCCTGTGAAGTGGTGTGAGTACACAGGCAGTGTAGTGCACAGGAAGGGTTGGGACCATTGGCTGCCCCAGAGGAGGGTGGAGGTCCTCACAGCCAGGTCCTGAGGAGAGGGGCCTGGAGAGCCAGTGTGTCACCTGGAGACTTGTTACAAGTGCACATCCTCAAGTCCTGCCCAGGCCTGCTGAATCAGAGACTCTGTTGTTTTGGTTTTGGTATTGGTATTGAACCCAGAGGTACTGAGCTGCATCCCAGTTTTTTGTTTTTCTTTTAGCTGGGCCTGGGGAGGGGCGGGGTGGTCTTGCTAAATTGCTGAGGCTGTAATCTTGCTTCATCTTCTGAGTCACTGGGATTTCAGGTGTGAGCTACCACATCCACCTCTAGGGGTTTGTTTTAAATCTCTAGGGAGCCTTATGTAGGTCCAAACTTGAGAACCACTGAGCTTGAAGAGCAAGATGAGCTTGAAGACTGCTTTAAGACACCCAAGTAAAGAATGACCTGAAGGAGAGACACCCCTCCACATACCCACCTTGTTGAGCGGGTCAGAACGGAGGCATACACCAGTTATCAGAAACTGTCCATTGCACTAGGTCCTGGCTAGGTGTCAGTGTGGCTCATCCTTCAGGTTTTTCCGTGCTCACTTCTTGGCCTGACAGAGACCCCCACTACTCCTTGCCATCCAGGTTCCCTGAGGACCTTCAGACTGTTTGCTCTCTCTGAGTCTGTTCACCTGCCTGGAGCTTTTTGAGTTTCACACCTGCCTTTGCAGGCACTCATCTCACTGGCTGTAGGAGTTCAGCTGCCCTGCTGCAGAGTTTTTCATCTTTGAGTTCTTGGTGCATACAGAAGTCTCACAGCACGTGACTTCCATGCTTTCTGTTTAGAATTGAACTTGTCTGAATGAAGCAAATCACCCTTTGCTGTTATTTGCTGCAGGCCTGTTTGCTGGAGGAAAATGCACTGACTTTTCTATTGACTTTTTTTAAAATATATTTTTAGATGTCAACAGACCTTTATTTTATTCATGTATTTACATGTGGTGCTGAGGATCAAACCCAGTGCCACACACGTGCTAGGCAAGTGCTCTACCACTGAGCCACAGCCCCAGCCCTCTATTGACTTTTAAAAGTATGTTTTAGTTCAGTAGAGTCTTCACTAGAAAAAAAAATGGATGAAACATTCAAAAGTTGATGTTAAGCATCTCAATGTTTTCTTATTCCAGCTCTGGA
Source organism: Glaucomys volans (assembly GCA_020662805.1). Lineage (NCBI taxonomy): Eukaryota > Metazoa > Chordata > Mammalia > Rodentia > Sciuridae > Glaucomys > Glaucomys volans. The sequence continues at coordinate 157,741 of JAJEJO010005428.1, read as the reverse complement.
TTAATCGAATTACAGCTGCCTCTCAGGAACACGGTCTGAAGTACCCAGCATTAATTGTCAACTTAATTAAGGTACAGTTGAGAGGGCCCTGCTCAGGTCCTGAGCCTCTGCAGGAATCACCCTTCAGACCTGGGCCAGCCTGGCAGTGGTCCCCACAGCACAGCCCTGTGCCTTCACACTGCTGTCGGTTCTTGAGGTGGAGCTTTGGCAGGGGCTTATCCCTTACAGGTGCTTCTCCCTTGCCCTGCTAGTAGCAGACCATGCTGGAAATAGGACATGTGGTACTGAAATGTGAGCCCTACTGTTTCTGAATTAAGGAAAAGTAGAAAACTCATTTTTCTATTTTTTACTTTTTCATTTTACTTTTTGGTACTCAGAATTGAATCCAGGGCACTTTACCACTGAGCAACATGTCTGGGTGTTTTTTTTTTTCCCCCCCAGTTAAGAGCCTGGGTCTCTCACTAAGTTGCTGAGGCTGGCTGGAATTTGCCATCCTTCTATCTCAAGCCTCTGCAGTAGCTTAGATTATAGGAATGGCCACTGCACCTGCTGGCTGTCCCCTCTATTCTGCTTCTTGGGCTCATTGGTGGTTTCTGTCAGCTTTCTGAGTCCTTTTTAAAAATTGTTCTTATGTTAGTGAGAATCAAACCCAGGGACTTGAACGTGGGTGCTCTGTCACAGAGCCGTACCCAGCTGAGTTGACTTATCGGTTGGCTCTGGCCAGAAATCTTGTTTGCTCAAGTGATATCTACCGATTCTAAACATGATCTTTGGTTCCATAGGCTGGCACTGTAGCCCTCCCTGCCCTTGATCACATTTATTCTGTAGCACCTTTCTGTGTTGTGCAGACAGACTTCAGCTTCCCTGCCCACTGTTTACAGGCCTTCCACGAGGCAGACTGTGCCCTGGGCCCAGGAAAAGTAGAAAACTCAGGCTTGCCTGACAGGAGGGGGGTGGCTCAGACCATAGGCCTCTGAGCTGCCATCTTTCCAGCCTGATTCAACTGGGGTCTTCCTGCAAGCCACTGAAATGGTGATGCTGACTTCAGGCTTCTTTTCTTTCTCTTCTCAGTGCCAGGTGGAGCTTAACAGGAAAGTACTTGCAGACCTGGCCATCTATGAACCGAAGACTTTCAAATCTTTGGCTGCTTTGGCCCAAAGGAGGCGACAGGAAGGATTTGCTGCTGCCTTAGGGGATGGGAAGGAGCCTGAGGGCATATTTTCCAGAGTGGTGCACCACCACTGAGGGTGAAGCATTGTGGCTGTGGACACGGCTTTTCCCTTGACGATCCTAGCTAAGTCTGAGTTTGATTTCTCATTCTATTTATTGCCATTTCAGTCACAGGCCCTGCCTTCTCTGGGTAGGACACAGTCACAGAAGTGTCTTATGTAGATCATGCACATAAAGCTTTTGCAGTCTTTGATTTGTTGTGTTTTCTGGTACCTAGCAAACACCTTGAAGTATGTTCTGTTTCTGAGGTGCCTGTGTGCATGTTATCAGTGACCACAAGGAGCAGGGGGAAACATTGCTGAGCAGGAGTCCCTAGTGGGAGGATGCCACCAATCATGCTGCTTCCTTCTGCAAATTGGGGATCAGTATCCAGCCTCTGAATTTTGACCCCACAGTTCCCTGATACACCCCAAGTTTCCCCAGTCCCTACTAATCTGCCCAGGCTGACCTGTCTCCATCCTCCACTGGTTTCTTCCTTATGTATAGCAGGGACCTTGTGGCTCATCTCTTTGGCCATTTTAAACACCAGCCTGTTCCCCCCACTGTCTCCTGTGCTCCCCCAGCCCAGTAGTGATTGGTGGGGAGATATCCACATAACAAGCAGGTAACACTCCTGGCTCAAAGGGGGAGCTTCCAAACTCCTATGACCTTGGGAGGGCTTTTAACAGCACCCACACTGCTCCCATAAATACAGGTATTATGGTCCTGACAAACTTACCAGCAGGAGCCACATCATAGCAGCATTGCCAGCTCCACACCATAGAGACCTGTGCATTCCTCCCTGTTGTGAGGGATGTGAAGCTGATCAGAGCCAGGCCCAACCCTTTGTCAGGGACCTTGTTCCACCCAAAGCCTTTGCCATCTGTTTTGAGCAATTCATCTGCAGGCCTCCTCTCTAGCTCTAGTCTGCCCTCCTGTCTCCATTCTGGTCTCTCTACTGCTTGCTTCCCACCATAACTCAAGAGCTCTCACCAAAGCTGTTCCTGGAACCAAATTCCAATAGACACCATGACCCCAACAATTTCACCCTTTCCTTCTGCACCAGGAAAGCCCTTGAATCTCCTTACCAATCACTGGCTGCTTGTTGGGGACTCACATTTATGCAGGCAGTGTATACCCTCGGCTCAGGCCTGCTTCTACTGCTGACCTTGGAGGGATATCCCTGCTCCCAAAGTACTCTTTTCTTCCCCTCCAATTGAAGCCCCATTGCCCTTTGGTGATGCCATTCTTCATTTCATGTCACCAGTTGCCTAGGAGTCATTCCACATTCTTCCTTGTACCCCAGTGCTTACCTCTATCCCCATATGGAGCCAGTCAGTCAAGCCCTGACCATCTACCTCCTAGATAACTCTGATATGTTCACTCTTGTCCATCCTCACTGAAGGCCAACATCATTTATGGCCCACATTACAGCCTGAATTCCCCTATGAAGTCCTTCCTCCTGGACTTTGTCCCCAGCTTAAGGATGGACACTGTACCTTAAGTATTTGGAAGCCAAGGGCCAATTTCCATCTTTCCCGAGACATGAGTGTGGCACCTGGTCGTGTGCACAGTGCTGAATGCACATCGTTTGTGAGTAAACAGGTATTGAATAGGCAATGGGAGGGGGTCGCAGGGACACAAAGGACTCTGGTACTGTGGCTGAGCTGCCCTTATGTGCTTCACTCCAATAAAGGAGGATGGGAATGTGGCAAACTACTGTGGCCCTGCTCCAGCTTAGATTTCCTTTCATGCTGGTGTAAGTCTGGGTGCTGTGGCCCAGTCCCTAGCACTAGGGAGTCATGGTTCAGAGAATAGGTAAGCAGCCAAAGCAGGACAAAGGAAAATCAAGGTCTGTTCTTTGTCTGGGCTGTGTGCAACTGTAGACAACAGAGGACACACCCTGGTGCTGCCAGCTTTAGGGGTAGAGGGGGTGTGTAGATTGCAAATATGTTGCTCAAAGCAGACCCAAAGCAGAGGAGAAATTGGGTCTCAGTTGACACTGCTTGAGCTGTGGGATATATCAGTCCACTTTTGGACTTGGGAGAGAGTCACTGGGAGCTTCCGTCTGAGTTGGGCAGGCAGGCAGCTCAAGTGTCTGAATTCATCCCATCCAGGAATATCCTATCCTCTAGTCAACCCCCAACCCTCTCTGCCAGCATCTCTCTGGGCTTCCCCACCATTCTCCCATCCAGTCTCCTAACCCTAACCCTGGTGAAAATCTCGGGGTGACGACATATAATTAACACACCTGATGCTGCTCCACAGCGGCGCTGGGCAGGCCCAAGATGACCTGGAGGGTCAATAGCACCAAGACATGAATGCCTCACAAATGCTGTCTCTAGGGTCAAGTGAGCAAGCCCCTTCCCACCAGCGCTGGAACCTCACGCCTCGCTTCGCTACCCTGGGCTTGCACCTGCTCCCGGCGGTTTGTAGGATCATCAAATCCGACATGTTCCGTTCCCTGTTACCCGCCCACTTCCTCGTGGGCTGACGTTTGAAACGGGAACTTGTGAGGTCCAGGTCCCACAGATGCAGCCCGAATCTAAAGTCAGTAGGGTTGAGTACTAACCACAGGGCAACCGCCCCGTGTTAACTCGCACGGCTCAGCGCACGGCGCCGCGTTCCGGGAACAGCAGGTGAAAGGTCGTCCCTCCCCAGCTCCCACCGATACCCACTTTCTGGACGCCACAGGCTCCTGAAGCGCGAGCCCCAAGACCCACGCCTCTACGAGTATCCGGCCTCGCAGGACGGACCCGCTTCCGGGTCCAGCCGGGCCGCGGAGGGTCCTGGGTAACGAGTCCGCTTCGCCCGCGCGAGTTCCGGCGTCGACGCCTGACGCGATGCTGACGGGCAGGTCACTCAACCAATAGTCGTGAGACGGCGACCGATCACAGCCAATGGCGTGGGGGTAGGGCGGGGCGGCCGTGAGTGTCGCGAGGAGCCGCCCTGCCGGGAAGGGTCCCGAAAGGAGTCGGCGGCACAAAATGGCGGCGGCGGCGGCGGCGACGGCCGGAGCTCCGGGGTCGGTGGTCCCCGCGGCAGCGGCCGGCACCCCGAGCTCGGGGGGCGCCGCGCCCGGGTCGCAGGGGGTGCTGATCGGGGACAGGCTGTACTCTGGCGTGCTCATCACCTTGGAGAACTGCCTGCTGCCCGACGACAAGCTCCGCTTCACGCCGTCCATGTCGAGCGGCCTGGACACCGACACGGAGACCGGCCTCCGCGTGGTGGGCTGCGAGCTCATCCAGGCGGCCGGCATCCTGCTCCGCCTGCCGCAGGTGAGGGCGCGGCCTCGAGCCTCGCGGTAACCGCCGGCCGGGAGGGGCCGGGCCTTTGTTGGCGGACCGGCCCGCGCCGCGGCCAACCGGGACCCGCGCCCCCGCCGGGAGCCCTGCTCCCGACCCCGGCGCCGCGCCGCAGATCCCTGGCGCCTCCCCCAGCCGGGCCGCGAACCTCCCCAGGGACAGGGCCAGCGACCGCGGGGCGCAGGGAGCTCTGGGGTCCCTGGGGAAGGTCTGAGTTTTTGGTCCTGAGGGGAGTCCCGCGTGACGGGGTGACTTTCAGTGCGAAGCTCTGGAGTCTGCGTTCAAAAGTGACGGAAGCTTCCCCGTCTAGGTGGCCATGGCTACGGGACAGGTGTTGTTCCAGCGGTTCTTTTACACCAAGTCCTTCGTGAAGCATTCCATGGAGGTAGGCCCCCTTTCCTGCTCTGCCTGCGCGGTCGTGCTGGGTTCAGGGGTCTGGGATGTCCCCTGTGCCATTGTCCCTCCCCGAGGCCTTGGCCTCTGTGCTTACCTTGTTCCTAGTAGCCCCTTAGCCTTGGGAGACCCTCAGGATGGGAACAGATGACTGCGTCTCAATGCTTCCTTTCAGCATGTGTCTATGGCCTGTGTGCACCTGGCATCCAAAATAGAAGAGGCTCCGAGGCGAATCAGGGATGTCATCAACGTGTTTCATCGCCTTCGACACCTGAGAGAAAAAAAGTGAGTCTTTTATCAGAGTTGTCTCAAGCGTCTGACAGTTCCAGATGTGAGGCTCTGTCCTTGCGGGTGACTGCTAGTGTGCTCCCATCAGCCAGGATCCCTCCAGAAGGAGGGCCCACCTCAGTGTACAGCTGTGATGTGTTGTCTCTTCCATCATCTTCGCCACAGTCAACATCTGAGGATTGAACCTAGGGGCACTCTACCACCAAAGTACATCCCCAGTCCTTTTTTGTTTTTTGTTTTGACACAGAGTCTCACTAAGTCACCCAGGCTGGTTTGGAACTTGTAATCTTCCTCAGACTCCCAGTTTGCTGGGATTACAGGCATGCACCACTGTTTGAGTCAAAGTGCACTTAGCATTTGTGCAAGGAGATCCTTAGACCCCGTTACATTCAGGCAGTGTTTGTGTACCAGAATGCTGTTTATCAAACAAAATGGGGCAGGTTGTAGAGAAGGGAGACATAGGTTGGCCCTGGAGTTTGAAGCCTGTTCTGTAAATTTGTTAGTGAAGCAAGTGAGTCTGCAGCAGCCATTGTCTGTGTGGTGATGTTTATGTTAGATTCTCCCCTCTAGGAGGTGATAGCGCACCGTAAAAACCTTGGGCTTTTTTTTTGTTTTTTTTTTCCCCCCAGTGCTGGGGATGGAACTTGTGGCCTCATACATGCTAGGCAAGTGCTCTAGCACTGAGCCACGTCCACAGCTCTGAAATATCTTGTTTTGTTTAATCCTTATGTGGTCACATTCTTTGTCCTTGCAGGAAACCAGTGCCTCTTCTCCTAGATCAAGATTATGTCAACTTGAAGAACCAGATCATAAAGGCAGAAAGACGAGTCCTCAAGGAGCTGGGCTTCTGTGTACATGTGAAGCACCCTCACAAGGTGGGTATGAGATGACTTTTGCCCCTGCACATCCCTGAGCCTGAAGGCCCTGGAGATGACATGTGTCCCTGACTCAGTTTTCCTGGTCATGGGTGTAACCTCAGAGGGATTCTTCACACTTTAGCCCTCTTGTGCTGTTAATTCTAGTCACATTTTTAAAGAGTTTTATTAAACGGCATTTTTTAGGTTTGGGCTTTCAGAAAAGTAGTGGTGAACTTGTAGAAATCAAATCTGTCAGCATACATTTTTATTTCCCAAAAATTAGGTTTCTAAAGTCACCTTAGTAATAGCCTCACTTTCTCTTATGGGAGAATGGGAAGAATTCTGAACCCTTCTGCTTCAAGATGAACTTCAGTTTTTGCAGCGTGCATTGGCTAGTTAGGAGTGTTCTTTTGTACTTCAAGTTTACTCAAAGCACTGTAGGCATTTCATGTGCTATACCCAAACAAAAAAAAAATTGTTTAAAAAGATTACCATTGCCGGGCGTGGTGGCGCAGGCCTGTGATCCCAGCACCTGGGAGGCTGAGGCTGAATTGTGAGTTCAAAGCCAGCCTCAGCAACTTAGCGAGGCCCTGAGCAACTCAGTGAGACCCTGTCTCTAAATAAAATGCAAAATAGGGCTGGGGGTGTGGCTCAGTGGTGGAGTACCCCTGGGCTCAATCCCTAGTACTGAAAAAAGAAAAAGAAAAAAAAAAAAAGATTACCATTGTCAGGTATTGTGGCGCACGCCTGTAATCCCAGCAGTTTGGGAGACTGAGGCAGGAGGATGACAAGTTTGAGACCAGCCCCGGCAACAAAGTGAGGCCCTAAGCAAGTTAGTGAGACCCTATCTCAAGATAAAAAGAAAAAAAGGGCTTGGGATTTGGCTCAGTGGTTGAGCAACCCTGTGTTCAATTCCTGGTACCCCTCCCCCAGAAATACAAAAGACAAGGAAAAAAGATGACTGCTTACACTGTCAGCCTTAGCAATTTTCATTGATGAGTTTCATTGTAGTTTCTCTCTTGTGTCTTTGATTTTCTGACGTGTATTCAGATTCTTGGTCAATTATCCACCAAGGACTTAAATGCTTTTCTTCACTTACTGAAAGCATTTTGTGCCCTGTTGTGTACGTTGGCTGCTGGGGCACACGTGCTTAGGGCAGGCCAGTCTCACTGGCAGAAAAGGTGTGGCGACGAGAACGAACGTGGGCCATGGGAGAGGCGCGGCCTTGTGTGCCACAGGGTGCAGCCGGTCAGGTGCGTGCCCGCTGCCCCAAGCAGGCAGCAGGTGCACCCACAAGAGCTCCCTTCCAGCTGAGCCGTCTGCCGGATGTGACCAGGAGCCACCCTGGGATCTAGCTTGAGGTTCTTTTGCTGCATGGATACCCACAAGATCTGAGTTCCCTGCTCATGAGGTTCTTGGTAATAACTGCCTGACCCGTATCTTCCAGATAATCGTTATGTACCTTCAGGTGTTAGAGTGTGAGCGTAACCAACACCTGGTCCAGACTGCATGGTGAGTTGACCTTCCTTGTCTCATGAGACCAGCAAGGGCAGTGCAGGAATGTTTACTTGAGGCACTTGGGCAGTGGGTAGTCGGTCCCATGACTTGGTTGTGGGCTGGTGTTGTCCCCGTGCCCAGTGATCTGCCGTGTAAAAGACTGGCAGCCTCCCAAAATGACAGGCACTGGTGTAACGGTAGGTGGCCCATCCCTGTCCCTGGATTCCCTGTGTTCCCACCCTTGAGGAGAGCAGTCAGTGGGCTTCCCCTGGGCACAGAGAATTTCCTGGGAACTGCATCCTGTGGGAGAAAGTGGGCTGGTTCTGATAGGCACAGACCAGAGGTGCATCCTGAAGTATCAGTGTAGTGTTTGGGTATTCTGGCCCTTTTCCCAGAGTTAAGTCTGTAGGGTCATATTGCTGACTGAATTGTCTGGTGCTGTGAGTGCTTTGCAGAGAACCCATTTTGACTTTTCTTTTCTGTACTCTTTCAATCAAAGGGTAGCCTCTGAGGGTAAGTGACTAAGACTTCTCCTCTGCTGTCCAAGCGCTTTGGTGCAGGGACAGCGGCCGTCTCCAGCCAACCCAGTGCAGGCTCTCCACCGAAGGCTGGCTCTAGACTGGTGGTATGCGTACGATAGTATAGTCATGGCCGACTGCTGCTTGTGGTTCTCTGACGATTGTGCTTCTTGTTGATCCTGTCGTGCTTTGGTAATTGTATCGATCAGAGTTGGTAACTGTCTTGACTTGGACTTTGTCCCCTTAAAACTGCTGTAACTGTACAATAAAGATGCAGTACCTTTCTCTAAACATCTGTGGGAAGCCATAAGAGCTGGAATGACAATTGGCCGATGGGAACTGAGGTGTTGGTGTGGGGCTGTGCCATTACTGCTCCAGGCCCTGAAGTTGCTCTTTGCAGCAGCTCAGCTGGACCCCCTCCAGTAAAGGTGTGCATCTTTAAATTATTCCTTGGACTCTTTACAGAATGTTGTAAATTATTTCAAATGTAGCAATAAGTTTATATGTTTTGAGGGTTTCATTTGTTTTTAGAACTTAAAAGTTAATGGAATAGTGTTATTATTGTTTGAATACTGAAAATTTTTTATTAGAAACAAAATGTTTGCCAACATCTGGGCTGTTCACCCACGGTCAGTCTCTCCTGAACCAGCGGCTACACTGCTGCCACACCACCTTCCCTCTTGACCACTGGAGAAGCACCTCCAGACCAACCGCCTCTTGTAGGCATCTCTGGAATTTATTGTTTAGCCTCTGAAAGGGTTTGGATGTTACCTCTCTGGGGTTTATTGAGGGAAAGATATTGGGTGGAGGGCAGTATCCCTCAGTTCTCCCACCTGTGGTGTGGCCTGCTGCCAGGGTGCACCGTGCCATTATCGGGGCATTTTGGGAAGTGAATGTATGATCTCTTCAACTGTTTTCTCATGGAATTACTTGTTTTTGCAATATTAATAAAATCAGTATGAGGTTTGACTTTATAAGTTTTTGAAATATATCTAAAGGAAAACATTAAAAATGTAGCCAGTTTTAAGCCTTTTTTAAAAATGCAAAGTTTTGTATTTTCATATCTTCTAAAGTATGATAAAGTTTTAAGAATGTACTTAGTGTGTTGAAACTTTAGTATTTTCTAGCATTTTGTTGCTGCTGTCTGATTTTATGAATGTTCATTTTAAGACTCCTTGTTGAAATGGGACAGTTTGGAAACGTTCTTTGGTAAGCCCGAGAAGAGGACTTCCTCGGGCACTGGCCTCCTGCATGACGTTCCCATGCACCTGAACTGCACCAAGGGCCTTTCCCTTTTGCAAGTGGACTCCTTCCTGGAAGCTGTGGCTCGGTTATCTGGAGAAGGACCAGGCCGCAAGCACTCTCCGCGGGAAAGGAACGCAGGACAGCTTGTCTCAGCTGCGAGGCTTCGTGCTCAGCCCGTTCATTTGAGTTTGCATGTTTCTCTGCACTATGGATTTTGAGCATTTAGATTTCTTTAATCAAATACATTTTAACCACTAAGTAGTGTTTTCTTTCTGAGGCATTGTGCTTTGCATGATAGCAGGCCAAAAGCTGAGGGAAAAGTGAAGTTAAAGTCGGTTCTCGTTCATAGCAGCCCGTATTTCTGACATTCAGCCAGCTTTTTTCCCCTAGTAATTTCTCTTTCTGTCCTGTATTCAGAAAAAGCAGCTAAAATGTTCCTCCATTAACTCCTGGGATTCACAGGACTGCCTAGGTCTCAGTCCCAGCAGTAGACCACGTAGAGGTGTAGCTACCTTAGGTGATGCAGACGGCACTGGGATTGCTAGCCCCGCAACTCTTGCTGTGCTTGATTTTAGGAACTACATGAACGACAGTCTTCGCACAGATGTCTTCGTGAGGTTCCAGCCTGAGAGCATTGCCTGTGCCTGCATCTACCTTGCTGCCCGGACGCTAGAGGTCAGTGCAGCATGGCACTCTCCACTTAGTAACCTTTGTGTACCTGCTGAGCTGCTCTCCTCTGTGCTAGAGCTGCTTGCTGCAGCTTGCTACACCTTGATGGTCTTAGTTGCCTGAAGAGTTTTGTTGACCTTGAAGTTGTTCAGGAAAGTGTGACCTGATGGCGTTTGTGTTCACAGATCCCTTTGCCCAATCGTCCACACTGGTTTCTTTTGTTTGGAGCAACTGAAGAAGAAATTCAAGAAATCTGCTTAAAAATCCTGCAGCTTTATACACGGAAAAAGGTTCTTTTGGGTGTTTTTATGTATGTAATGTTTGTCTCTTTGGGGCCAGAAGCATCTGGTTCTGAATAAAGGGATTATGGCTTTTTAGGTCGACTTGACACTTTTGGAAAGTGAAGTGGAAAAGAGAAAGCATGCTATTGAAGAGGCGAAGGCGCAGGCTAGGGGCCTGCTGCCTGGGGGAGCCCCAGTGCTGGACAGCACTGCAGGGTTCTCACCTGCCCCCAAGCTGGGTGAGTATGTCAGGTCAGGGCTCTGCTGCTCAAGAGGTAGAGCTGGTGACCCTCCTGGGCCTTCATCTTGGGGGGGTACTCACCCCCTCCAGATTTCACTAGAAGTTGAGCCTGCAGTGGGTATGGGCTGCACAGGTGCTGTAATCCCTGACCGACCATGCATGGTACCTAACGTGAGATGGGGCCCCCAGAGGATTTTGTCTTTTTATTTATTAGCAAGGAACATGAGCAACCTGACGTGCTTTGGTTTACTCTAACTACCCATTTGATGAAAATTTTATAATCGATGACATAGATCATGTTATCTGACCCTAGAGATAAGAGTGATGCCCACGACCTAGTCCCTAAGGAAGAATGACCTAGATAAAGGACCTCCTCCTGGTATATGCTTAGTTTCTGAGTCCAGGTTGGAAGTTAGAATTTGAGTATTTCCGTCAGCCCCATAGAAGTGGCGTTATCTTGCTCTGCTAATGGGTTTATTGCTGGAACAGTTGTGTATTGGTTTTTAACTTAAAATTGATTTGGTAGAATCCCCCAAAGAAGGTAAAGGAAGCAAGCCTTCCCCGTTGTCTGTGAAGAATGCCAAGAGGAAAGTGGAGAGCAGGAAGAAAGCCGAGGCCGACAGCCCAGTGAACGGGTGAGACACCTAGAGCTGCTCAGGTGGCCACTGGGTGGGGGCCAGAGATGCTGCTGGTGTGTAACTGCTCCACTCCTGTCTGCAGCTTGCCAAAGGCACGAGAGAGCCGGAGCCGGAGCCGGAGCCGTGAGCAGAGCTACTCGAGGTCCCCATCACGGTCTGCTTCTCCTAAGAGGAGGTGCGCGCCTGGGGCTTGCCTGTAGGCCTATTGAGGGTGGGTGTGTCCCTGGGTGGGAGGAGGTGGTGGGCTATCCCTCAAGACAGTGGCTCTTACCCTGAGGTTTCTTGTTTCTCTAAACCTGGAGGTCGCGCCTCTGTCTGCCCCTCGGGGTGTGTCCCGGCCTGGCTGGGACAGGCAGCCACACGTGTGGTCCCAGGTGTGCTGTCCTTCCTCACAGAAAAAGCGACAGCGGCTCAACGTCTGGCGGGTCCAAGTCCCAGAGCCGCTCTCGGAGCCGGAGTGACTCCCCCCCGAGGCAGGCACACCGAGGTGCACCCTACAAAGGCTCTGAGGTGAGGGGCTCCCGGAAATCCAAGGATTGCAAGTACCCCACCCAGAAGCCACACAAATCCCGGAGTCGGAGCTCGTCCCGATCTCGAAGCCGCTCTCGGGAACGGGCAGATAATTCTGGAAAATATAAGAAGAAAAGTCATTACTACAGAGATCAGCGGCGGGAGCGTTCAAGGTCATATGAGCGCACAGGCCATCGCTATGAGCGGGACCACCCTGGACACAGCAGGCATCGGAGGTGAGGTGGGTCCCTCATGGCTGTCATGGACCCTCCCATGGGGCACACATGGCTCAAGTGGCCCTGTGGCCACAATAGTTTTTGGAAAACTTTTTTGACTCTGGACCTTGAGATGTACTTGGAAATGGATTTGAGGGGATAGCAAGGTGCCCTTAGGGTGGCCTGGGGCATGGCACACACCTGTCCCAGGTGAGGTCCTCCTCAGCTGGGCCCTATGGGCAACTCCAGGGGAAAGCAGAGGCACACATCCTGTTGGTGTGGCTGGGTGCTATCGACAAGCTGTTCCTTCACTCCTGTATTGATGCTCAATTACGTTAAGCCAAGAAAGATGATTTTTAGAACCTTTGCCTATATTAGGTTGTACTTATGTACATATTTTGCGGTGTTTCACAATGAGAAAATGGCCTTAATAGCCCTTTATTCTCTATCCACGTTGTAAATAAACATGTGTTTAATACAAGGAAAGCTATGTATGAAAACTCAGAACTGGAATTCTGCCAGCTTAACACTTGTGTAGAGAATTCTGATTTTTAAAATGTGAAGGTATTTAGGTCTGTGTTGAAAGTCGTATATTTTTATCTGTGCAATGCTGCGTGCTGGCCACCAGCTCCCAAATAGAGAAGTTTCCTATATATGCATTTTACGTGGTTGAATAATAAACAGTTTTCTTCTCAGGACGCTTGGGATGTTACAGGCTTTTTAGGTTGTCCTTCTGCTTGCTTGTGAGCCATTGTGGCATGTCTGAGCTATCATCCCTGCTCCCTGCTCTCATTAAGTGTTAGATTTTTGTACTGAGCCCCCTTGCACCTCCTGAATCCATGTGCCTTTCGAAGTGAGATGCAAGGCTACTTTGGGGGGGCTGTAGGAGGGAAAGTGTAAAGACAGCAGAGTACTGAAGTGCCCTGGAGTACATCTTGGCACAGGACAGCCAGAGTCAGGGCATCTGGAGGGCCTTATTCCCAGAGCTGGGCCTCGCCATGTGCAGGGGACCATTGGGCAAGTGAGAAGGTTAGGCCTGGAGCCATTACCTTTGCTGAGGTGGATGTGCTGTTTCCCACCTTGGCCTGTTATCTGTCTGGTTTTGGCTGTCTGTTAGTGGTCACCTTGTAGACCAGTGCCTCAATTTCACACCAGGGTCCAGAGGGGCAGCAACAGAGAGGTTGAGGTTCCATGGATAAGGATAGCCCCACCCATATGTGAGGAAGGATAGGTGGAGTCCAACCTTCCAGCAAGGGTAGATGGGTGGTCTTCCTGCCAGTCTGGGTCTGTGTGACTGCAGTATATCCTGCACCTGACCCTCGGGGCTAATTCTGACCCTCCAGGGAGCACATTGGGTGCTGCAGCTCTAAGACATGGCCACAGCCTTGTTAGAGGCAGCTCCAAGCTCCTAGTCCTCAGCTACTGCCCAAGGACGCCTTCTGGGCTGCAGCAAGGGCACAAGATGCATCATCCATTGGGACTCTGAGCACCCCATGTACTGATGCAGTGCTGGGGCTTGGAATGAGCGAGCGTGGGGTGTACTCTGGAAGCCTTACAACAGGCTGGATTCGTGGGGTTTCTCTGCCTCTCCCCAGGGGAGGTGGAGCAGCCTGTAGGCCAGCTCAGCGGCACTGGCACATGTTCATGACCAGGACCTTAGCAAGGCCAACACAGTAGTCCATCCTGCAGCCAGGGGTGTGTAGGCTCTGGCCACTTAGGATGGTTCACCCTGGTGACCCTGCCTGGTGAGGCTGTGGGGCCAACATCTCCCTCATCCTGTGAGGGATCCATGCAGCATGGGATAAAGAGACCCACTGCTTCTGCTTTGCTTCTATTCAGACATCAGGCACTGCGGCATACCCAGGGGTGCTGGTAAAGACCCACAGGTGGCTCCATGGCCAGTTTTAACTTGCCAACACCATTTTACTCCATGAACTAGCTACAGTGTTTTCATTACTGTTTATAATACTCAAATGACCTTAAGGTCATAGATAAAAAATAAACAACTAGGAAGCGATTTGCCCTGTTTTCCCAAACTTTGTTAAATTCTGTTGAATAATGGCTGTGTTAACAGCAGGATGGAAAACTGAAAATATACAATGAGCTGCCGTGGTGGGATCCGGCATGAGCTGGCACAGCACTCCACTCCAGGCGTGACAAGGCAGCGGCAGCCTGCCGGTGTGGTTTGTGTGGCCCAAGGCCTGAGGGCTCCTCAGCTCAGGCCACAGCATGAGCCCAGCCTGGCCTGCCCTCAGCCATCCCCCTTGACGCCTTTCCAGCCTCTAGGCCAGAACTACAAAATTTGTAAATAAAAAGTTCTGAAGAAAAACTTTTTTCTGGAGGCAAATAGGTATTTTGGGAAAAATAGAAAAGCACGTACTAATTGAGACAAGAGTTCCGTTGATTAAAAAAAAACAACAAAAAACACCCCACAAAACTAGAAGTTGGACCTGGTGGCACATGCCTGTAATCCCAGTTATCATGGAGGAACTGAGGCAGGAGGACGGCAAATTTGAGGCAAGCCTGGGCAACTTAGTGAAACCTGACACGACACCACAAGGAAAATTGTGTTGGCAACTTAACGTTGGCCACAGAGCCACCTGGCAATATAGCTCAGTGGTAGCGTGCTTGCCTAGCACGTGTGAGGCCCCGGGGTCAATTCCCAATGCCACACACAAAAAATGAGAAAACAGCACACACACCGATGCTTTCATTAGATTGATCTCCCTAGTCAGACTCCAGCACCTCTGGCTTGGCAGGGACTACTCACATTCCTGTCTGATGCCCCTACAAGTGTTCTGCCACTCTTGGGGGCAGCCTGGCAGATCTGCCAAGGGTATTTTGTGGGCTGGGGGGGCACCATCCTATGCTTGTGTGAGGAGGTGCCAGTAGCTCCTGACTGCGGATGCCCTGTGCTGCATGGCCAAGTTGACTAAGCAGCAACTCTGCTCCAGCTGGACCCCTCCCCTTTTGGGGTCTGCTGGGGCACAGGAACCCTCGCAAGCTTGGCTTACCTTCCTGAAAGCTAGAGCCTGGCTGGTTCCTGAGATGGCAAAAGTGGGTGCTCTGGCCTTATCCTGCTCCCAAGACTCTCAGACGGGAGCTCTTGCACTGGTCTCTCCCATTAGTCTCTGACTCTGGGGAGGTACCCTTATCTACAGCCCAGCTCCTCAGGCTTGGAGGCCAAGGTTACCAGCCCCCGCCCAGGTACTTTTTCCCTTTCTGGACTGTACTTAACATGATGACCTGGTTTTTCTGCATCTTCTTGGACCCTCGTTAGGTAAAGGTGAGGGCTGGAGCTGAGGGCACCATCCTGCCCTTTGTGACAAGACCAGTTACTAGGAGATGCTTTGTGACTGGGGTGAGAGGTGGGCTCCCAAAAGTGGTCAAAATCCTACTGCTTGGGAGTCCTGGGCAGCTCCTCGGGGAGGCAGGACCTCAGTTACAAGGGCCTGGGGCCTGCAGTTTCTGTCCTCACCGGCCTATCCTCCCTGCCATTCGCTGCTTAGCCAGGATGGTGCCTGGGGATGATCTGCTTGGCCTTTTCCTACTGACTCCCTAGACGTTCCTGCTGCAAGGCCAGCCTCTTGAGCATCAGGCGCCCCTGCAGGTCCACTGTGGGGTCCACCGTGCGACCCCACCCATCCTAGTCAGCCCGCTTATTTAGGTAGATGAAGTGGTGGCTTGGCAGCCGTGCGCTGAGCAACCTTAAGGGGTCAGCCAAAACCGATCCTCCAGAAAGGTTGCTCTTGGCTTGCGGTCTGATTTTTCCTTCCTCGGGTACAATATCGGTGCTTTAGAAAGGGAAGGGAAAGGAGTCTGTCAACCGAGTCACCGCCAGTTCTTCCAGCCCCGCCTCGCGCAGAGCTGGTCCCCAGCCCCGGAGATAGTTCCGCCCGAACAGGAGCAGCCCCAGCCACTTCCGTCGCCGCAGTCCTGCGCCCGCAGTGGAGGACCCAGGTCTGGATTAGTCCGGAGGCGCCGAGTAAGGCGGCGCATGCGCCGCAGACACCCGGGGCGCGGGGAGGCGGAGAGCGTAGAGTTCTTCCGCAAGTGGCGAAGCGGAACTGACGTATGCGCTAGGGCGGCCCTTCGAACCGGAAGCCTTCGCTTACTGAGTCCCGTGGGCCCTGTGTCGGCGCGGAGTGGGGTGCCGGGAGGTCAAGGGGACCCGGACATAGGAGCCACCGGGGAGCGGGTTTGACGTCGGACCGGAAGTACGAAGCGCGGAGGTGGAGTGGTCAGTTCGAACCGCAGGGGTCGCCACACCGGGGTTGCGAGGCTGCTGTGGGGTCACCGGCCGTGCCGGCGCCACGCTCTCGGACCCGGGTCCCTCGGTGCGTTCGGTCGTTGATCGCCCGTGCTCTTGGCTTAGGTGCCTGCGGAAATTGAGGCTCGGGGAGGGACCGTGGCCTGCTGGAGTCGAGGCGCCACGCAGTGGCGGAGGCGGGGTTCGAGCAGGATTCTGGGCGTCCGAGGGGCGAGCGGCGTGTGAAGGCGTGTCCTCATTGCGGGCCAGGGGGTCCCAGAGTGGTGGGAAGCGGGAGTCGCGCGCCCTGGTCCGCCCGCCGCTCCAGCTTGATCTCAGCGGCCTCCTGTGTTCCAGCTCACCTGAGCACCTGGGGCCACCGCCTCCCACAGACCATGTTCCTGCAGCGCCTGACTTTTAAGCTAGTCAGGTCTCTTCCCTGGGCAGGTAAGAGCCCTGAGGAATGGGACACGTGCCTGGGTTCGGAACGTGTGTGTCAGCAGCCCAGCTCACCCTCAGCTGGAGGTAGGGACCTGGCCTTAGGCTTCCCCTGAGATCGTCGCCGGGGTTTGGACTAGAAATAAGGTGCAAGTCATCATTCCGGGTCTGGGTGGTGTCAGTGCTTCTGTCTAGTGTAGCCTCCCGGAGGGTAATGATGCTACATTGTTTCTTGCAGGCTCCAGTCGACCCTGGCCTGTCTCAGGGGTGCTGGGCAGCCATGCCTGCCGGCCACCATACACCTTGCAGCCCACTGGCCAAAGTAGGGCTGTATCCCTTCCTGGCAAGGGGGCCCAGTTGGAGCTTGAGGAGTTGCTGGTCCCCAGGAAGATGGCCATCAGTCCTCTGGAGAGCTGGCTGACTGCCCGCTACCTCTTGCCCAGACTGGATGCAGGGGTTCCAGTGTCTGCTGCTCCAACCCAGCCCTACCAGTGTCCACCCAGTCAAGTGGAGGGGGAAGCTAGGCAGGAGCATGAGGGAATCTGGGATACCCCTCACATGCAGTGCAAAAATGTGCTGAAGATCCGCCGGCGAAAGATGAACCACCACAAGTACCGCAAGCTGGTCAAGAGGACCCGGTTCCTTCGGCGGAAGGTCCGAGAAGGACGCCTGAAACGGAAACAGGTGTGTCAGGGCACCTTCTTGGGCCTAGGGGGAGTGAGTGACTGAGAGTGCATGGCTTTGCCAAAAGGCAGTTGGTGGTGACTTCCTCTATCCTGCAGATCAAATTCGAGAGAGACCTGAGGCGCATCTGGCTGAAAGCGGGCCTGAAGGAGGCCCCTGAGGGCTGGCAGACCCCCAAGATCTATGTGAAGAATAAGTGAGACTGGGATTCTTTCTCTTCTGCTCACCATGTTGCCACGCGTGACCTTTGTAATAAATGTTGGGAGGACTCCACTGTCCCCAGTTGTCCTGGACATTTGCCTGGCATGGGGTCCTGAGCTGCCCTGGACTTTTCTGCCTGGCAAGGGCTCTCTTGAGGTGGAGCCCACTAGCCTCTGTGTTGGAGAATCCCAGGGCCCAAGGGGGCCAGTTTCTGTCCATGCACCAGTTGGCCCTCACTGTCTTGCCTGACTGCTGAATAAATGTGTGCCATAGGGCAGCTGTGCACAGCCCAGGATTGGGGACTCAGTGTACACACAGGTGACAAAGTGCTGAGGGACAGGTTGGCAGGGATTATTAGAATATATTTTATAACGAGATGTGGGTGGAGCTTGCTGGGGAGTGAGAAAGGCCCTGGTTTACATAGGGATGGAGATGGTACCCTGCAGGCTCCTGGGTCTTCTGAGCCCTGCTTGGCTGAGACAGTCATGTCCAGCCGCAGGGTTAGGCACTGACATGGCTGTCAGTCTTCCAGGTGCCTTGGCCTGGTTGGGAACCCTGGCCAATTATTGACTTCTCATCCTCTGCCACTTCCCTGGGTTCTCAGTGGGAGTGGAGGCCGATTGGTTGGGGGACCTAGAGAGTGGTTTGGAAGGTTTAGGGTTAGGGGTGAGGAAGGGATGCTGTTCACAGAGCTGGAGAAGCCCAGAACTTTAACTTGAAACAGAGGGCCCCATGATTCCCAGTTCCCCCAGGTGAAGAGAAACACGTCACCCCTGAGAATTGGGAGCCCAGAGGGACCCCCTGCACTTAAGCATCAAGCCATGGAGAAGCTGGACTGCAGGCACCAGAACCTGGTTAGGGCATCAGGAATGTTTGTGGGCTCATCTGCCTTGCTCCCTGCCTCTGATCTCTGAGTTAGGTGCTCGCAGTACAGACATGTGTATAGGCTGCAGCCTCCATCTGCCACCCACGTCAGGGCCCAGGCACCTGTCAGAGGATGCTCAGGGCTTCCTGGTTTTTTTGTGTGTTTGTTTTTGGTACTGGGGATTGAACCCAGGGGCACTCCACCTTTGAGCCACATCCCCAGCCCTACTTTTATGTATTTTATTTAGAGACAGGGTCTCACTGAGTTGCTTAGGGCCTTGCTAAGTTGCTGAGGCTGGCTTTGAACTCGTGATCCTCCTGCCTCAGCCTCTCAAGTGCTGGGATTACAGGTGTGCCCGGGTAGGGCTTCCTGGTTTTTGGTCACAGAAACATGTCTGGGAAGCCAGGTGTGGTAGTGCACACCTATAATCCCAGCAACCTGGGAGGCTGAGGTGGGAAGAACAGGTCAAGGCCAACCTCAGCAATTTAGGCCCTAAGCAACTTACTGAGATCTTATCTCAAAATAAAAAATTAAAAAAGGGTTGGGATGTAGGAATGTAGCTTATTGGTAAAGTGCCCCTGGGTTCAATCCCCAGTAACGCCCCCCCCCCCCCCCCCCCAAAATCAAACCAAACCTAACTTTCTGAGGCTGGACTTAATTCCCTGCAGATTAGGTCTCAGGGGAGGGGTGGGAGCTTGCACGCAGTTCCCAGGAGCTTCTGAGGTAGAAGGGACATTGGATGGATGGCCCCACATTGCCCTGGGAGCCAGATGGGGGTAGCCGGTTTCCAAACAGCAGGGTCCTGTCCAGGTCTCTGTCAGGAGACTTCTTAGGGGCTATTAAAGGGTGCGGCTGACCACAGCCTGGAGGCCTTCCAGGGTGCAGGCTTGCCTACACTGGTGACCACAAGGGGGCAGCAGCCTGGCTTCTGGCAGCCCGGAGACCAGGCTGAGGACCAGAGCAGCAGACAGGAAGCTCCCCACAGGCGTCCCAGCGGGGACACAGGCACTCTTTCTGGATCTAGGTTTCCCGATGCGTGGGGCTGGGGTCCCAGGACCGGGTAGTCAGTGGACCTCCCCTGGGTGAAGCAGGGCATGCCCGTTCAGAGCTGGGCCTCCTGCCTGCTGCTCGCGCTCTTGGCTAGTGCCCAGGGCTGCCAAGCAGCTGCTCCCGGTATTTCCTGCCAGCCCTGCCACAGGAACTGCCCTGCAGCTCACCCCACCCTACCCTGCTGTAGGAGCCGTGGGGTGTAGAGAGGTCTGTCTGGAACCACATTTCTGGGGCTTGGCAGGTGGCCTGTGGGAGTAGCAGACCAGGTGGCTCAGGAGCCCATGCTGGCCCCTCCATCCCAGTTCCTGCGGTGCCAGCCAGAGGGGGCTCCAGGCAGTGGTTCTCAACTGAGCCCTGGGACACATCTGGGGACACTTGGTTGTTGCACTGGGGGCAAAGGCCAGGGCTGCTGCCAGATCTATGAGACACAGGATGCCCGCCACAGAGCCAGCCCCAGACGTCAGCAACGCCAAGGGTAGGAGCCCACGTGCCTGGTCACCTCCGCCTCTCCGCCCGCCCCTTGAGTGGGGCCTGGGCTGCTCGGGAGCCTTTGTGTCCTGGCTGCTGCTTCAGCAGGCAATTTGGGATTTTATTTTTATCTCTGCAGCTGCTCCCAGGCTGCAAAGGGCTGCTCTCTCTTCCCCTATTTGGTCCCAACCCCGCCTCCCAGCCCCTTCCTGTTGTCACCCTGTTCTGGCCAGAGGCAGGTTGGGTGCAGCGCGGTGGGGCCTTGGCGCTGCCTGTGTGCTCTGGTCTGGCTTCGCCCCAGCCCCTCCAGCTTCGGTCAGGGCTTGAGGCCAGCCAGGGCTGGTGAGGGTGGTCCAGCACATTCTGGGGCCCTGCCTTTTGGACCTTGGACTGGGAACTTACATCTACCTTAATAGTGGGGCATCTGCACGAGCTCAGGCACCCACTGCCCCACCTGTGCCTGCATGGCCATGTCTGCTGAGCGTTCACTGCACTGGGTCCCGAGACCTGCCTGGCTGCAGTGTAGTGGCCCCTGTGCTCCTGTGGGACCCTCTCCTGGCCCTCCAGCAAGGCACTCCCCATTCAGGCTCCTGTGCTGGCACGGCATGGCTGTGTGGAGCGAGGACCTCTTCTCCAGCCAACCTCGCTCCCTGTGGGCTGGGTCCTCCTCCTGGAGCAGAGCCCAGAAGGCTACTTGCCTGGACTGTGCCATGGCCCACCGAGCTCCCTGGGAGAGGATGCTGGGACCCGTGCAGAGGCTGTGCCCACCCTGGCTGGCTCTGTTGCTCTGTTCAATGTGGGACTTCAGTCTGTAGGTGCCACAGGCCTGAGTGAGGAGGACACATCCAGCAGAGCCTGCTCTGGGGAGCTCCTGGCCTGGCTGTATCGGTTAGTTTGTAACCTCAGGTCCCTACTCAAACCCTCCCTGCCGCACTGCAGGGCTGCCGGGGCCGCAAGCGTCTTCCCTCTGCCTCTTCATCCTCCTTCCTGTGTGCTTCCTGTCCGAGGCTCATCCAGTGGCATTCACTGAGGAATGGGCAGTGGACACATCAAGTGGAGCCCCGTGCCCTCAGGTCTGGTCCTGGTTCCTGCAGGACCTGTGTGTTTCGCAGCAGATCATAGGCAGGGCCCTGCATTCAGAGATGGAGCTGTGAGTCCTGTGTGACTCAGAACTTGATTATTTTAGTTTAATATTTAATCAATTAATTTTGGTGGTGCTAAAGACAGAACCCAGAGCCTGATCATTAGGTAAGTGCTTTACCACCGAGTTACACTTCTCTCCTTTTTTTTTTGGTACTGGGATTGAACCTGGGGCACTCCACCACTGAGCCACATCCCCAGCCCTATTTTGTATTTTATTTAGAGACAGGGTCTCACTGAGTTGCTTAGGCCCTCACTAAATTGCTGAGTCTGGCTTTGAACTCGCAATCCTCCTGCCTCAGCCTCCCAGGTGCTAGGATTACAGGCGTGCGCCACCACGCCCGACTCACTTCTCTCCTTTTCAAAATTTTGAAACAGGGTCTCTCAAAATTGCTGAGGCTGGCCTTGAAAATGTAATCCTCCAGGGTCAGCCTCCCAGGTCTAGGATCACAGATATGCGCCACCGTGCCCTGCCAGGTAGTTCTTTTAATCAGGGTGAAGCCTGATCCAATTAGTCTCTTTTTGTAATTTCTGTATGAAGCAACTGTATGTCTTTTCCCTGACTGTCAGGGTGTGTAAAACTGCAGCAGTATCACAGCTTCTGGTAGAATTAGCTTCTGTTTATGAAAGCTTAATGGATTTTACTTTCCTCTATTTCCTGGTCTGTTTAATAAATCAGGCAAGTTACCTTTTTTCCCCCCAAAAATATTTCAGGTCACATAAACATTTCTTTAACTATGGAAAATTAAAATATCTGGCATGTTTCATACAGGATTGTCCTTGCGAGCCTCAGACAGTGCTGTGGATAGTTTGACTTCACCGCCAGGTGGGTGGCCCCAGGGGCTGTTGGGAGGCACCTTCTTCTCAGATGGGCAGCAGCCCCTCCTCCATACGCACTGGGGCAGTGATGGGCTGCTCCCCTCGGGCTCCACCCGCCTCCCGTGAGTCCCCGCCTGTGACCTGTCAGTGTGGGCTGAGACTTTAAGGGACCTGCAGCACTGTCAGGGGAGGGAGCCAGGCCTACACTACTGCAGGACAGGAGGAAGGCCTTCTGGACACAGGCCACAGGGACAGAGGGGCCCGGCACTGGAAAGAAGATGTTTGGGACCCACCAGTCCCAGGATCTATCCACAACAACACCACAGGGAGCACGGACAAGCTGTCCCCACCAAGTCCTGCAGACATCCTGATGGGCAGAACCTCATGCAACAGCAGGCAGTTGGCTGCTGAGGCAACTCTGGCCCTCCTGTGCCCTGCAGTGTGGTCATGGTGAGGTTGCACCACACTCTTGACTTCACACACATACATACAAACTCCATTGACTCACCCTCATGCAGATCAGCACGGACTTGAGGATGCTTATTTCACACCTTTTTTCTTTTTTTTTGGAACTGGGAATTGAACCCAGGGGCACTCGGCCACTGAGCCACATCCCCAGCCCTATTTTGTATTTTATTTAGAGACAGGGTCTCACTGAGTTGCTTAGGGCCTCGCTAAGTTGCTGAGGCTGGCTTTGAACTCGAGATCCTCCTGCCTCAGCCTCCCAAGTGCTGGGATTACAGGCATATGCGCCACCTCGCCCAGCATATTTCACACTTTGGGTTATAATCCAACACTACTTTGTTGCTCAGATACTCTGTATGTGCAGCGGGTACTGGGGATTGAACCCAGGGTGTTCTGTCCCTGAGCCACATCCCCAGTCTCCCTCCTTCCCCACCTTTTCTAATAATATTTTGAGGTAGGGTCTTGCTGAGTTGCCCAGGCTGGCCTGGAGGATCATAAGTTTCTGGGATGCAGGCATAGCCACCACATCCAGTTCACTGGATTTTGACATGTTTAGTGCTTTGTTCTGGAACAATCCAATGCCCCTGTGTGAGGGCCACGCAGGCATCCTGAAGAGGAGGCAGGTCCAGGATTGTGCAGTTTCCTGAGGACTTCAATGACAGAAGTGTGGTCCTGGGCAGCAGAAAGACCAGTTGGATCCCGAGTTTGTGTCAGGAGAAGGGTGTGGTTACCAGTCAGGACAGAAGTGCCACCATCCTGACTGGAATGTGCCTGGCTTGCCTTAAGACAGTAAAGAGAAGCCACGAACACCCTGGAGCCAGGACCCAGGAGCTGGGCTCCGCCTGCCATCCCAACAGTCACAGAGGAGCCGGGGCCCAGGACCTGGGCTCTGCCTGCCATCCCAGCAGTCACGGAGGAGCCATACCATGGTGTGATTCAACCCTGAGGTGTTAGCAGGGTTTGTCCTGTGGTGAAGGTCACAGGAAACATCCAGATCATTTCTAAAGATGCCAAAATTCATAGGAGATTACAGAAGGAGTGGGTTACTGTGGAAAAGTGTGTTTGTCTTGCAGTCGACTTGGACGGTGACGTGAATGGATGTGTGCATTCTGTTACGCCCAGGTTGTTCTGTTGTTTTCTGTTTTGGAGGGGTGGTTACTGGGGATTGAAACCATGAGTGCTTTACCACAGGGCCATATCCACAGCCCTTTTTATTTTTTATTTTGGGAAGTGGTCTGAGTTGCTGGGCTGGTCTTGGACCTGTTATCATCCTGCCTCAGCCTCCAGTTGCTGGAACTACAGGCATGTGCCACCGTGTCCAGCTGTGTTATATACACTGTGATGTGGTTACAACTAAAGCCGAAAGCTTAGCTTTGGTATCTGACGTGAATACTTATGTGAAGACAAACACATTCTTGGGAGGCACCTACCACTGCTGAACTAATAAGTCACATGGAATAGAAAAGAAAGCCCATCCCAAAAATGCTGGCTCTCCTGCAGGCTCAGAGGCACTTTCCTCCACCCTGACTCCTGGCTCTGCTCCAGCCACTGACGACTCCCCCATGCAGGGATGTTTCTCTCCTGGTCCTCCCAGATCCTCCACTGATGTGCTGGTTTTAAATATTGGCACCATATTAGAACCACGACCGGTGGCCCTCCTTCCTTGCATGACAGTACACTGATGGTGTGTCTCCCCAGCAGTGCCTTCTGATTTTGCCTATCAAAACCTGAACCCAGTTTCCAACATGCAGAATGGACGTGTCTTTACGCCTTGCCTGTCTGTGGGGCCCCCACGTGACTCCAGCAACACCAAGACCACCTGCCCACAAGAGGGGTGCAGGAGTCTGCAGACACAATGGGGTGTCCTGCCATCTGATGACCATCCCCGCAGTTGGAGACCTCCCCTGTCTTGAAGCCCTTGCGCAGAGTGAGACAGGAAGGGGCTGCTCCTGCTCGAGCAGGAGGGGCTGCTCGGCCTTCCCGAGCTGGGGGCCTGGAGCCACACCCCAGGATGACATCCAGCAGGCCTGGGCATGCTTGCTCAAGTGCTGGGGCCGCCCAGCGACTCTCACGCTGGCTTGTCCCTGGGTCTAAACACTCCTGTGCATCAGTGACAATCAGAACAGACAGGAGCACGTCTGTGATTTCAGGACCGGAGATGGGGCTCAGGGAAAGCATCCCTGGCTCAATCCCCCATGTGAAAAAGCAGAAGAGTATTGTAGAGTAACAAGAAGAACAGACCTCAAGTAAAACCAAACAAATCAGACAGCTGGGAATGGTGGCACAAACTTGCAATCCCAGTGGCTTAGGAGACTGGGGACCAAAGTTCAAAGCCAGTCTCAGCAACTTAGGGAGGCCCTAAGCAAGATCCTGTCTCAAAATATCAAGAAAAGTGTTCTCCTTGAACACTCCTGTAGCAGGATGGCAGCTGGGACCTGGGAGCAGTGGGCCGGCTGAATGCCCTGCCTTTGCCATGTTCCTTCCTGGAAGGGAGCAGCATGGAGGGTCCAGGGTAGAGATGGAGCCAAGGAGCTCATCCTCTGGTCTGGTGCCCAGCAGCAGCAGGATCAGTTGCTGGGCAGGCCACAGGCAGGTGGCTTGGGAGTGAAGAGGCAGAGGAATCCCACTGCGGGTGGGCTGTGAGGACCCACGTGCTGGCTTCCATGTGGAAGGGGTGTCAGAGGATCACTGCAGGCCAGGTCAAAGCCACCTGGTAGCCACAGACTGTGTGTGATGGGCATGTAGCTGGACTGAGCTCTGCAGCGTGTGGTCACACCATGCTACTGACCCTTTCCTCCAGAGGCTTTCCTGGGAGAGCCTGAGGTGCTACAAGGCAGCAGCAAGGGGCAGCAGGGGCCTTGAGGGCCCGTGTGTCCTGCAAGGCAGCCTCCCATCCTGGGTGCAGCAGGCAACCCCCTGCCATGCTGCGTCGATGGAGCCGTAACCCCAGTCCCGCTGCAAACATGCTCCCCCAGGGAAACCCTCAGGAGGCTCTGGGAGACCCAGCTGGGGCTCTGTGCTCGACTCTCTGGAAGCTGCGCAGCCCTGGCTTCAGGAGGGAAAGGCAGACCTTTCTGACCCACTGGGCCCTCTACCGGTGGCCAGTCCCAAATTGGAGACCAAGCACTGGTGGACCTGGGGAGCCACTTCTTCTCAAGGGACAGGTGGCTTTGCCTCCATGAGCCCAGCCCCAGCTCTTTCCAGGGGCTGATGTCAGTCTCCCGAGGCTGTGTGACATGTCCTACAGTCACTGCAGTTCCCACAGCCAGGGGTCTGTCTGCTGGGGGTCTTGCCAGCCTGTCCTGAGGACTGGTGGTCCTCTTCCAGGCCACTCAGGCCACTGAAGAATCCTGTACCTGGCAGCTGTGGGGCTGAGGTCCAGTCTCTTCTTGGCTGTCCGCTGGGGTACTCTTGGCTTCCAAAGGGGTGCAGGCCACCCCACCAACCCCTGGACTCTGAGACCTGCCACTCTCAGGCCAGAGGGAACAGCTCTAGGTCCGTGTGAGGCTGTGCTGGCTGCCAGGGCAGGGATACTCCATCCTTGGTCAGATTGTGGAGCCCCATCGACTAGGTGGGGGGCCGGATCTATGCCACCCACATTCACAGGAAGGGGCTGGGTGGATGCAGGCTCCATGGGCCAGGAGTCGTGGACACCATCTTAGAATTCTGCCCACATGTGAACTTGGTGGGCCATTTTCCCTACACGTCCACATAAACCCTACAGCTTTAAACATCTCAGTGTTTCCTTTTCATGCAGACCGGGTCCAGTCCTCCTCTGCTGCCCCACCCCATGGGAGGCAGCCTCCTGGGTGCCCTGGTCAGCCCTTGGAACCCATCCTTGGCCGGTTCAGCCAAGGAGCGTCTCACCTTGTTTGATTTTCTTGGTGGCACTTGCCTCAGTGCGCAGAATGAACTGAAGAGCCAGGCACCGTTGTGCACACCTGTGATCCCAGTGACTCGGGAGGCTGAGGCAGGAGGATCAAAAGTTCAAAGCCAGCCTGAGTAGTTGAATGAGACCCTAAGTAACTCAGGGAGACCCTGTCTTGGAATAAAGTATGAGAAAGGGCTGGGGATGTGGCTCAGCCCCTGGGTTGAATCCTGGTACCAGAAAAACCAAACAAAACAAAAAAAACACAGAATGATCTGAGGAAAGCAGCGTGCAGGTTGGTCAGGCCTGGGTGCCCGGGTGCTGGGCAGTGCACATGGGGGGCGGGGCGGGGGAGGCTTGGCATACAGTTGGTGCCTGGTAAGTGCTTGCTGAATGAAGAACCAATGTGCAGTTAAAAAACAAGCAGCCGGGCGCGGTGGCCCATGCCTGTAATCCCAGCGACTCAGGAGGCTGAGGCAGGATGATCGTGAGTTCAAAGCCAGCCTCAGCAACTCAGTGAGACCCTGTCTCTAAATAAAATACAAAATAGGGCTGGGGGTGTGGCTCAGTGGCCGAGTGTCCCTGAGTTCAATCCCTGGTTCCAAAAACAAACAAAGAAACAATTATCCTCCTTTGGTTGTTGACATATTTATTAATTTTGCAGTCCTGGCGTGGAACCCAGGGCCTCGAGCAGCCGGGCACTCGCCTTACCATGGAGCACACCCCGCCCAGGGTGGACCCTCATGGGGGAGCAGCGGTGTGTGCGAGCCCCCTTCTGACTGTGTGCGAGTCTGGGCCTCACTGTTCCCGTGGACCTGCCGAGGCAGGGTGTGTGTGTGTGAGTTGGGGGTGATCGTGTGAGAGTGAGGCTGGGGCAGGAGGACGTCAAGCTGCAGGCCAGCCGGCGACCTAGTGAGACCTGTCTGGAAATGCAGCCGGGATGCGGCTCAGTGGTGGAGCGCCTCGGGTACTCCTTTTGGTACTCCCATTGCCGTACCAAAAGCGCTGCAGCCCCAGCGAGTGCGAGTGCGTGTGCGCAGCGGTGCACAGAGCTGGGGCTGGTGGTCTCTGTGCCTGTGGCTTCTCTTCCCCATGTGCCGATGAGCCGGCTGCTTGGAATCTCCGAGTCACCAGGAATGGGAGCCAGCACCGGATCCCAGAGCCGGCTAGTGCCAGGGGGCTGGCGCACCCCCTTGTCTGGCCACGCCTCTAGGAGAGGGCTGGGCCCAGGCCTGGTCGGGCTGGGCTCAAGACCGGCCAGAGCACGGCCAGAGCACGGGGAGGTCCGGGGAGGTCGTGGTTTTGTCCTGTCCTGGCCTGCCCTCTTCCTGAGAGATGAAGAGGCCAGTGGGGAGGGGCTCTGTGTCCACAGCACTGCAGGCAGCCCCAGGGATTGCAGGAGCTCCACAGCCCAGCCTGGGAAGGAGCAGGAGGGTCCCAAGCCCTGGGTTGTGGGGGACAGGCGCTGGTTGGCAGCCCAGACTGCCCTCCCCTCAGCCTCTGTGGTCATCTGTGGCTGTTTCCTGCTGAGGATGGGAGGGAGCAGTGGGCCTTCTGCTTGACCCCTGGCCTGAAGCAGAGGACAGGATGGCAGGAGAGTGGGGCTGCGGAGGGTCAGTTTTGCCCACCCAGCTTCTCCAAGGTCAGGCCTCCCAAACGTCAGCATCTGACTTGTGACCTGCTACTGGCTTGTTGGGGGTCTGCATTTTGAGGGTCTCCCAAATTTCAGCAAGCAGGACTTGGGGCCAGGGGACCCACAGGGATGGGGAGGGTCCCGTGGCTATTTAGGGTGCCCTGGTCTGAGCAGAGGAGTGGACCAAAGTGCCTCTAGACACCTTCCAACTCCCCCCAGACCCCCGCTGGAGCCAGGGCCCCTCCCAGACCCCACCTATTGGCCTCTGTGGGACAGAGAACCTGAGAGGGAGTCTGGGACAGGTGGGTCGGGGGAGACAGGCAGCAGAGTCCTGTTCCCAGGGTGTGTGGGGGAGATGACCACAGAGGCCTCAGCTCTAATGGAAACCAGTTAGAAAAAGGGGGGCGGGCGGGCGGGGCCTGTTTTTCCAGAATGAAGGCCGGGGAGGAGCTGAGGGTCCAGTTCCCACACAGATTCCAGGTTGGGAAAGGGGCCCCACCCAGCCTGGAGAAGCTGGGACCCTCAGGCCCCAGGCGGTCCTGGTGGGGGGTCCACCCTCTGCCCCCACTTGCCCCCTTTGCTGTGGCAGCCGCATCTGAGGACTTGGGAGCCATGGCAGGGGTCAGAAGCCTGCCCCCAGGGCTTGGGCGACCCAGACTGCAGGAGGGGCTCTGTGGTTGCTTAGAATCTTCTTTTTTTCTCTTTTGTCTTGAGGTTTGCTTAACGAGCAGGAGTGGGTTTGGTACACAGTGCTGCTCTGTTATTTCACATCTGTTTATGTGACTTTGTACGTTTTCCCAGAGCTTCAAATTTGTGCCTTTCACTGTGGGCTGGGCGCCCTACACCCTGCCTCCCCAGGGTGGGGGTCTCCCAGGGACACATGACCCAGTGGATCTGGCTTTAGGGACAGGAGGCTCTGTCCAGGTTGCCCACCCCTTTGGCCTCAGTGTCCATCATGCTGTCCCGAGGGAGCCCACTGGGACCACTAGAAGTGAGCCCAGCTCCTTCTCAGCTAAGAGGGGAAGGCAGAAAGGCCACCTGGCACAAGGACCAGCAGGTGGGAGACAGCTCATGTGGGGGACACCAGAGGTGGGGACACGGGACCCCCCAGAAACCACAGTCCAGAAAGCCCCAGATGTCACTGCCACCCACGTGGCCTCAGGCCCCCTTGCCCCACAAGGACTGGGCTACTACCCCTCCCTAGGACAGGACAGCGAGTGGCCAGCCAGGGCTCCCCTCCACCCTCCAGGGCAGGGTGGCTGCAGGGCAGCCCCTCCCCACCAGGCCAGCCAAGGATGCGGAGGCCAAGGGGCCGGAGCAGCGGGAGTGGGCGGGCACAGATGGCCGGCCCAGGACTCCGTGATGTCACGGCGGGTGCTAGGCGGGGGAGGGGGTCGGCTGTTTTTCTGGAGAGTTGGAGCTGGAGTGAGACAAAGCCAGGCGAGGGGCTGGGCTGGCGCCATGGAGCTGCCGTCCCGCGCCCTGCTGTGGAAACTCCTGCTTCTGCAGAGTGAGTGGGGAGGCCGGGCGGGAGCCAGCTGCTGGTGCCTGGGCAGAACCGCCTGTCTGAGCTTGGGCGGGGAGGGGGGAGGCGCCCCTGCCAGGGAAGGGGATGGGGCTGGGGGCCTCAAAAAGCATTCGCTGGAGGGCGTGGGATTCAGACAGACCTCTGACAGTTCCTGGTGGATGTGGGGATGCTGGAGTCCAAGGGTGCGAGCCTGTGGCCAAGGGTGCCTCCTGGGGTCCTGAGCCTGATCCACTGGGGCCCCAGGCTGAGTCCTCAGATCTGCACTTCCCCCAGACATGGGAGCATGGAGCTGCAGGGATGCCTGAGAACTCTGGGGCTTGCAGGGTCTGCGCAGCCCCCTCTAGGGCCCCCTGGCCCGCCTTGGCTGGCCTGCTGACCCTGCACATTCCTCTCAGAAACTCTGGGCGCTGGGCCACTTCTCTGCAGCAGGAACTTGGGCCTGTGGGGTGGCAGATGGGGGCGCTTTCCCCATGCCCACTCTTCAGGCTTTGGCTGCTGACCTTGGGGAAGGCTAATGGGGCTCCCTGAGTCCTGGTTGTGGGGCAGCATTCCCTGTGGTCTAAGGTGTCAGGACCCTCCAGGGCTCAAGTGGTGGGGCCCTTCCACATGAGCATGTGACAGGCCTCAGGCTGAGGAGTATTGGGTGGACTCAGGGTAGGGATATAGTAATGGCCACCCGAAAAGTGGCCCCCTGATGACAAACCCACACTCCAGAGCCAACCATCAAGGGGTCAAAATCCCGGCCTACAACTCAGCCCCTGGGGAGTCCAGCTTCCCAACTCCCAAAGGGTAGGAGCTGTCCCCAAAGCCCAGGCAGGGTGGCAGTGAGGGATAGCAGGCTGTGTGAGGGGTCTGCCCATGTCCAGCTGCAGGAGCTCCACCCTGTGTCCCCACTTCTTCGGCTTTGCCCTGGCCACAGTTCAGTGGGCATCATGGAAACAACCTTGTCCAGGACTGCAGGAGGGGCCTGGCCAAGTGGCCATAGGCTGGGGGGTGACAGCACCAAGGGCTGAGGGTGCCCCTCTCCAGGTTTACTCTTCCTTTCCTTCTAGGCTCTGCTGGTCTCCTGTCCTCAGGTTAGTGACCACTCTACCCCCAGGCCCACTCCTACCAGTCCCCTTGGGTCCCAGCCCTGCTGACTCTCCTTTCTCCACCAGGGCCCTCCAGGTCCCCAACAGCTGGCAGCTCAGTGGTGTCTGAGTCGGCAGTGAGCTGGGCAGCGGGTACCCAGGCGGTGCTGCGCTGCCAGAGCCCGCGCATGGTGTGGACCCAGGACAGGCTGCACGACCGCCAGCGTGTGGTCCACTGGGACCTCAGCGGCGGACCGGAAGGCCCTGCGCGCCGACTTGTGGACATGTATTCAGCGGGTGAGCAGCGAGTGTACGAGCCGCGGGACCGTGGTCGCCTCCTGCTGTCGCCCTCCGCTTTCCAAGACGGCAACTTCTCACTGCTCATCCGCGGTATGTGGATGGAACCCCCGGGGGGCGGGGGTGTCCGGGAATGCGGGCTGCTGGGGGCGGGCGTGGCAGCGAAAGCTCATGAGGTCCTTTCTCCCGGCGGGCGGGCGGCAAGCAGCGGTGGAGGAGGGCGACGAGGGGCTGTACACCTGCAACCTGCACCACCACTACTGCCACCTCTACGAGAGCCTGGCCGTGCGCCTCGAGGTCACCGACGACCGTGAGTGTGCCCCGCGCGCGCCTCCCGCCCCTCCCGTCGCAGGCCGCTGACCGGTCCCCTCCCCTCCGCAGCCAGAGCCGCGCGCGCGTACTGGGATGGCGAGAAGGAGGTGCTGGCTGCGGTGCGCGGCGCGTCCGCGCTGCTGACGTGCGTGAACCGCGCGCACGTGTGGACCGACCGGCACCTGGAGGAGGCGCAGCAGGTGGCGCACTGGGACCGGCAGCCGCCGGGGGTGCCGCACGACCGAGCCGACCGCCTGCTGGACCTGTACGCGTCTGGCGAGCGCCGGGCCTACGGGCCGCCGTTCCTGCGGGACCGCGTGGCGGTGGGTGCCGACGCCTTCGCGCGCGGCGACTTCTCGCTGCGCATCGACCCCCTGGAACCGGCCGACGAGGGCACCTACTCCTGCCACCTGCACCACCACTACTGCGGCCTGCACGAGCGCCGGGTCTTCCACCTGAGGGTCACTGAGCCCGCCGCCGAGCCGCCCCCGCGGGCCTCGCCCGGCAACGGCTCTGGCCACAGCGGCGCCCCCGGCCCAGGTGAGCGCGCCGCCCCGGGGAGCGGGAGGCAATGCTACCCCTGCCCGGCCAGCGTTTCCTCCCCTGGTGCCTGCCCGTGTCTGACCCCGCTTGCCCGCAGACCCCACGCTGGCGCGAGGTCGCAGCGTCATCAACGTCATCGTCCCCGAGGGCCGGGCCCACTTCTTCCAGCAGCTGGGCTACGTGCTGGCCACACTCCTGCTCTTCATCCTCCTGCTCATCACTGTGGTCCTGGCCACACGCCAGCGCCGTCGCGGAGGTGAGGCTGGAGCACTCCAGACCCAGGGGCTCGGGGGTGCTGTGACCCCGCGGATGGCGAGCCCAGGTGCGGAGGGCTTCCTCCGGGAGGGGCGAGGCTGCCCCCAACACCGTCTCCCTCCATCGGCAGGCTATGAGTACTCGGACAAGAAGTTGGCAAAGTCCCCAGGGTGAGTGCTACCTCCCGCCCCGCCCCCGCCCAGGCCGGCCACACCCCCTAACCTGCTGCCCCTCCAGGAAGGACGTGAACTTGGCGGAGTTTGCTGTGGCCACAGAGGACCAGGCTCCTTACAGGAGTGAGGACATTCAGCTAGGTAGGCCAGACACCAGGGCCCCGGCGGGGAGGGTGCCCCTGGGAGGACCTCACCCTGATTTCCGCACACCAGATTACAAGAACAACATCCTGAAGGAGAGGGCTGAGCTGGCCCACAGTCCCCTGCCTGCCAAGAGCATCGACCTGGACAAAGGTGAGCACTGGAAGGGCGGCTCTGCTGACCTCAGGGCCCAGCCCATTCCCCAGTCTACCCACTCCCAGGACCCCAAGGGCAGGCTCCAGCGAGCCCCATGTGCAGAAGACCCCTGCCATCTCTAGTTGGGACTCAGTTCTGGGGAGTGTCTGCCCTGAGTTTCCCCTGGAAAGGGGCAGGGTTGACCCCAGCTGTTCTGTTGGTTTCCAGAGTTCAGGAAGGAGTACTGCAAATAAAAGGGGCCTGGGCTCCTGGCTGGCCAGCAGCTCTGCCTCAGAAGATGTCTCCTGACCTTCCCATGCTCCCCCGGCTCCTTCCCAGCGGCTGGACCCGCTTGCTTTCCTGGAACTTGCTTGGTCTGGACTGGCCAGAGTGACTGCCCTCACACCCTCTTCCAGGGACCACCCTCATTCTAGGGATTCTGCCACAGGGCGGCCACCCTTCAGCCACCCTTGTCCACTGGTGGCCCTGCCCCCACTTCCAGCACAACCAAGATCCCTCTATGTCCACCAAGGCTTCAGGCCCTCTTGGCCTCTCCCTGCTAGGGACAGGAAGATGCTCAGAGGGGCTCAGTCAGGACCTGGAGGCTCAGGAAGCTGGGGTCGGCCTGGGAGGCTGGCACAGCCCCTTTCTCCAGGGGTGCTTCCAGCCGCTGCTGAGCCCCCATGGGCCTTTCCAGATTGCATGGCCCAGCGTCTGGCTGGGCTGCTGTTCTGATCTGTGCTGGGACTGAGGATGGCCCTCTGTGCTGCTTTGGGCCACTGGGGCCACCCCTTGACTCCACCTATGCTTTTGACCCCTTTCTCCAGCTTCCTCTCCCCTTTTCTCCATGGCCCACCTGACAGTCACTGGGCACCTCATGACCTTGACCAGTGCCCCTCTTGGGCTGGAGTCTGGGACTGGGGCCACATCTGGCTTTTGTTCTGACTGAGGACAGAGTGGTGGGGAGATGGTTCTGTGTGCTGCCACACTTGGTCCTACTGGGGGATCTGCCACAATAAAGGCCACATCTGACTGTAGACTTGGCCCGGGTGTGCCTACAGAACCGTCCACGTGTGCCCAGGAGCCTCCACTCCAGTGCTCTCACTCTCCTTGCAGCGCCACGGTCTGGTCCATCCCTGTAAGCGGAAGGTCTGGGCCTTCCTAGGAGCAAGGAGCCAGTTCTGCTGCTTACTCCTGACAGTGAAGGGGTTTCAGTTCTTCTGTTTGTTTGGATGGGGGGGGCACGTGAGGACAGAAGGGACCACGTTAGTCCAGTCCTTGGAGGCGCAGACCAGAAACAGGAAGGCTTCACCAGGATGTGGCTGCCACACTGCATGGAGTGCAGGGGATGGGCAGGAGCTGGGCTTACACTGGCCCCCTGCTCAGGCACTGGCTAGGAGCTGCCTGGGTTCTTGGCACAGCACGGGGTGGGGTGAGGGGACAGAGTGCACGAAGACCTGCTTTGCCACCACGGCCCCTCCTCCAGTGCCCTCAGAATAGTGGGAGCAGGGCTGGGTACAGCAGCACCTACCTGTTATCCCAGGGGCTCAGGAGGCTGAGGCAGGAGGATTGCAAGTTCAAAACCAGCCTCTACAACTTAGCAAGCTGCTAAACAAATTAGGGGGACCCTGTCTGAAAAAACAAACAAAACAATTGGGCTGGGGATGTGGCTCAGTGGTCAAGTGCCCCTGGGTCCTGGGTATAATCCCTGGTACCAAAAAAAAATTGTAGTGGGGGCAGGGAAGGGTGGCAGTCACCCACAAGGACCCCACAGTGCCAGGTGTGTGGGTGCACTTCCCTGCCAGCCCAGCAGCCTGTGGCTCCACCAGTGGCTACACTGTCACTGGACAAGCCGTTCCTGCAGGGACTCAGGCTCTGGCCACACACTCACCCCTCCTGGCAGGGCCCCAGCCTGACCATGTTGGCATCAGCTTCAGGCCTTCTGGTACGTCCTCTCCTACAACTGGGGCTAAATGTTAGGTGGGAGCTCGAGGGCAGCTAGCCTCAGCCCCTGACCTGACCCACAGCTGTTTGTGTCTGGCCTCCCAGATTCTGAAGGCAGGGACTGGCTTCCTCTTTCCTTGGGCAGAGACCCTCCAGGGTCAGACCATCTAAGGCCATCCTGCCTGGCTTCTTCAGGTTACCTTTGGGGAGACAGGCCTGAGGGGAGAGGGCCAGCCTCCAGGGGATGGGAAGGTGGTGTGCAGGGTGGCAGAGTCCTACTAGTCATCCCCCTCAGAGCTCAAGCTACAGGACACTTGGCTTAGGCTCTACTGCCGACTTCTGACCAGCCTGCGGGTCTTCCCAGGCATGGGTGGGGTCTTCCTTGTGTTGGTCCTGTGTCTGGGATGATCACAACCAGGCCCATGAGCGAATCCTAGGTCACAGGGGCATCACACATGCCTTC